>CAWUFW010014846.1:0-392610 GCA_963921515.1 Calotriton arnoldi | reverse complement strand
AAATAAAGATTTTTTTAATGTAATCAAATGATTTGGTGATTGGCGTCAGTTAAGGTAATTTTGATGTTAAAGTGGCCTAACCTTACTGACAAAAATCGCCCCAAACCCTTGGTTATTACTTTTAGAAAGTTGGCATTTTCCTGTCCTTACCATTTGTGCCTTCTGCCAGTGTCCTGGGCAACATGACCGTGAATGCTCTGCTGTTTGTGTATTCCTCCGAGACAGTGAAGCAAAAGGGGCTAGCTATTGGCAGGATGGATGATGGATTAAACCCAGATCAGTTGACTGGGGGTGAGTGTTTGATTGGCTCAAGCGTTCCGTCCATCATCCCCTTTTGTATCGCTTTGTTCGCCCTAAGTTGGCGGGGGTTTGCCCAGACGTGGGTCCCTTGCTCACTTTGCCACTGGATTCAAGCAAGCCTGGCTGATGACGGCTGGAATGCCAGAAACCGGTCCTAGGATGCTTGTTTCCGGTCCAGGGAAGACATGGCTTGGCAGTTCGGGCTGGACTGTTCCCATGAGGCACAGGGTCAGACTGATTTGCATATGGCCATGTCTGAACTGGGGTGGTGGAGTGAGCTAAAGAATGATGATGGATTAAACCCAGATCAGTTGACTGGGGGTGAGTGTTTGATTGGCTCAAACGTTCCGTCCATCATCCCCTTTTGTATCGCTTTGTTCGCCCTAAGTTGGCGGGGTATGCCCAGACGTGGGTCCCTTGCTCACTTTGCCACTGGATTCAAGCAAGCCTGGCTGATGACGGCTGGAATGCCAGAAACCGGTCCTAGGATGCTTGTTTCCGGTCCAGGGAAGACATGGCTTGGCAGTTCGGGCTGGACTGTTCCCATGAGGCACAGGGTCAGACTGATTTGCATATGGCCATGTCTGAACTGGGGTGGTGGAGTGAGCTAAAGAATGATGATGGATTAAACCCAGATCAGTTGACTGGGGGTGAGTGTTTGATTGGCTCAAGCGTTCCGTCCATCATCCCCTTTTGTATCGCTTTGTTCGCCCTAAGTTGGCGGGGGTATGCCCAGACGTGGGTCCCTTGCTCACTTTGCCACTGGATTCAAGCAAGCCTGGCTGATGACGGCTGGAATGCCAGAAACCGGTCCTAGGATGCTTGTTTCCGGTCCAGGGAAGACATGGCTTGGCAGTTCGGGCTGGACTGTTCCCATGAGGCACAGGGTCAGACTGATTTGCATATGGCCATGTCTGAACTGGGGTGGTGGAGTGAGCTAAAGAATGATGATGGATTAAACCCAGATCAGTTGACTGGGGGTGAGTGTTTGATTGGCTCAAACGTTCCGTCCATCATCCCCTTTTGTATCGCTTTGTTCGCCCCTAAGTTGGCGGGGTATGCCCAGACGTGGGTCCCTTGCTCACTTTGCCACTGGATTCAAGCAAGCCTGGCTGATGACGGCTGGAATGCCAGAAACCGGTCCTAGGATGCTTGTTTCCGGTCCAGGGAAGACATGGCTTGGCAGTTCGGGCTGGACTGTTCCCATGAGGCACAGGGTCAGACTGATTTGCATATGGCCATGTCTGAACTGGGGTGGTGGAGTGAGCTAAAGAATGATGATGGATTAAACCCAGATCAGTTGACTGGGGGTGAGTGTTTGATTGGCTCAAACGTTCCGTCCATCATCCCCTTTTGTATCGCTTTGTTCGCCCCTAAGTTGGCGGGGGTATGCCCAGACGTGGGTCCCTTGCTCACTTTGCCACTGGATTCAAGCAAGCCTGGCTGATGACGGCTGGAATGCCAGAAACCGGTCCTAGGATGCTTGTTTCCGGTCCAGGGAAGACATGGCTTGGCAGTTCGGGCTGGACTGTTCCCATGAGGCACAGGGTCAGACTGATTTGCATATGGCCATGTCTGAACTGGGGTGGTGGAGTGAGCTAAAGAATGATGATGGATTAAACCCAGATCAGTTGACTGGGGGTGAGTGTTTGATTGGCTCAAACGTTCCGTCCATCATCCCCTTTTGTATCGCTTTGTTCGCCCTAAGTTGGCGGGGGTATGCCCAGACGTGGGTCCCTTGCTCACTTTGCCACTGGATTCAAGCAAGCCTGGCTGATGACGGCTGGAATGCCAGAAACCGGTCCTAGGATGCTTGTTTCCGGTCCAGGGAAGACATGGCTTGGCAGTTCGGGCTGGACTGTTCCCATGAGGCACAGGGTCAGACTGATTTGCATATGGCCATGTCTGAACTGGGGTGGTGGAGTGAGCTAAAGAATGATGATGGATTAAACCCAGATCAGTTGACTGGGGGTGAGTGTTTGATTGGCTCAAACGTTCCGTCCATCATCCCTTTTGTATCGCTTTGTTCGCCCTAAGTTGGCGGGGTATGCCCAGACGTGGGTCCCTTGCTCACTTTGCCACTGGATTCAAGCAAGCCTGGCTGATGACGGCTGGAATGCCAGAAACCGGTCCTAGGATGCTTGTTTCCGGTCCAGGGAAGACATGGCTTGGCAGTTCGGGCTGGACTGTTCCCATGAGGCACAGGGTCAGACTGATTTGCATATGGCCATGTCTGAACTGGGGTGGTGGAGTGAGCTAAAGAATGATGATGGATTAAACCCAGATCAGTTGACTGGGGGTGAGTGTTTGATTGGCTCAAACGTTCCGTCCATCATCCCCTTTTGTATCGCTTTGTTCGCCCTAAGTTGGCGGGGTATGCCCAGACGTGGGTCCCTTGCTCACTTTGCCACTGGATTCAAGCAAGCCTGGCTGATGACGGCTGGAATGCCAGAAACCGGTCCTAGGATGCTTGTTTCCGGTCCAGGGAAGACATGGCTTGGCAGTTCGGGCTGGACTGTTCCCATGAGGCACAGGGTCAGACTGATTTGCATATGGCCATGTCTGAACTGGGGTGGTGGAGTGAGCTAAAGAATGATGATGGATTAAACCCAGATCAGTTGACTGGGGGTGAGTGTTTGATTGGCTCAAACGTTCCGTCCATCATCCCCTTTTGTATCGCTTTGTTCGCCCTAAGTTGGCGGGGTATGCCCAGACGTGGGTCCCTTGCTCACTTTGCCACTGGATTCAAGCAAGCCTGGCTGATGACGGCTGGAATGCCAGAAACCGGTCCTAGGATGCTTGTTTCCGGTCCAGGGAAGACATGGCTTGGCAGTTCGGGCTGGACTGTTCCCATGAGGCACAGGGTCAGACTGATTTGCATATGGCCATGTCTGAACTGGGGTGGTGGAGTGAGCTAAAGAATGATGATGAATTAAACCCAGATCAGTTGACTGGGGGTGAGTGTTTGATTGGCTCAAACGTTCCGTCCATCATCCCCTTTTGTATCGCTTTGTTCGCCCTAAGTTGGCGGGGGTATGCCCAGACGTGGGTCCCTTGCTCACTTTGCCACTGGATTCAAGCAAGCCTGGCTGATGACGGCTGGAATGCCAGAAACCGGTCCTAGGATGCTTGTTTCCGGTCCAGGGAAGACATGGCTTGGCAGTTCGGGCTGGACTGTTCCCATGAGGCACAGGGTCAGACTGATTTGCATATGGCCATGTCTGAACTGGGGTGGTGGAGTGAGCTAAAGAATGATGATGGATTAAACCCAGATCAGTTGACTGGGGGTGAGTGTTTGATTGGCTCAAACGTTCCGTCCATCATCCCCTTTTGTATCGCTTTGTTCGCCCTAAGTTGGCGGGGGTATGCCCAGACGTGGGTCCCTTGCTCACTTTGCCACTGGATTCAAGCAAGCCTGGCTGATGACGGCTGGAATGCCAGAAACCGGTCCTAGGATGCTTGTTTCCGGTCCAGGGAAGACCTGGCTTGGCAGTTCGGGCTGGACTGTTCCCATGAGGCACAGGGTCAGACTGATTTGCATATGGCCATGTCTGAACTGGGGTGGTGGAGTGAGCTAAAGAATGATGATGGATTAAACCCAGATCAGTTGACTGGGGGTGAGTGTTTGATTGGCTCAAACGTTCCGTCCATCATCCCCTTTTGTATCGCATCCTTCCAGGATGGCTGGAGGCAGAGCTGTTCCCTACCCCACTTACACATAGAGGAACCTGACACTAGTCTTTCGTCCCTCCTGACTTCTTGAAGCCTTGGCAGGGGAAGGGCAGACATTTCCAGAACCAGATGTGGGGGTAGTATAGGGAATTCCCCACTTCAAAGGCTGGAACCAGGTATAAATATTGGAGCTCCTGAACCACTCATCAATACACGCCTGGACCTGTGGACATCACAGAAGAATGACTGCTTTGCTCCCTAGAGGACTGGCCTGCTGCTTGAGGCCTGACTTGACTTCCTGAGGGCTGCCCTGCTGCTTGAGGACTGCCTTTCTCTCTGGAAAAGAATTCTGGACCTGCTCCCTTCATCCCAAGCTACCTGAGTGACTCCAAGGGTCAGTTGGCTGACCTCCTGCCTGAGCTACTAGGCCACAACAGGCTTCAGAGGCCTCCATGCAACTGCACAGCTAACCTGCTGCATAAGGACCGGAATAGACCCTTAACTGGGCCTGCTTGAGCCTTCCTTATCTCTGTTTAAGTGAGTCTAGGATCCACAGATATCTCCCCAGGTCCTGCTCCCTTGGCTGGTATCAGAGTGAACTTCTCTTTGAGGAAAGGAAAAATCATGAAGTTTTGGGCTCTTTACGACCGTAAATGAACGTCTCCCGCCAAGACTCTGCCACCCATGACGACTGCCAAAGCGAAGCTCTGGTGAACACAACTATTCGTGCTACAGTGACCACCAAAGACAACTGGCAACACAGGATTTGTACTTCGTGCTACAGCAACAAAAGCCTGCAGTGACCTCCAATGTGAATCTCCAGCAATGACTGTTTGCGACACCTGACCTGATCGTTACACTACAGTGAAGACAATCCGCAACACCAGGCCTGCTCTTTGTTCTACAGCAACAACCAACCGGGGCTCCCATCCTCCTCCTCACAACTTCCTCCACTGCGAACGGAACTCTGCATTGGACTTTGTGAAGGTATCTTTTTCACTGGGACTAACCTGGTCCCTGTGCCCGGCCTGCACTCCATTGTGGGCAACCTGAACTTGTGATGTTCCCCCAGTCTAGCACGACAAGATGAATTCTGCTGATTAGATTTTTGCCATTCTCGTCTCATTTCATTTATAAAAATGTACTGTTGTGTTTTCACTTTAATTCTGTTTGTGTGCTACATAAATATTTTACACATTGCCTCCAAGTTAAGCCTGACTGCTCTTTGCCAAGCTACCAGAGGGTTAAACACTGGTTAATTTAATGACTTTTGTGGCTCACCCTGACGAGGATTATGGCTGTTGCCTCAGTGGGGCTCCCAACCCCCTGTAACAATAACCAAATTTCTTACACTTGCCTTTTACCCAGAGTTCAGAGCCAATGTGGTTCTGGTTTGTCCATTCTGGCCCCAGAGACAATGGCTTCGTCTCTTGATGGAAATGTTAGTTTCCTGGGTCTGATTTCTCCCTCTCACTCCAAATCATATTGTTGACCCTGGTCTGTTACCCCTACCATGTCTGCAACGGTTGAGGTTAACAGTTTGCAAATGAGAGGGAAGGGCTTAGTAATGTAGGTATGTCTCTTGCTGACTCTGATTCTATACAGGCTTCAAGGAGGTTATAAATCAGGGGGGTCTTAAAATTATCATTGGGCATCTTTCTCAAAGTGGCTTTCTCTGTCTTTTGCTCCCTGAGAATTCTTTGCAGTTTTCAAAAGAAGGGTTTGAGAAAGGTTGGTCCCCTTCTGCTTTGAGGGTTCAGTAGGCCGCGATTAAGGCCTTTCATTCTCCTTTGGGAGCTCTTAATGATATTGAAGTTTAGCTTTCTAAGGTTTTCAAAGTTATTGACTTATTGAGAATTCAAAGTAAGGCAATGTCTTTTCCATCTCTTACTCCAAAGCTGGTCATGTATTCCCATGTTCTGTTCAGGCATGGTCAACACAGGGTAGGACTGCTTCACGGGCAAGGTGAGGTGATGTCTCTATTAGGGACATTTATGCTGCAGTAACCTAGGCTTCCAAGTCTTCCTTTATTGATCACTACAGTTTAGGCCAGAGTTCTGAGCTGGATTTGGCAGAGCAGTTCTGAGTGCTAAAAGTAAGTAAGACTGCAGTGTTTTTTGGCAGAATCATGCTTGTTCTTTTTGCTTCTTGTTCATTAAAGATATGTGTGGCATTATTTATGCAGAGGTAATGTCTTAATTACTTACCACTAACCTTCATTACTCTGATTCCATATGCCTAGTCCCATTACTCACTTTCCCTCCCTCCCTCTTAATATTTGGGCGTGGTTGTGGGATCTTGGTATTATCAAGAAGTGGAGACATCTTGTTCTCCTTTAATAACTGGAGGGGCTGAGCTTGTTTTCCTTTGCTTTTTTTTAAAGAAGTACTTGATAGGGGGTGAGTGTAGTGAGGAGTTTCCTCACCAATGTTGAAAGTAATTAATGGGACTAGGAATAAGGAATCAGAGCAATGAAGATTACCAGTAAGTAATCCAGACATTCCTGCTGCACTATGACAGGATATTAAGATTGAATGGGACACAGCATCAGAAGCCACCAGGAGGTCCAACAAGATAAGAGCAGCAGCACCACCCTAATCAAAGATGCTGCGTAAGTGGTCCAAACGGAAGTTAATGTGAATTTAGTTTCAAGGGCAGCATGAAAGCTTTTCTGTGAGTTGTACAAAATGCTGTTGTCTACATACACAACGTTTTTTTTTTTTTTTTAAATCAGTATACCGCTACTTTAACCACATAAGGTGGCAACAATGAACAGGTTTTCCATGCAACAGGATTAAGCCTCTTGATGATAATGTGATTACAAAGACTGATTAGAACAGAGATGAACTTTGTCAGGAGTAAAGTGAAAAATAAGTGGCTTGGATTGGGTAGGAACCGGGTTTTACCTTCAGCATATTTTTCTGTTCCTCCATCAAAGGTAATAGAGCAAATTAAGGGGGATTTTAATTTTATCTTCATGTTAGAAGAGGGCCTAAAGAATTTCTGAGTGAGTTTAATTTTGTCTCGAAAGAAGTCCACCGGAGAACTACATTAAGTAGCTGAGGGAGTCGTAGTAGAAGAACAGCAATGTGTCTGAAGGAGTCCTTTAACCAGCCAGAAGACCTGTTTACAGGACTGGACAGCAGTTAAGTGCATGACAGACCTGGGTTTGCAAAACAAATTGGACATTTTTTATGATTATTGTTTAAAGAAATGCCTTACCGTTAATTTAGAAAAAACTAAAATAATGGTGCTGGGGAAAAGAAAGGGTTCCTTTAACTGGCAACTGGGTGAGGTCAGAGTTGAGGTGGTGGACAAATATAAATATTTGCGTATGTGGTTTGACAGCAAACTAAATTGGAGGGACCATATACAATCACTAAAATCAAAGACTCATTCCTCAGTATGGGGCCTAAAACAATTCAAGTGGAAGCATGGAGGCCTTTCTCTGCGGCTAGTTCTATCAGCTTTCAATGCAATGGTCCACCCACAATTTCAATACGGAGTAGAGGTTCTATCTTTAGGTGGTAAATTGGATTGGAATTTAGAGGAGGGTAAATGTGTGAAACAGCTCCTTGCTCTCCCACTATCTCAAAGGAGAAATTCTCGCTCCGTTTGGAATTTTAATCCCACTCCAGCTCGAGTGTTTCCTCACTCGTTCTTGAGTGTCTTGCACTCACCTCACTGTGGCTATGTTTTTAAATACTTTGTTTTCCTTGTAACACTCCTTGTGTGGGAGGTGCCTGGCTCCCGTTTTTATACTGTGTTTGGCTTTCTTTTCCCCTGTCTGATTTCCTTGTAGCACCTATGGTGCTTGGGAGGTGTCTGGCTCCCCTCTTTTTGTCCCCCTTGTTTTTTGCCTTACCGCTCTTGACGAGCTCTGCCTCTGAGAGACTTGCTCTCCCGACGGCTAGTTGGCGCCCGCCTTCGTAGTCGGCCCCGCCCGCCTTCCTCTGATTGGCCACCTCCTCTGATGAGGCTATTTGATCATGGCCGATGCGCGGACGCGCCGTTGGCGCGCCAAAGGCAAGCCCGTCTACGCCTGTTCGTGGCCGTCTGGGGCCAGGGGCCAGTCCCCCTGCCTGTTTGAATAGCCATCGGTTGCTGTTTTCCTCGCATACTCTCAGGAACTTGGCCCCTCCAATTCAAGAGGCCTGTAAAGGCTCCATTCAGGTAAGTGAAGGTAAAAGACAATGTATCCACTGTACCTTCTCTATCGAGTTGAGCGGGATTAGAAATACTAGACAGAGAGCAAAATGAAGTTCCCAAAACGGCTCTTTTAAAGGTCTCCTGCTAAACTGCCGCTCCATTCCGAAATACAAGGCAGATATTTTTAGCATACTAAGTGAGCAAACCCCGGATGCGCTCTTTCTAGTAGAAACATAGCTGGGTGATTGTTCTGAGCCGGACGTCCTTGATGTTCTAACTTTGGGTTACAGCATTGTGAGATGTGATGGCGTAGGGCAAAAAGGGGGTGGAATTGCAATTATCTTTAAACAAATCTGGAACTGCTCCCTCAATAAAATAGACTCTCTGGAGAGTGAGAAGGCGTAATTTTCAATTAATGTGTCCAACTATCAATCTCTTACAGGTCGATTGCTGTACTGTCCTCCAGGTCCTGCAGCGAATTTCATCTCAAAGCTAATGGAAGTTTCTACTGCGCTGGCTTTAAAGCATAAAAAACTGGTCATATTAGGGAATCTTAATCTCCATTTTGAATCTCAAGTCTGTCAGACAGTCCTATCTCTTATTAAAGACTAACAAACGCTTCAGCTAGGTCAACTAGTCATGGGTCCCACCCACGAGAAAGGCCATACATTAGATCCTATTTTCTCTAATGACCACTCTATGCTTGTGGAAGACTCCATGAAACAACCCTGGAAGGGCCACTTTCTAATATCCTTTCTCGTTCCCGATCAATAGCGGTCAGAACAAGGTCTTAGCCATGCCTATCCGTAGAAGGACCTGGGCCAAAGTTACACCTGAGAAATTTAAAACCGCCCTGGAAAAAAACAAACCTAACATGGAACAGGAAGATCAGATGGCCAATGCCACATTAAGATACGAGACATGGCTAACTGAAGCTATTGATACCTTGGCGCCCCTAGCCCTGAGACAGAATAGGAGAGCATCACCCTCAGTGCCCTGGTATAATGAACAACTAGCCGCATTGAAAAAACAATGCAAACACCTTGAGTGCGAATGGCAGAAGGACTACAGCTCCATTGGGCGCACTCACCTTAAAGAGGCCCTGAAAACCTACCATAAACGCATAAGATTAGAACACAGGGAGTACTATGCCCAGATGATTGATTCAGCTCGAAACCCAAACAAGGAACTATTTTCCCTGCTCAAATCTCTTAAGAAGGCGGAATGTAACTCAGCTAATCTCTCTCCTTTGCTCAAATTGTGTAACCATATTGCAACCTTTTCTAACAAAGTATCTAAAATTTATGAAAACTTTCCAAACTCTTTCAGAAGGGAAGGTATAGATAGGTGCAGAGAAAAACCTGGTGACTTGATGGATCTCCCTATCCCTTCTATAACCGAAGTTAGCACTATCTTCACATCCATCAAATCAGGCTCTCCCCTCGATCCAGCCCCACCCAGAATTTTGTAGTTGGAGATCTCAGAGATAGCCCCTTCACTGCAAGAGCTGTTGAGGTTATCCATAAGATCTGGCACTGTATCCAAACACTGGAAACATGCTATGGTAATTCCCATCAGGAAAAATCTTTCAATTGATCCTTCCATACTAGATAATATGAGACCCATCTCCCTTCTTCCATTTAGAGAAGCACTTTAATAACTGCCTGACTAGTTTCATAGAATCCAATGAGTTGTTCAACCCTACTCAATTGGATTTTAGGGCAACATATTCCACTGAATCTGCCCTTCTCCTATCTGAAGAAACACTGAGGCAGAATGCCGACATGGGCCAGCCTTCGGCCTTGATACTACTTGATCTGAGTGCAGCCTTCGACACGGTGTCACATGACATACTGACCCAAAGGCTTCAGGATTCCGGAATTAGAGGCAATGCCCTGAAATGTTTTGGTTCTTTTCTACGGGACAGATCCTTTCAAGTTACACTTAAATCCCGTGTTTCGGACCTGTATAACTCTAAGAAAGGGGTCCTTCAGGGCTCTATCTTGAGCCCCACCTTATTCAATGTAAATATGAAACCCCTGGCTGACATCATTAAAAGTCATAATGTTCAAGTGGTGTTGCATGCCGACGACACCCAACTAATAGTATAATCTGTCGGATTCCACTGCCATCACGGGCGATAGGTTCAAGGCCTGCTTGTCTGACGTCTCATCCTGGATGACTAACAACTGCGTAAAACTGAATGCTAACAAAACTGAGATTTTACTGGTTGGAAGAACTCCCTCAATTTGGACATCAGCCTGGTGGCCAATGTTTCTGGGGGAAACACAAGGCCAAGAACCTGGGAGTAATCTTCGACTCAAAATTAACATTTGAAGACCAAATCAGGAAAACTGCAGGAAGTTGTTTTGGCACTCTTAAGACTCTGAGAAAAATCCTTGATCTAATCCCTACTAGATCTCGGAAAACCATAGTCCATACACTCATTACCTCCCAGCTGGACTATGGGAATGTACTTTACCTAGGCGCCTCCAAAGGGAATCTCAGACTGTTGCAACGAGTCCAAAATGCGGCAGCTAGGCTGATTTTTAATCTCCCTAAAATATCGTCAGCTTCTAGCGCTCTTAACCAGCTACATTGGCTTCCAGTAACAAAAAGAATCAGCTTCAAAGCCCTATGTATATGCTGCCACATTTTAAAGAAACAAGGCCCCAGCTACCTTCACTCTCTAGTTCAAACCTGTGTCCCTACTCATAACCTGAGGTCCTCTGATGCCAATCTGGCAACCGTGCCCAAGATTAGGAAGGCGAGAATGGGAGCTAAATCTTTTTCCTATATAGCGGCTAAATTATGGAATTCCCAAGGTCCTCAGAGATTCCCCATCGGAAACTGACTTCAGGAAGAAACTGAAAACATGGCTCTTTAGAAATAACGTACAATTCTAATTAGGTCCGTCTGTCGCCTGTTCTCCGACTTCGATTTCTATTAATGGCTTCTATCTCCTAGACTGATCTATGGTCCAGCACGGGGCCACACCATTGTGGTGTAACCAAGCACTCTACAAATGATCTTATTATTATTATTATAACTATGATCCAGGCAGTGAGAGTAGAATGTCAACTTTCAGCCTGGAACATTCAGGGACTGCAAGCTACATTGAAATTCTGGCAGAGATTGAGTAGAGAAGGGACCCCCAACATATTACCCCTTTGTAAAAGAGAAATAGAGGAAAGCTAACTTAATTGGGCATCCCAGGTTAGACATATGCTAGGTAAGATGTGTGCTAAACTTTCTCTAGAACCATAACAATGGAAACTAGGGCAGCAGATTCCCAAACAGGAGCTACGTGCTATTATAAACATAAAGGCTCGAGAAGAAGACTTATGTTATCTGGGGAGCAAATCGTCCACCCAGTTCTTGGTAAATGGGTGGAGTAATGATCTTATTATCCACTAAATTGAGACCATGCCAAGTCCTAAGCTTAGAAATGAGGTATTGAAATTTAGAGTTGGCCTGAACCCATGTAATTCAGACAGGAAGATAAAAACCGCATTGAGAAATGAACGAGGTCTGTGTACATATGGGGTACAGGTAAAATGCAGTGGCCCACATATCTTGCTGGACTGTTTGTGGTTTCTAGATGAACGGAAGGAATTTTTAAAACCTCTTTTTATTACTTATAAAATTATTATTAGGGATCAAGCTCTTCGTCTGTTGATAAATATGAGATTTTTAAATGTTGTATGTGCAATAGGAAGATTTTTAATTGCAATACAGGAGTCCTTGAAAGAGTTGGTAATCTAATCTAAAATGGGCTATGGGGCAGGAATGTGGCTCTACCCACTTTTTGAGAACGTTCTGGAGCTCTGGAGGCCCCGTATGCATACAGAAATGTACATATATTTATATGTGATTCTTCCCTCAATTAGTCATGAATTAAGAACTATTTGCTACAGAGTGGCACTGCTTCCACTGTATGTTTTAGCAGGTTTTCATTGTGCTTTGTATTATTTGTATTTTTAAATTGTATGTTGTATTGTGGCACCTTTTATGGCTATATTAGCCAAATAAAATATATATTGACGATGATAACTCAGGATTAATATGATGGAGTGCAATGTGGTGGAATAACACCCTTAGAACACGAAGATGGATAAGTCTCCAAAGGGATGCAATGGAGTGCCTGAATAAACCACTTTTTAAAATAATCTGCTAAGCAAAAATATATTTTCATAACAGGGACGCTTACAGTGCTACCCAAGATTATTACTTATGGTTGGCTTGATAAAAGTGAAATAATGGGTCAACTGGTATAAGGTGTGTTATGGACACATTTTATCCTATTTACAGGCTGTAATAAATGATAAGCTGATGCAAAGTTACTGACCTGTAATATCCCTCAAAGTGTGTGCAACATAGTAGTGTGACCTGTTTAAACTTAAAGCATGGGGGTAAGATGTATGAAGTGTTACTTCTTTAAGGACAGACAAACTGCATGACTTTTGTAACATGCAACATGTCATAAGTATACCGCACAGTGATGCAGCCTTGGGATTGATATATGAAACATTAGGAAACCTACAGAGCTGCGTCCATGTATTTTGTTGTTTCCATAGTGAAGCTATGTTATTGTGTGACTGGTAACCTACTGCAGCTTGTTGAGGTTTTCCAAAGGGGGAAGGAGGTACCAACATGAAATGAAAGTAATCTGTTAGGTCATTCATTGGCGGATACGGATCCAGGCTGCCTGTCCTCTGGGTCAAGATAGGTCAGAGCTACTATGAACATACTGACATCTGCAGCAAAAATAATATCAATGTACCTGCAATTTTGTTTGTGTCAACATAAGGCCAGTTTGGCAGTGTATGCAATAAAGGATGAATTACCTCTGGATCCTGTAGCAACACTGAACAATACAACTTTAACAAGCAGCACTGCAAGGAAACTGTTCATTCTGTGTAAACGAAAATAAATAAGTTCAGAGATCAATACATTAGTCATATATAAGTATAAACATGCACCCTTACCAAACCATAATCATATTGACTCACAACTGCAGTCAAACATAAGTATTTATGTATGACACAGAAACTTATAAGTAGATTAACACATGTGTAGATACACCACTCATCAACACTCATACATGACTATTCAGACTAAAACTAAACAACAAACAGACCAACTAAAAAACCTAAACCTTAGGCATACTCATACACAACCACCCTTGAACATATATGCATGCACACACTCTGTAACACTTAATGTACAGGCCGAAACATACAAATGCACTGCAACATATACAGATACAGAAAAGGAAACAATCAGAAAAGTGGCACTTTTCCAAGTAATGTTTTTTTAGGTCTAGTACATGGATATCTTACCTGTGCTGTAGTGTCAGGGCCATCTCTTCCACTAGAGCAGTCAGGATTGTGTATCTTCATACTCATCAGCTGCTGAGACCAGGTTTATATACCATTCAGGCTCCCGATTATACATGAACTTCTAATGCTCTCTTTGCATACCATTTATAAAATGTTATTTCATTGTTGTAAAAGAACAGCTGCAGAGCTGTGAGGGCGTGTAAACATCCAACTACTTTCTTCTTACAATTCCAAGAACTTATCTTGAAACAACACACCAGTTTCTTTTACATTTTGAAAATGAAAAACCTTATCCTAAGTCCTGGATCTAGGTTGCGTAAGCCATACTCAATACACAATTCATGCTGACATGGGAGTGGCTGTATATCTACATGTGAAGCTTCCTCGAATTGAGCTAAATGTGTGAAAATGCACTTCTTTAAGTTTCCGTTCCCACTATGGACTTAGAAAACCTAATTTGGCCCAATAATCACTCCAATAGGGGCACTACTTTGGTACCAAACGAACATCTTGGTAACTTCCAAAATCCAATGTTTAACCCCGAAAGGGCCAAAGCACTATACCAACTCCACCTCTACCCTGCCAACCATGGGCCGTATTACATAAAGTGCCCTGGGGGCACAACGGGCATTTGCGCCCGCTTTGCGCGTCCCTGGGGAACTTTGGTATTACAGAAGGGGCTGCAGACACTTGTGCGGCCCCTTCAGAAATACCAATAGCATGGGCGCACATAAAGCACCAGCGCTATCTTCAAGGGGACGTTCCCTCATTTGCATGGGGGCGTGCGCCATGCAAATGAGGGAATCCCTTTGCCTCTGCACCCACACTGTATAACTGATACGGGCGCGAAGGCAAAGAAGCCCTCAGGAGGCGCACTGACAGTGCTCCACCTATAAGGTGTGCACCGTCAGTGCACCCCTCTGAGAGCAACCCTCTGGAGGGGGGAAAGTAGGTCCTACCGACCCCCCAGACATCCCCTTGAAGGCGGGTTGAGTCACTGACTGCACCCGCCTGCAAGGGGATCTCTATTCCCCTCTAAAAGTACAGGTGGATTGCCGCCAACACAGTGAAACACGGAGCGGCATCACAGCTGCCGCTTCGGATTTCACTTGATGCGCTGTCCCCAGGGCAGCACAAGTTTTCTTCATTGTGCTTGACGCACCTTTTTAAATGAAGGAAAATGCGCTGCATGTGTAATGCGGCCCCATGTGTTCTTTGTCCTGAGGCTCCCCCTTCATATCCTCATGTTTGGAGGTGTTTGTGGAGCTTCTAAATCCAGTATTTAGCAGATGCCCTGTTACCGCCAACCTCTGAATGATCCCCTTAGACTGGTGGCTTATACTGGAGGGAAATGAGATAAGTAAAGTGAAAAAAGAGATGATGATGTAAGTTGTATAACAGGGAGAGGGGGAGAAACAGAAACCCAAGATTAAGGCAATCATTACAAGAATATCAGGAAGAAATGGAGAAATGAATTCTGACTGCAAGACAGGAAGCAGGTAGGAGATTCATGGAGAGGCATTGATAGAGAGATAAAAAGAGACATGGTTAGAAAGGTGGATGGGGACAGTGCAAGTATTGTGTCAAGATTCTCCTCCTGCAGCCGGCCATTCAGTTGTGTGCATGCAGAATCTCCTTTAGATATCTGTTGAACCTTAGTTAGGTGTCTGCAAGATGTTTGAAACTGTCTAAAGCAGCTCAGTGAGCTGCGTGCAAGATGCTAGTGGGGTGTGTCAAACAGCTCTGGCACTGCAGGAGGTAAGTGAGGTGCATGTAGGTGAGTGAGATGTTGAGTTCACTGAGGTGCATGTAGGTCAGTTAGATGCATTAAGGTCAATAAGGGATGTTGTGATGGGAATGTCCCCTGTATGGTGTGCAGTTGAGTTCCCCTGCAGTGAGTGCCTGACTGTGAATATCTGGTACACTGTCTCACAACCCCCACATGCGCCCTCTGTGTAGTGGGCCTGGTCAGCAGGGCTCATGTTATGCTACCCCTACGGCGCCTTATGGCGTGCAATAATTCCATGCCCGAGTTTCTCCAATCACACTGATTTCATTAAGCCTGAGTTTGCAAGCATTTCCTGAACATGTGAACCAAAGGCTTGCTTTGCTCCTGATGTTACTAGGGTCTTAGAGTGTATTCCCTTGTGCACGTTTAGATAAAACAATACATTTGTTTCCTGTTGGTTGACTACATCCGTTAGTTGGCACCTGCTCTTTCTGTAAGGTCAAAGCCAGTGTACTAACACGTGTTACCTTCACAAGTCTTGTAGAACCTTCCAGACTGCCACGCGCACCATGTGCCCCACATGATCCCGCTGCATCCATTGGAACCTGAACCTTTTATATAAACCACGCCCAAACCCCTTGCTTGGCCTATTCTCCCTGCAGAACAAACTTCCTTCCTACCCACTCGCCTGATGAATCGACTGAGCCTGGGCAGCGATCTTCTCTTCTGCAGTTCAAAGCTCCTCCAGTGATTCACTTGGATCGAGCTCCCTCGACGCATTCTTCGTCTCTGCCTCCTGCTCGGCTACGCCAGTTACCCGGTGACTTCCTTATTCAAGACCTTGAGACCTTCTTCGATCTTAGGACAAGTGGAAGAACTAGACTAAGTACTTGATATCAGGTAAGGGCGCACTATCCTTTTATAGTAGTAAGCAGGCCGCAGTATTGGCATCTTCAAGACTATAGAATTGTCTTCAAGTTTCTTTTTAGTGACTTCCCTCCAGTTCACATTGATTGTTCTGCCTCTGGACCCTTCCTGCAACCTTGGCATCTGAACTGTGTTTATTCAATGACTAGAGACTTTGTGTTTCTGTGATGAACAGTAGTGCCAAGAGAATTCTCCTCAAAGTCTATGGTTCATGTATGAGCCCTCTACCAAGATCTATGTTCTGAGTTTATTCTTCGGAGTGTCATTAACACCAATCTATGTTCCTAGTGTTTCCTTGTGAGTGCCAGTAACTCCAATCTGTATTTCAAGTTATTCCTTGGGAGTGTTCAGCTCCAATATGTGGTTTTGGTTCTTCTTTTTCCTTGCTGTGTTTCCAAAAGAGTCTGTAAGTGTATATTACTGAAATTATTTCAAATCCATTGTTTGAGAGGCCTGTAATGTATTGATGGTTATTGCCTCTTCTTGTTGTTTCCAGTGCATTGCATCTTCGCAAAATCAGAGGTACTGGTCCTGCGACATCTACCTAGAAGACTCAGAGAGTCTCCAGTTAATGCTGTGCTGCACAGTTGCTGACTGGTACCAGTACCTCTTTTCTTATTTTGTCCCAATCCTCCACCCCCCAAGTGCTGTGCTTTGTTTAGGGAGAAGCTATTTCTTGAACGAGCCCGGACCTGCAGGGATAGGAGGTTCAGCATCAGTACCAGTATTGTCTCTGCGGTTGGAACCAGGTGAGTGCATGACACACTGTTTTTTGATTTTGGCCTTAGTCTGATACTAATCTATCATGTGTACAGGTGCTGTGCACAAGTGTGTCCTCATTGACAGGCAGAGGACTACTGTCATGGTAAAGCATTAAGGGTCAGATGTATGACAGTTTTTTAGCGGTTGCAAATGGAAAATCTGCCCGTTTACGACTGCTAAAAAGTGTTGTGGTAAGCACAAACCCTATTTTGCAGGTCGGTAACCCATTACTGACTCGCAAAATAGGGTTTGTGAGTCACTGTTAGGAATGGGCATTCCAAGGGTATTCCTTCCTAATTGCTAGTCGCACTGGTATGTACGATTGTAGGTGGTAAGCCAGTTGCAAATGGGACGGGGTCCCCAGGGGTCCCCTTCCCCTTTGTGAATGTGTGCAAAAATATTTTTTAAGAGCAGGCAGTTGTTCCATGGACCACTGCCTGCCCTTAAAAAATGAAAAAATAAGAAAACTTAATTTTTTTCTTTTAAATGCATCCCGTTTTCCTATAAGGAAAACAGGCTGCATTTAAAAAAAGTTGCTTTATTTAAATAGCAAACACAGACTTGGGGGTCTACTATCCCCTGCAGGCCACCATCCCTGTGTTTGTAGCCCATTCCCACTGGGTAGCAAATTGATGAGGCAGGTCATTTGTGACCTCATTGGGACTCGCTAAATGTGTCTAAGACACATTAGTACATTCACAATTTCCAACCCGCAAAACGTAATGGTCGTACATCTGGCCCATAGAGCAGTGGTGGCATTGTACCATGTTTTGTGACTCCATAGCTGGGACTAGAGGTGGAGGGTGGAATAGCAGACTCTGTTATTCAAGATGATTGGAATCTTTAGGTGAGGCTTCATCTTGCCTTTGTGCTTTCTTTCTCTCATTATACAACCAAGTGCAGAAACCTCACACCTCTTTGTATCACCAGGCTGGAGACTGCCGTACTTTGGGAAGTATAACTCTACTAAAAAACTGTGTCTGGACAGTATTCTGAAGAGGACACTTGAAATGAGAATCATTAAAAACTACTTCTGAAGATGCAGAGAGTGGATACACACAATGAAGTCTAACTTTTCTACTCGTAAATGCGTACTGAAAGTAGTAAAGTTAGACTTTCGTCTCAGTTTACCTTTGTTAATTGGGCCCTACCCGTGTGACTTTACATACACAATAAGCTGTTTAGGCTAAGAGAAAGTACATTTTGACACGATTCCTTTGCATTTCCATATAGCTCATTGGGAATGACTTGACCTGTTTACAGTGTCTATTCCGCAGTTTTGCGAATGTGAGGTCTGCAAGTGGCACCATGAGTCTTAATTTCACTGAAGCTCATACTTGCAAACTCTAATGTCCCTCCAATAGAAATCGGGCTTGTGCGTGCACCCCTATAGTGCCGTTGTTAAGTGGAGAAGGGTGCCATAGTTGAGTGGAGAAGTGGTCCAACACAGTTAGTCACGATCCCCCGATTTACTTTGCTTTGTCTGTAAAGCTTTTAGCAGCATGAGAAGGTTCATGCTTCTGCAGTCAAGTGCACTAAATTATGTTAATTGACATTTTCGTATATAAGGGGACATTGGAAACTATACAATTGCAATGGTGGTTTATGCAGAGCATGGTTAGGGTATTGATGGAGTATTTGTCTATTTTCCCCAGGATTTGCAATGATGTATCCTGTGCTCCTGTTTTTCCCCTTCAGGAAATTTGTTTTGGTGCATACGTTTACCAGCTTATTTGTGGGTCGGAGGAATTTGAAACAAAACCATATGTTATAATGTGTTTTAATGGACTGGTGAAAATATGTAAAACTTGACCCACCTGTCTTCGATACCACTGCAAGGTTTATTACTGCAATTTGTAAAGCGCACAGCTTACCCTAGGGTTTCCCGGCGCTCAAACAGGTAGAATAAACAGCACTCAAGATTAGAATAACCAGGTCTTGAGGTTCTTATGGAACATCGTGAGAGAGGGGGTGCTTCGTAAGGCTTCTGGGAGGTCGTTCCATAGCTTTGGACCTAGATATGCAAAGGAGCGGCCACCCGTAGGAGCCAGATGGATTCTAGGCACTTTGCAAAGAGACTGATTGCCAGATCGAAGTGTGCATGCGGGGTTATAGGGCATAACCGGGTTTCGAATATAAAGTGGACCCATCCTAGGGCTGGCTTTGTGCATATAGCACAGGGCTTTAAACTGTATGCCCATGGCCACGGGCAACCAGTCAAGTTCATGTAGGAGTTTTGGCACCGAAGCACGCTTTGGTAAGTGGAAGAGTAATCTAGCAGCAGCATTCTGTAGGCGCCGGATGGTTGTCTTATCTGCTCACAAGTATAAGATGTTACTGTAATCAATTCTAGAGAGAATCAGGACTTGGACCGCAGTTTTCTGTGCTGACAGTTCATTACAGCAATGATCTTCATCAACCACCTCATCACACCAAAGCACATAGAGGTCACCTTGACTACCTGGGGTTTCATTGATAGCCTCTCGTTTAACCAGAAACCAGATGACAATTTTGGGGGGATTCCTAGAATCTCTGGCCAATGCTTGGGACCCCAGAGTCGAGGATTTTTGCTATAAACCATGACCTCAGTCTTCACAACATTTAGTTTGAGGGTGTTGTTCCCCATTCAAGAAGAAGTCCCATGCAGACACATGTTTAGGGCTTAACTGCTATGACTCTGTGCAGATGACAGTGAGAAAATATTTTGCGTGTTGTCTTCATACGAGAACAGAGTTAGTCCGCAGCTTTCCATCACGACAGCTAAAGGGTGTACGTATAGGTTGAAGAGCATTGGACTTAGGGCAGAGCACTGGAGCACTCAAGAAGTGAGGGCACAGCATTCAGATTGAGAACTGGCAGAGAAGACCTGAAATAAGCGGCCATCTAGGAACGATGTTATCCATGCCAAAGCTGTACCCCGGAGCTCCAGCGTCACAAGCCTTTCCAAGGGGATGGAGTTGGACACAGTGTCAAAAGCCGCGCTGAGGTCTAATAGTATCAGTGCAGCAGTCGCGCCCTCGTCCAGGAGCCATCTCATATGTTCAGTGACTCCTAGGAGGGCAGATTCAGTACTGTGCCCTGCCCTGAAGCCCGACTGTGAATATGGAGAACATTTTTATCTTCAACAAAGGAGGTAAGCTGCCTGTTCACGTGTTTCGCCAATATTTTCACACAGATAGGCAGCAGTGAGATTGGCCTAAAATTGGACCACTTGGTTGAATCAAGGGCAGGCTTTTTAAGAAGCGGTAAGACCGTGGCATGCTTCCAGGCTGAAGGGATAAAACATTCACATAGAGAGGAATAAAGCAATTCCACTACAATTTGTAGGCGATTCACATCCAAGAGACAAGGTTTGGATGGAGAAAGCAGGTCGAGCGGTAAACCTGATTAAATAGACTACAGTAAACTCAGGAACTGAATGATATCCAGCTGGGACAATGTTTCCATTTTGGGGATAGAGCAGGTAGTCAAAGCAGGCTTATCTTTGCTTCTAAGGGCGAGATATAAAGTGCCACTTCTGGGAAAGGCATTGTCGCCCTGCACATCTACCATGGGTACCTTAGTAAGGTGGAGCTGAATATCAGCCATTTTTTTAAACAAAAAAATGTGCCAAATCATGGCACTGGGTTTGAGATAGAACAGGTGCCGGAGAGATTTCGCTTTGGTCCGAGAGCTCCTTGACCACAGTAAAGAGAGTCTTAAGGCAGTTTTCAGTGTTGGCAATTTTTTGGGAGTAGAAAGCTCCCATGGCTGCTTTGCAGCATCCATGATAATGTTTCAGTGCTGCTTTATATTCTGCTTTACAACCCTTGTCGTACGACTTTCTCCATGCTCTTTCTAAGCCATTGAAGCACTTCTTCCCTAGATGGAAGGCTTCAGTAAATCATATGGCAGGAGGATGAATTCTCCATGCGGACCTGGATGTTATGGGTAAAGTTGTCTCCAATCAGTTCATAAGCCAGTGGTTGACCAAGGACTGATCTTGGCTTACTACCTGGGTCAGGTCTGGTATGGTGTTGCACAAGCAAGTACTCAGCTCAGAGATTTCTAGCCTTGACCAATTCCCAGATTTACCCAAAATGGATGCCAATTTTTCAGAAGGGAGAACTTGTTTTTTTTAAAGAAAAGGGCACTGCCAGATGATCCGACCAGGATAATGGTAGAGGCATTTCTAAAATTAGGTCTGTGATGTTGGAAACAATGGGATCAAGGAGATAACCTGCCTCATATGTCAATGTTGAGTTGATGAGCCCTAAATGGGATATACTCTGATCCTCTATGAATGTCGACGCCATATTACATGTTGGGTCTTCAAAATGGATATTAAAATCTCCTAAGAGTGTAAAGTAAGCACAAGTCAAAATGTAGGGGGCGAGAAGATTAGGAACTACAGAACACCAACCTGGAGGCCGATAAATCAGCGCCCCTGATACTGTGAGCTTGTGGGGGAGTTATAGTGAGAAAAACAGAGCCTCAGAGTCTGGGATAGGTCATTCTTGGATTTTGCAGCGATATTTATTCTTGAAAATGTTTGCGATCCTGCCTCCTACCCTCCCGTGCCGGTCCCTTCTAACAATGGCATAGTTGGGAGGAAATGCAGCAATAACATCTGGAGAGGACCCTTCATGCAACCAAGCTTCCGTGAGAAACAAGGCGTCCCATAAAAAGTTAAATATATGCTGTTGGTTCTTGGGAAGGGATCGGCAGTTGATGCTGAAAAAAGGGAATTTGGTCCGGCAGATTGCATGACGTACTTGCTTGACTACATTGAGAGTTGGGAATGCCAGTAGTATGTCCTGAGCTATCACCGAGGTTGTTATGCTGAGCTTCAGCCGCAAAATTGCAGTTGGAGCAGCCTAATAAACTGACCTGCAGGTCCAATGAAGACATGCAGAGTTTAGCGCATCGCCGAAGCAATGTTACCAGTTGATTGGAGGTGAACAGCCGTTTTTCTGCCTGGCAAGAAAGAGGGGTACTGGCCCCTGGTCCCGCTCGGGCACAGACTGGCACGGACTGGCGCAGACGGCTGGATGAAATAGGGCCATGTGCGTAACAACAACAAGAATGCTCACTGTGCTGGCGTGCGGCACAAGAAAAATGGCCATGGGCAAGTTGGAAGCGGACACTTAAAAACGTGCCCTCATCTTCCAGTCAGCAAAAAAATACAGCAAAAATACAGTGATTTTACTAAAAGAGTGCACAGACTCCAACTCCCCAGTTAAAAACACTAAAAAGTACACAGTTAGGCAGAGATCAGTGAATACACAGCAATGCCTAGGGCAACATTCTAACCTGTTCAAAGCGTGTCCATGCCACGCCTGGATGAAATAGGGCCATGTGTGTAAGAACTAGAACATTAACTGTGCTGGCCTGCGACACAAGAAAAGTGGCCGCGGGTGAGTCTGTAGCAGTCACTTAAACACATGCAGTAAGCTTCCAGTCAGCAAAACAATACGGAAAAAATGCAGTGACTTTACTAAAACAGTGCACAGACTCCAACCCTCCAGTTAAAAACACTAGAAAGCACACAGTCAGGCAGGTTTCTTCTGTCTTTGAGGCATAGAGGAATTTCTTTCATGTCCCCACATGCTAGAAAAGTGGGAAAGTTGTGTTGAAATGGAGCTGTTTGGCCCTGGTAATACCGAAACCAGAAATATAATTAGTCGCAATGCAATACGCCTACAAAGCTATAAAAAGCACTTCATATAAAGGCATTCGAGTCAAATGTAAAATGTATCTCCATAAACCGAGCTCCCGGATCTGTTCTGTTAATGCAGAAGGTGAAATCTATTTAATCATGAAACAGCAAGCCCATAAAACATCTAGTTGACGCAATATAACACACAGAGTAATAGGAATTTTAAGTGCTACCTTCACTTTCATTAGACGTCTATTTCACCAGTCTACCAATAGCAGTTGATTCTGATATGCAGGTTTAATAGAATGTGCATAGTTCCATCTTAGCTGCTTTACGTTCACTCTATGAAGCTGCAGGGTTAAGGTGGAGGTTTTAACCTTCGGTTACCATAGTTCACAGGTTTCTGTATGTTGTAAAGTGGATTATAAGTAGTGTATCTACTACTGGCAATAAGGCCACTAACACAGTCCAGGACTCAGAATAGGTCTCAGAAAATTATTCCCCTGCTCAACCCTTGGTAGCTTTGCTGCGAGCAGGCAGGCTTAACTTCAGAGACAGGTATGTAAAGCATTTAGAAACACCAATGCAGTAAATAATTAGGACGCAACACACAACAAAAATCCAACTATTTATAAAAATAAGAAATATTTTTATCTTTAAAATGACACCAAAACAAAATAAATCTAATGTAGGGAACCGGAGATATGATTTAAAAACAATTTAGCACTATATAGCACATAGAAACTTATAGCACCTAATGGGAAATGTGGTCGCGCTAGACCGGGACAAAGTCAAAGGTTCAGGCCGAACGTGATGGAGCCCTGCATGGCTACCTCTCGTGGTAGGTCTTGTCAAAGTTTTTACCTTCTAACATAGAAACGTTACTGGAGCTTTTTCTGCTGGGGTCACTCGATGCTCTCTACCAGTCCGTGTTTGGTGAGGGTTCGCCGGCTTGCCTTTCGATGAGCTACGGTCAAGCTATGGAAGTCACACCTCCCGAGCTTTCCAGTGGGACAAGCAAGGGATCCAGCCCGGCTCGCAGTTGAAGGTGGGCGGCTTGACTCTCACGGTTGGAGACAGTCAAGTCTTTTACCTTCGGACTCAGAAACTTTTATAGAGCTTTTTCTTCCTGGGGCCCTCAATGCTCTTCACCAGGCCTGTTTTGGTGAGGGTTCGCCTACTTGACTTTCGACGAGCTCCCGGTCAAACTCTGGAAGTCGGACCTCTGGAGCTTTTCAGCGGGACGGACCAGGAGAGTAGGCTGGCTCGTGGTTGAGGGTCACCGGCTTGGCTTGCCAGGTTGAGCCGGTCCACTAATGGAGCTTTTTTTCCAAAGTTCTCCAAACTTCTGGAACTTCTTTCTGAAGTTCCTTTTGAGGTCCCAAAGTGTCCAAAAGACAATCCAATGGTCTGGAATATCCAATATGGTCCCTGAAAGTTTGGAACTTCAGTTCCTACAACCCACTTGGACAAAACCCTTACAAATCCACTGGACAAACTCAGGTTGGGGATTCTTAGTGGTGATGATCCAGGTGAGCTCTGTTAACCTGCAGCTTGCAGGGAGCCCACTCTTTATTCTTTTTGAAGCAACTTAGGTTCACAGGGCTGTAGATTATGCAGCAGGCGCAGTTATTCAGAGTGCAGGCCCTGGTTGGTGCAAATCAAACTTCCAGCATGGACCCTTCTTCTTCCCTTTATTTCAAGCAGCAGATCTAAGAGGCTCCGCACCTCTCACATACTTGTTCAGTGTTCTCTGGGGTCAAGCAGGAGGGCACTCCTGTCCAACGTGGTGCAGGTTAACACTGCAGAGCATGATCACTTCCTCCAAAGTGTGGCACAATAGTCTTCCAAAAAGCACTATTTCTCCAAAATTCAATATGGCTGAAGTCTCAGCAGAGAAGGAAGAGCTGGCTAAACCAACCTCCAGGATGGCTCATTTCCCTAGCTCCCCTCTATCCAACATCTGCAAATTCCTTCCTTAAGCCAGCCATCTGGCTGGGTTCAGAGTGGAAGGGCATAGATGGACCTGGCTGTCTCTGCCTGTCCCCTTCTGCTTTTAAAGCTGATGCTTTGCGCCACCCTCCCCCCTGCTCCGGCATTCCTGGGGATCAGGGTCCTCTCAGCAGAGATAGCCTCTCTCCCTGGGAGCCACTTATCACTTCATCAAAGCAGCCTGGCTAATCCTCTTAACTCTGACCATTCAGGGCAGACCACTAGAAGGCTGAATTTTGGCTTACAAACAAGAAAGTCTTATAACATTCTTTTCTGTACATTTTAAGATAAGTTCAACACTAGCATATTGTTGGATTTATCAATACCATTCTCCTAAGTCCTAGAATTATATTTTTTGGCAATCCCCAGTGTTCGTTATTAATTAATAACGTATTCCCATGTTAACCTATGTGGCTGGGGATCTACAATGGGGAAAATTAACTGGGCAATTCCTTCAACACTAAGGCTTATAAGACATATTCTATAAGGACCCTGCCTATATCTACAAGACCCCCACCCCTAGAACACCTACGGGAGACTTTAGGGGTGCTGGATATGTAGAAACAGTCTAGATCCTCACTCTACAGTGCTCCTAGCACAAAAGTCATTTTTGGGAAGCATGTTACTACAATGAGGGAAGGGAAATGTGCACTTTCTCTCTTCACAAGGCATATAAACCCTCTTTTATAAGGGTCCTCCTTTAAAGTACCTACCCCCCCAACGCTGGGACACCTTGGGGAGACCCTGTCGCTACCTAATACGCCAAAATATTGTAGTGCCCCAAACACCAAAGTCGAATTTGGGCACAATTTATATTTAAAAGCATTCCTGCAACACAGGGCTGCTTTTAAAATAACCTTAGGCTCTGAGCAGTGCACACATGCAAGAGAAGAAAGGGCTGCTGGCCTCTAAACTGCCCTGCCCTATTATATACAAGGGACTTAAAGGTACCTTTAATCCCCCTGCCCAATTATGTACTAGGTCCTTATAGGGGAGGTCATGCCAATTATAGGGGTACCCTAACCCATAGTGTACCCTAGTGTATGTAGGTGTTTTCACTGTATTCTAAGTGTTTTCAGCATAGCACTGGCCCTGGGCCTGGTTAGGCAGAGCCCAGGGAAAGTCAGAGTCAGTTACCACCAGTACCAGTCAGCAAAACAAAATGGGGGTGCCCAGAGCACAGGATGACTTTGCAACACTTTACTCTACTCCTAAACAGCGCTTTGTTTGAACGATGGGATGTTTATCCTATTGCCACCATTACTATATATGCTGCAGTGCGGTGGGTCTGAAGTGAATGCATGCAATACAATAATGTCTTTATACTTACGTGGCCACGCTTCTGAGATGGGATTCGCTCAGTTGAAGTGGGCGGGATTGATTGGGAACGATGTTGCAAATCTTTACACTAGCAGTTCCCATACTTGTTGTTGCCTTGCCCCCAAATTAGCTGATCCCACCTCCATTACACTCATCATAATCCCCATTCTTGTTAAGTCTTTTGTAAGTAAAAAAACAACCTTCAAAAGGGGCTTACAGCCTGGCTCTAAGTTGTCTCTAAGTTTCCATTTCTTTACCTGGTTCACACCCTGTTTTTAATGTTTTTTTATTGGTTTGGGTGTGTTATTTCCTGTCAGTTTCTGGTGGGTAAGTTTTCATGTGTTTTTGATTCTGTGGAGCGCGGCACCAGGACCCAAAACCATGTTTAGCCCCATGGTACCTGACAATCGCTGTATTATACTGATCCAGCCGTAATTTCACTGTACTTTCTCGATGCAAAACCTCATTACCTCTAGTTTACCGCTTAAAGAAGATGGACCTTTGCCACCGTTTATCACCATCGGGAGACTTTACATCAACATGAAAATCAGATGCAATTAAATATTTAAGGCAATAATGAGAGTTGTGAGTTGTTTTAAATGGTTTTATTTTCTAGTCAAAAGTTAAGGTTCTCTGACCCTTTATTCATTATTCAAATATCAATCAGGTTACAGAATTGAAAAAATAGGAAAAATTGAATTAATACAGAACATATTATAGATTGCATACAAGGCACTCCATAAAGGAAGGGAAAACCTGTTTCTATGTCAGTCATAAAACTCTTAAAAGTTTTAAGAAAATACAATTCTATAGTGAGTTTTACAAGGCTAATCAATAATTAATAATTAGCAAAAATCTCCCATAAAGAGAAATAAATGCATAAGACAAATAAGTCTTTGCAAGGCCAGTTAGTCAAAGCATGAAACTTAAAGTTTAAGAATCTAAACCTGTCCTGCTCTCAGCTGCTCTCTCTCTGCGCTCGTCTGTGCATCTCTGCCTGTCTGTGTCTGACACAGAAGCTGGGCATGGCCCCTCCTTCCTCCTTGGCTTTGCAAAAGTGTCTGATCTGCCTCGTGTCCTGCTAAAAAAAAATATGAGCAGAGCCAGCCTACACCTCTCTCCTCTCGTCCAATATTTCTATCAAAAATGCACGTGACTGGTCTTCGTAGCTTGACCAATAAGAGCTTCAGAACACATCAACTCCCCATGGGCTGACTGGACACGTCATCAATCAGGCGAATTCTTGTATCACATTTGAGTCTTGTACTAAATGACCAACATCCTGAAAACAATTACATTTTCTGCAACAAAAAGTATTAATCATGCGGAAACAGAGAATACATATTATAAGAAAAAATGTGTGCTTTGCACTTTTCACTCCACGATATGAAGTGAAGTAAGCTTTGTTTAAACAAATTGTAAACTGATAAAAGTATGCGAAGGTCTTTCATGGAGAGACGGAAACAGAAAAGTTCTTTCATGAAAGCTGGGAGGGAAAGAGCACACATTCCATTCCTAATCTTCAAGGCTAAAAGCCACAGTAAGTTTGAGCCTGCCAAAACAAAGTCAGCCTTTCTACACCATAAGATGCGTGTTAATTCAGCACAATATATGCTACTTTGAAAGTTCAAAACACATTTCTAAATTAAATGTACATTCTATAGTGAGGTTAAATCTTGAATAATCACAATTATACAACCATGATTAATTAATTGTGCATGGTTTTACATGAAAGCACTTTAGACTGAAAGCATTTTTTACCAGGCCTCATTCATGTGTCATCATGTGTCATGTGTTTTCACTTGCACCAGAATTCTGCGTGCCATCTTTTTAAGATGTAGTTTGTCTGAAACTTAAAGCAGAGCAATGCCTAAATCTAGGTGAAATCTGGGCTACATCAATACTACTCCAACAGTCAAAGGGGCCATTTCCCTTGCTTGCACCATGGCGCAAGGCATCCTTGGCACGCTACTGGGTACTGCTCTATTGTTTGGCCCTAGGTGATCATCGTTAAATTAATGGTGAGAGTGTTTGTTTCCAAAACATCTGAAAAGGAAATAAAAAAACAGTTTGTTTTTCTATGACTTTTCCATGGGATTGCATTAAGACGCAATAAATGTCTAAAATCCATCAAACAGCTGCTAATAAAGTTTTAACAGAGCCAAACAGTAATAAATATTTATGTTAAAAAACAATTCACCCGATGCAATTATTGAGAGGGGATTAGGCTGCAATGGGCGTGTAAACAGCTACAGGGAGGAAGTTCCTGTTTTGTGTGATGCAGAAATCAAAGTGCAATATTTTAAAACACTATCGGCGACCCTTAGTATCAAACTGTACTGAAAACAAGCATTTGCAATGCAATTGGTCTCGCCTTTGGGACCTTATATGTATTTAGCTATGCAGCACATTAGCCTGGGTGCTGAAACATCTACTGTTCTTTAACAAGGAGGGAAAGTAAGCACCAAACTGCGTGACACACCAGGTATGGGAACACATGGAGAGAAATATTGCCTATCAGCGGGAAATGGTATAGTCCAAAGCTCTGTTTTTAATATAAAATCAGGGCCTTCTGTGGTCATATCACTGAAAATACAAGATTTGAAAAAAATATTATTGTCTTCGGGTGCTCGTGGAAGACAATTTCTATGGACTGGAATCTAGAGAATGCTAAAGTGATTCTGGTATTTTACTGACCTCTGCTGGTCGTTTTATATCAAGAAAGTTAAAAAGAGGCAGTTGCCAGAAAAATAAAAAAAAGAAAGTCCCTCAGCAGAAAGCAATTCTGGTATTTTACTGACGTCTACTGGTCGTTTTCTATCAGGACAGTTAAATAGAGGCAGTTGAACAAGCAGAAAGCAATTCTGGTATTTTACTGACCTCTACTGGTCGTTTTCTATTAAGACAGTTAAATAGAGGCAGTTGAACAGAATAAAAGTCCCTAAGCGGAAGCAGACAAGTCCTAGGGCTGATCTCCAGAGCCCACAAAGCACATACACATATAAGTATATAATAAAGTATATACAAGAGGTCTCGAATGCTCGACCTGAAAAGCTTGATATCTCCAGTCGGGTATACATGCTGTAACATAGATCGACTTGTTTATTTTAAGGGATTTTGTTTTCTTTCCTCATTGCGCAAGGTAACACAGTGCAGCGTGTTTCATGCATCCAAAAGTTACAAAATTGTAGTGTACAGGAAAGAGCTGAAGTGAGAGGGAAAATCAAACCCTCAATAAATAGGGGCAATCTGAAGAAAATGCACCTAATTTATACTCTATAGCGGGAATTAAAAATAAACAACCACACGCATTGAGATTTTGTTTAAATTGACGGAATAGCCGTAAAGTAAAAAAAAAAAAATAAGCAATAACATATGGTGGCTTGCAAGTAGTGAAGGAAGAAAATGCAGAATAGTAATTGGCACATGCATTCTGAGCCGAAAGCATGTGTGCAGCACATCAAGTGGAAAATGACGAAAGAAAACACTGATGTAACAGGCTGGCTGGCTGGCCCTTTAATCTATAGAGATCTTATCATGCGCAATAAGTGTCTGAAGTCTACAGAGTGAGTGGGCCATAAACACTGTGAATTGCCTCAGAGCACCATATGCTAAAGTGACACGTCAAAAAGTCAAACATTTTCTTTTAGGCAGGCAGCCGCTCTTAATCTCTGTCCACAAACAGTCTTAGTGGTACCCCATTCAAGAGCGTACATTCCCTCGAACCGTAGCACTGAAAGTACGGCCCGGGGGCCGCATGTGGCCCTCCTGACCTCCACCTGCGGCCCCCAGCTGAAGGACTGCACTGGACGGATGTTTATTTCAAAAAGCACTAACATTCAAAAAGAAGTTAAATCTACAGGAACGCGTTTATTTACACGCTAACTGAGGTAAATAAAAAGAAGCAAATAAGGTGCCCTGCAAAACATAACTTTAGGAATAGATTCGTTTTTCAAAACATCTAGCAACAAACATGTAAAAATATAACATAGTCTCTTTAAAATTCGGAAAAGTGTATTTTATTGACATGCAGAAGCGTTACACCTTAGTACATCATATCAGTGTATTGAGAAGTATTTCTAGTGCCTAGAACCAGTGGCGTCACTAGGGTTCGTGTCACCCAGTGCGGTAACTCATGGTGTCACCCCCTCACGACTTACCCCATGATGGACCTCCTCCGAGTCCGCCAGTGCCAAATAACGAGACCATACAGAATCCTTAGTAACGTTTGTAAATTTAGGTCCTATATTTACAAAGGCCATAGAAGAAAAATTGAATTCAAGGTCGGAGGTAAAAGATTGTAAGAAGTTAAGAAGTAAGAACTACATAGAAAATATGTTACTTTTTTATTTTAATTTTAACATTAAACTTTAAATTTTACTGTTACAGGAGATAAGGTTGTAACCGTTCTTTATTGGGTTTGCACAATCAGCAACTGCCAGAATAGTATGCAACAGTACAAATTACAATGTCACATTAAATCTTGACTAATCAGAACTTTCCTTTCCTGGCCTTTAAAGCTGCAAACTTGTTAATGACTTCATCGAAATCAACTCCTTTCGCCAAATCACTTTCAATTGATAATATTGCAAGATCAGAAAGCCTTGACTGTCCCATGGTAGATCGCAAATAGTTCTTTATAAACTTCAGCTTTGAAAAACTCCTCTCACATGAAGCCACAGACACACAGATCGTAAGAAATAATTGTAGGCTCACTGAGAGATATGGGAGAGATTCTAGGAAGTCCCATTCAGCTATGAATTTCAAAACGTCAAATACTGACCAGTCTTTGGCTTCTTCGAGATCAATCTCTGCTGCCTTCAGGTGCCTTCTCAGCCTTGGTATTTCTAATAAAAGCTCTCCCTCGGATAACTCATCATAGAAAGTGGACAATTTTGGAATGGACACCAGTAACTCTTCTTCAGTGGCAGATATCAAACTCTTGGCTTGAACAGCCTCAAACATGGCTGCTACTTCCTTGATGGCTCTTGATCTGATCTGGAGTTCAGAATGGAAACGATCAATACACTCAAGCATCGCCCTCTTGTTTTCTTCTTGCAGAGTTAGTCCAGCATCTCTTGTCTTCTCACCTGTCATCCTCTTCTTGAACCTGGGTCTGCTATCTACTGAAATTCCATATTGGTCTGATTTTAAAAGCGCCTGTTCAATTGCCTGCTCGACTAGATGATTGCGCTGCTCGTACAGAAAAAGTCTTAGCGTCTCTAGCTTCGTCACCACCTTGTCAAGAGTTAAGCCCTTAGTCTGAAGGTACAGCTGTGTAAGATTAACTTCTTCAAGTACATCACACCAAAAGTAGAGGTAGCACAGAAACGTGAAATTGAAGACAGCAGGCAAAAGACCTCGGGCTGTACCTCTTGTGTCTAAATTTTCATCTGGATCACATAGAGCTTCAATTGCCGCCACACATTCATCGAATTTTTCTTTCACTGCCTTAACTGCAGCATGATGAGCACTCCAGCGTGTTGTTGATAGTCTTTTCACTGAGACTCCAGTGTGGTCCATTAAAACATCCCATCGGTGAGTGGAAGTAGCAAAGAAGGAAAACATTGTCTCAAGAGTTCCAAAAAAAGTCACACACGAAGCATTTTCAGCAAAAGAGTGTTGGCCGCACAAGTTAAGCGAATGGTCCACACATCCATTAAAAATAGCTTTCCTGTTCTTTCTTTTCAAAATGGCTTGTACACCCCCATGGATTCCAGCCATAGTGGCAGCATTATCGTAACCTTGAGCGCGGCACTTCATAATGTCGAGTCCATCACTTTCCAGATTTTTAAGAATATCAGAACTGAGGTCAACAGCTTTTTCCCCTTTAAAGGGAAAAATCCCAGAAACACTTCTCTTACTTCAACTTTCCTATTTTGGATTTTCACATATCTGATCACTTCGGACATTTGGTCAGTGTGTGATGTGTCAGGTGTGCTATCGAACATGATCCCAAAATACCTGGCAGATTTTATATCCATGACAAGCTTCTCCTTCACATGATTTACTAGGACATGTATAAACTCATTCTGAGTTTTTGGTGCAAGATAAGATACTGATGCTTTGAGTTTACATGTGCTTCGCTTTAATCTCATTAGGTGCTCTTTCAGCACTGGGTCATATTTAGAAAGCATCTCAACCATTTCAAGAAAGTTTCCTTTATTCAATGAAGATTCATCTTCATTGTGGCCCTGGAATGCCAGATTCTGCTTGGCAAGAAACAATGTGATATCGAGCAACCTGTGCAAGATGTCTCTCCACTTTTTCTTCTCTATGTCCATCAAAGCAATACTTTCGGCGTCAATTGTTTTGTGCAGTCTAAGTCCTGCTGCCAATGTTTTCCATTTTTCAAGGCAATGTAAGTGCTCTTCGGATGTCTCATGATTATGCACTTTCGGGCTCAGTTTCCACCACATCTGAAACCCAGTCACAAATTTGGATGTCGTGTCTGTAGCATTAGCGGCAAAGAGTCTGCAGCAAAAACAATATAATTTCTCCCTGACGAGTGAGTAAACCATCCATGATCGCAACACTTTCTCGCCATTTGGCATCACCTTGTAAAACCACTCTTTTGATAGCTGGCGAACATCTCCTTTTGCTTTTGGATCTTGCCTTGTCGCAATTCTGAAAGGGCCATCTTTGTTCTGGAAAGAAGCACTTCCTCTTTTGATGATTACAACCCGCAAATGATCTGGAACTGGTATATTCCAAAAGAAGCATCATCTAAAATATTCCAATTTTCCCCCTTAACCTCATTCATCATCTCATTTACAGTATCATGGTTAGAGTCACTTTCAGTACTCTCTTCTGCTTCAAATTCATCCATTTGAATTTCCATTTCCTTTCCTTGTTTTTCTGCTTCATTTTCTTCTATTTCAACACTAGCATCAGAATCAGCGTTATCAATTGGTGGCCGAGGAACTGTGTCTTTTGATGAACCCTGGCCATCATCTGGTCTCTTGACATATTGAAGCATGGATCCACGTAGTGTTGAGAGTGATTCATTTTTTTCCTTTTTTGCTTTTCTTTGCTGGCATCCACTTGGCCTCTTTGATGTATGTATTCCATGTGGCATGATTGATATAATATATCCTTGAACTATTATCAAAAAAACAGCGACTTTAAAAACACCAACAACAGCAACGACAAAAACAAAGCGTGTTTTTAAGCACGTGTAGTGGGCGTGGGCAGTGGGCTGATGAAAACGGCGGGTCCGGGAGCCGTAATATAACACAGTGAGCTATGAATTGTCATCAAAGAAAGAGCTGCATGCAAACTGCAAGGTATAGGTTAGAATGTTATGGTTTTCTTCAGCGTCTCATTATCCTAATGTTGCTAAAAAGGGTTTGTTTGGGTAGAAATACATTATTATTAGTAAAGCCAACTCTAACTACTGTGGTACACCTTAAATCCTGAGTTTTTGCTTCTCCTGTCTAAACACATTTAAAATGTCCCGCCGGCTAACATGAATGACATGCGACTCCTGCACCTTGTAGCCCTCACTGTCTCATCTTTCATTTCCTATTCACTGATTTACACACTTGTATGATTGTCAAAGTGCTCTGACACCCTACACTGGTATGAGTAGCACTATCAAATAAATGAAATACATGTAAGAGAAGGGCTAGGGAGAGATGAGGGGCACTGTTGGAGGGTGGTGGTGAGAGAATCTGCGAAGGAAGTCCGTCATTGGGGGCACCAAAAAAGATTGTGGCACCATCAGCACTAAAGCTGGCCCTGGAATCACCTCAACCCTTTCTGATCTGGACCGGAGGAGTGATTGCAGGAACCATTCAGAATAGGTTTTAGGTAGACATCTTTGTGAAGGAAGGCTGCAGGGAGGGTGCTAAATATCTGTTTAGTCCAGAGCTCTCCCCACCCCAATCAGAAACAGCTCAGTGATCATTCTCCAGAGGGGGGTATATGGGTAAAGTTAAGCAAGCCCTGCTATTTACTACGCTAAGAAACATGAGGTGTACAAATGTGGGTTTGTCTTGTGCAAACTTCTGGTAATTTCACAGAATACTACAATTCCTTTACTTGGCCCGGACAGCTTTATGCACGGGGTATGTTAAAATAAGGAGTTTTACACCCCTTTCAGGTTGTTGAAATGAAACGAACAAAAAAAAAAAACAACAACATCGACAACATTCCTCCAATTCCAAAGTCAAGTGGTGCATCTATTTTCAGCACCAATTACCAGTCATAGTGAAATATTGCGCATCTACAAAGTAAACACTGCATCAGGGCCGAAAAGCGGGAAGCGCCGTGAGCTACAGACAAGGCAATAAAAGGGTTCCGTTCTGCATAAGACTTCACTCACATAATAAAAACTTAGCACACTTCTGAAAATAATGACAACAATACAACATAAAGCATTAAATAAAAAATTGCACTGTTTTACTGCAACACTTCTGAACTCCTCCTCAAGAAAGTTCCACATATCTACTTACTTGGAAGGGTTTACTACAGAGCTGTATATAGGTTACGGCCATAAAAAGTTGTTTTTGGCTTCTGGCCCTAAACAACACTGCTTGCAAGTCATCATATTATGTACTGATGAACACTTGAATCTTAGGGTCGGCATTCAACCCCAAAGCATTGTCTGCAGAAGACACCACAATGACAGTGCGCTGTGGGCAGGATGCTGAGATTGACACATGCGTGTAAAATTAGACAATTGCGGAAATACAATTGTTTTCACCAACTGACATGACTCAGAACTACAACTCCCAGAATGCACTAGATTGATTAATCAAAAGCCCAGGACTCGAACACCGTGTCTCCAATGGTACAGAGTGGCACACTAATGCGAGGCTCTTTATTTTTTGCCTAAATCTATGCCATTTCTGAACTTTCTCCTCCCACTGTCCCATGCCCTGTGCGGCATCTTTAACCAACCGCAGCTTTTTAGCTAAAATGACACATTGCGTTCTGGGACTTATAGTCCCTCCTCTAGAAAAAGCCTTGAAAATGCCTAGCAAAGCTAGCATGCAAAGTGCATTGGCTAAAAGCTAGACATAACTAAACGCTTCATAAATTACAGATGACACCGAGTGGCTAGCAATGTGCATTTTTGCTAGCTTCCTATCTAAAGTATCACTCGCTCTCGCTTCAATTCAGTTGCTGACTGATCATTTTTGGATGTTAGACTTCCTGCCGTGCTATTATGGGCTCAGACTAGAACCATCACGTGTCCCAGGTCTCAGAGTACTTCATCATTTGAGGTTTTCTTTGTATTCTGTCACATGTAATCCACTTTAGCCTACAAAAATACCAGGTCTACAAGTGCCAGAATACAAAGAGAAAAATATCTGAGTTGGATGAAATATTATCAGATTGGTGTGGGAAAAGTAGGCGCGCGGTCAGTCACCTGTCCTGCAAGCTCTGATTTGTACCTAGTAGAACCCATTTGTAAGAGGTCAGCAGTCAGCTGGGATATACAGCCCGGTTGGTGGTGTATGTGGGTGCATTTTTTAATCACCCACCCCACTGCGACAGCGCAACTTTTTTCCTTACCTGCCCTTCACCTGTACCGTGGATTTTCTGCTTTTAACTTTTCTCTGTCGGTGCTTCACGCAAAAGCGTTCCTTGCGTGAGTGACGTTTCGAACGTCGTCGACGTCCGGACGCCCGACGTCGTATAGCTAATTGGACAATAATCTTGGCCGGCGGCCGGGTAACGGGTTCCTCCTGATTTATGTAGCGATTTAAAGCAGAGGCTCACGGTGTCACCCCATGTGATGGTGTCACCCGGTGCGGTCCGCACCCCCCGCACCCCCCTAGTGACGCCGCTGACTGCACATCACCTGACTGAGAGCACCCCTAGCCAACTTTGTCCCTCACAATACATTAATCATGGGTTTGTGACACTACATACACTGCCCTGAAGCCACAACACCGTGGATAAGGCTAGGGGTGTTGTATCCCTGGTCCAAACATATTTTGTTGGTCCCTATAAGCAAAATCACAGAATGTATGTTCCCATCACATCTGCATGATGACCTCTATGTCCTGGTCAGTGACAATGTACAAGCACACTCTTGCACATGTGTGCACATCTCAGAAGCTGGTGTACTGATGTGTGCAATAAACAGTGTCACAAAACAGCACCTCCTCATGAATAACGTAGCAATCATCTCCTCTGACACCTTCACATTTCTCATAAGTTAGGTCCTGTTGTGACATTGAACATACATCATTATGGATGTCTCTGGAAAAGAAAACATACCTCCACTGCAGAAGCACTATAATGGGCCTTCACACATCACCCACATGAAAAAGGAAAGTCAGATAAATGGGATTACCACAAACCACAGTCTCATACATTTAAAGTCCACAATGTAAAGAGTTCCTACATATTTGGGTTACTCAAACCAGGGGGACTTCTGGAAGGCTATGGTCCAAAGCCACAGTCTATATAGTTCCTGCATCAATGTCTCTATGTGCACAGGACGTGTAGCATGACGTATATCAGAGACAACCAATATTGTCACAAAGTGGCATGCACATGTGGCTAATGTGAAAGTGCAAGTTCTGAAAAAAAACACTGCAGCAACAGCAGTTGTCGACATCTATTAAAAGTATGTGGAAAGAACACATGTGAAAAGGGTACATGTGAATCCAAACTACCTATTAGGTATGACAATACTATAACCCCCATGTGTGGAGAAACAAATACCTACTTTGCACACATTAAACACATATCCACCCTACATCTCAGGTAGTACAGCATGCCGAAAGATATGGACATTGGTCAAGTCAAGCTGCAATACTTACCATAGCAGATACCACCCAATGAAATGTCAGCCTCAATGGGAACTCATCCCACATATACATCCATTGAACATTGACCCTCATCCCCTGTAGCACAATAACTTGTCGGTAGTGGCTTGTCTGGTGATGTGGTGTCTGCCTGTATGTATGTAGTGGCTGTGTATGCTGGTGTGGTGTCTGCCTGTATGTGTGTAGTAGCTGTGTCTGCTGGTGTGGGGTCTGAATTTATGTGTGTTGTGGATGTATGTGGAGCAGGGGGTGTGGTGTTTGGGTGAATGTCACTGGATGCGGTGGTGAAGGGGTTGACTGCCTGGTAAGTGGTTGTGTACCTGTCTTTTTCTTATGTTTCTGTTGTCGTGTGCTGCGTGTGGATGTTGAGGTGGATGCATGCTTATATGTGTGTGTGCTGTGGGTAGGTAGGGGAATAGGGATTGTGGATGGGGAAGAGGCAGGAGGAGGGATGGAAAGCTGGAATTGGTTGAAGGCTGCATTAAGTGTGGAAGCCAGAGCCTGAAAAGATCTCTGTAGGGCAGGCATGTCAGTGTGAATGCCTTCCTGGTATGACACCATCTGCATCAGCTGGTGGCTTTGCACCTGGATGGCATTCAGCACTGCAGCCTGGCCCACAGAGATCTGCCTCAGGGTGTCAATTACCTCTGCACTCAGAGCAGCAGGGGAGACAGGGGCAGGGAGTCATGTCCCTGGTGCAAAGGAGACTCCTCTCATCTTAGGGGAGCATGCCCAGACAGCCGGCTGGGGAGCAGCAGGGAAGATGGAGATGGAACGGGGGTGGCAGACATGGATATTGTGGACGCAGGTGCAGAGGGGTCCGCTACCACCAGGGAGTGGCCACTGGAGCTCGACTCAGATGATGACAATGCTGATATGTCGTCTGGCTCCTCCTCTGGGCCACTGGCTCCCTCTGTGTCACTGGCGCGACGGGAACCACTGTGGCCACCAGTTGCTTCCCAGACGGTCTCAGCCCTGTCTCCTCCACTGCCCTGGGTTAATGCTGAAATAACAGTAGAAATAGGTGGCGGAGCTTGCCGGCTCAACAAGATGGCCGCGAGCTAGTTGAGCTCCGCTACGCCATTAGACAATCCTGTAATATCCTGGCAGTTCCTGCGGTGTAATAAGGGCTAACGAGGATGTCTGGTGTGTCGGAGGCCAGCTGGAACCGAATTGCCCGGGTTTGAGGCGGAATCGTGGTGAGACTGCGGAGATACGAGTGTCGCAGGGAGGCCCGGGCTAAGTGTCGCCCTTGGCCTCGCGGTGGTACGAGTCGATCTTCCGAGGAGCGACCCGACCTGTAAAGGAGCGCCTTCCACCGCCGTGAGTACTGATACCTCGACTGTGCATCACCTACTAGCGGAGAACGCGGGCTGCCTGCTGGTCTTTACCGATCCCTCTCGCTCTATGCTGGAGACCTGGTGGGCCTGCGTTGGGGTGCAGCAGGGCCGAGGGACCGGGAACAGAGGTCCCAGCCTGGTCAACAGTTGCGGGGAGCGGCGAGCTGTGACTGCGTTGGGACGAGCCTGGCCAGAGACCTGAAGCTCCCCCCACTGAGATGGTGAGACGCGAGAGGCCTGAAGCTCTACCCAGACTGCCCCGCACGAGACTGCCTCTGGCAATAGAGACTGCGTCACGCCTAGGCCCCGCCGGAGCTCCATGGGTCACGAGTCTGCTGGGAGCGAGGCACTAGTAGCGGGGCACTACGAGACCGCGATCCAGATGCCTGAACGGGCCATTTAACTGCTGGTAATTTGCAGTGTGCTTAGCGAGAGTGCAAGCAGTTGGGGGCACCGGAATAACTGCGCAGCTTATAACCGGCCTGGTGTCTGGAAGAGAAGGTGGTGGTTGCAGAGCGGCAGGAGGGGCTTGGGGGCTGATTCCTTGGTGCAAAAGTATAGAGAGCTGTGAATCCACAGAGGCACAACGTGGCAAACCCACAGCTGTTGACCTGACCTGGTGGACATTGGTGATTCCTACCAGGTGGTGCTGGAACGGCTATATCTTCCCCCACTGCCCCTATCGCACGACTATCGGCACTGGAGGGTCCCTAGGAGTGCTCCTGGGAGAACTCTGACTTGCTTCTTTAACCGAGCTGCAAATAAGTTAAGGCCTCCCTTGGGTCGCAAGTTGGCAACAATGGGGAAGGTGGACAAAGTCCAATCCAAACTCACGTTTGAGCAGCGCAAAACTAGAACCAGGGAGACAGGCGAAGCTGAACCTACTGCAGAACAGGTTGACATGAGCGATGAGTCCCCTGCAGCATTTCGGCATATCCTGGCCACAATCCAGTCCAGCCTCAGCTCAATAGATGATAAGATAGACTCGCTAGTCTATCGCGTTGACCGAATGTCTGAACGCCTCGACAAGCACACCGAAAGGATTGATATGGCAGAATGGCAAATCACTGAGGTTGAGGAGGCTCACATGGAGTCAGATACAACGCAAAAACAGATGGGCAAGACACTCATGCAGCTGCAAGATAAAGCAGAGGATCTCAAAGCCAGGTCTCAGAGGAGCAACATCCGCCTTACGGGCCTGCCCGAATCAACTTCTACCGGTAGTATGGAGCTCTTCATCGAAACCCTGCTGGTTACACTTCTGGGCCGGGACACTTTCTCCACCATATTTGTTATTGAACGAGCACACCGCTCGTTGGGCCCGTGCCCTCCCCCAGGCGCTCCACCGCGCCCGATTATTGCAAAGTTTTTAAATTACAGAGACAGGGATGCGGCCCTGAGGAAAGCCAGACATTTGGGGACTTTGCAGTATGAGGGCTCCACACTATCGCTATACCCTGACTTTACTGCCAAAGTTCAGGAAGCTCGGAGACAGTTCGCACCACTAAAGAGAGCACTACGGGCTCAGGAACTGGACTACGCAATGCTCTACCCAGCGTGTCTGCGTGTCACAATGAACGGTGTATCGAAGATTTTTACGGATCACAAATCCCTGCATAAAGCGCTCAAGGATTACACCAAGGAGCAACAACGAGCACCTACAGTGGAACAGACGCAGGGTGCTGAGGGAGGCACTATGGGCGACAATGATTAGGACTGCACCGCAAGTATTGCTTACAGCGAGAATGACTGTGCTGAGGGGAGGAGGGAGTGGGGGGAGCTTAGCTTTATATTAAAGCTGCTTGGATCATGTTGGTGCTTAATTAGCAGTATGGGAGAGTCTACAGTGTATCCCGGATTAATGGTTGTGGTGTGGGCAGTTCCCTACGTAAACAGAATCTCTGGCTCTACTTCCATGCAGCGATGTATTGTATTTGCGATTCCTCTAGTACAGATACCTAGGGACTCGAGTTGCGGGAGTGCGGGGCCAGCGGAGCCAGATAATGAGAACTCTCACAGGGGGAGTAAGTGGGTCAAACAGGTAGCCTCAACCTTCCAGCCCCGAGGTTTGCTTTCAAACGCACTAGCAACCTTAAGGATATGTTAGTCCATACAAGACCCAAAAATCAAAATATGGGCATACAGAGGTCCTTGTGGGACCTACCACCAGTGAAGGGACACCATCCATGTGGCACTTGTAGTGTTTGCCCGTTTACAAAGACGACAAAAGAGATTACATTCCCCAATGGATTCAAATGGATAATCAACAGACACACGAACTGTAACACTACTAACTGTATATACATGCTAAAATGCCCCTGTAATCTCTTTTACATAGGGATGACCACCAGATCATAAAAACCCGTATTACAGAACACCAGAGTAATATCCGTTGCCATAAAACTAACACTAAAATGACGTACCATTACGAACAGATGCAACATCCACCAGACTCAATCAGATGGTGTGTCCTTGAAACACATCCGGGCATGACCAAGGACACCCTTTTCAGAATTGAGCAAAGATGGGTGTTGAGATTAGCCTCGGACAAGGAGGGATTGAACGAAGATATCCCCTGGTCATCACTGATTAAATAATACCTTAATGAATCCCTTGACCATCTAGAGATTAATCTGTATGGAACCAGTTGTGGTTGAACTCTGATAACGTGTTCATCAATCTGGGAGGGTTAACCACTGGTCATTCCTTCCGTGATTGCCATATTGACTTCTCCCATCCCAAATAACTGGGTACTCCACCAGTGGATATTACTATTGATACACTCTCTAAACTTAATGAAACAACTCCCTTGGCTTTATAAAATGTGTAGATTCACATAATTTTATTCTCTTCCTACTTTACATTGCCAATTCCAATATGGCGCTCTTCTTGGTGTCTAGAGAAGCACAAATTGAACACACCCTACTAACACCCCTTGATACTGTCTAATAATCTCGAGTCCCCCACTCCTAAGATGGCGCCCATTTTGGGAAACAAAGGGTGACACATTAATAGGAGCCCGTCTTGACCGCTCTAACTTAACGAACAATTTTTTAAGATTAATAATTATGCAGACTTACATAATTACACTGCCTCCCAGACTCCAGTCTGCCTATTTCATTATGGCATTCATCGTTATGTTTAGAGTTGTACTTGATTAACACACCTTTATATCGCCAATAATACCGAGACTCCCACCACTAAGATGGCGCCCGGTTTTGGGCGAGAGAGATTTACGCACTAGCAGGAGCTCGCTCTGATACGGGAGTCACCGCCCACTGCACGTGTTACCGGGAAGTATAACTAAGCATCTCCACCACGGTCATATACCTCCCGGGACCGGCAGACTGTGGGTAGGTGTTGACCCGCCAGTAGCTGTGGACTGCAATTGTGAGTATACCGCTAACGCGATATATTAGTCTCTCTGCTAAACAGCTTAAGTATGCAAAAGCCGTCCTACCGGCTGTTGAACACGGGCAACACAGACTGAGGCGCCTCCTGTAGCTCCGACATTGTACTCTGGCAATGCCGGTTTTATTTGAGTAATGGGACCAGTCGGTTCTTGAGGTTAAATCACCGACTATTGTCAAACGGGCCTGGCAAGAACTCTTACTTGAGCTCCATTCGCAATGCTGGTTTTATTTGAGCAATGGGACCGATTGACCACCATGGTTAAATGACTGCTAACTATTAAACGGACACGGCAAGAATCCTTGCTTGAGCTCCTGGCGACACCTCTGTTTCTGGTTCCCTGATGTGGGACGCTGCTGGTGTTTTGGGGTGGGTTGTCGGCGCATGAAGCGAGGTACAGCCACACCGTCTGACCCAGTCCAGGTTCTACGGACAGGACCATTCACGGGGTTGTGCTCGATTTCGTGAGGCTCTGACGGACCTCATTCTCATTACATTATTGCAGATACCCCCACACCGGGGGTGGTCTAACTTAGAGTAAGCCTCCCTCAACAGCAGACTATTATAATACTAATCTATCTCCCACATTTTTTTTTCATCTACTCATGACCAGGGCACTGCACTATTCAGTGTTTTAAACTCTGCCGGTACACGATGAAGCAGTAATTTGACCTATTAGGGTGAGTGTGTATTTTTATAGAATAAGTTGACGATCTTGGTTGCTGTTTACATATACATTTTTGCCGAATGTTTTTTACTTGAATGATAGCCATCTTGCATGGTCACAAACAACCTTGTGTGATGCATGCATTAGTAGCACGAGTAAGTTTCACTTACTGAACACTACATCAGCAATGTAATGATTACAATTCATGTTGAATCAACTTATTATGAATTTTTCTCCTTAGGTTGATGCTCTAATTCAACAGGTACCACTTTTTAGTGTGCTGTATGAGTGGACACTTATTTTACTATTGGGATCCACCACCAAAAAGTGTAGTTAGATTTTAAATTGATCCTGAAGAATTGCCTTCTAATTGAATTAATGGCAAGAAACATGTTGATCTCTTTGGCGCACATCCCCAATACCTTATAAGAGGGGTGCGCACTAATCACGTTTTTTAATTAAGAGAGCAACCACGTTCATTAAAATAATTCTGAGTGGACTGCTTCCTCTTACTTTTAATTTCACCTCTGCACCTTCCACATCTACACTTTTCACAAAGCCCTTACACACACTACATTTTACGACAACAGGAATAAAGATCTCCGTTAAAAGGCCCCGATTCGGGCGCCGATCGGGTATTGCAGCGCCGACCCGATAAGGAGCAGACCCGATGATGAGGCAATACATCCTGTGACTTGGGTGTGTGAGGGTCTTTTTCCGAAAGGAGGATATTTTCTCCTGCCTGTCGTGATTTAACAATCATATATCACTACTTGGACATCAACCAACAGTGTTCATTAGGAACAGCATACCATTTGGCTTCTTGTTCTTCCAGTTCCCTACGTAAACAGAATCTCTGGCTCTACTCCCATGCAGCGATGTATTGTATTTGCGATTCCTCTAGTACAGATACCTAGGGACTCGAGTTGCGGGAGTGCGGGGCCAGCGGAGCCAGATAACGAGAACTCTCACAGGGGGAGTAAGTGGGTCAAACAATTCGGGGATCCCTGTCCTTTACCACCCTGAAAGCAGGGGTCAACTGCACCACTACACCTTAAGACAGATAGGTTATAGATACTGCAGCCACCTAGTGTGGGAGGCGCAACAGACCATAGATAGATAGGGCCTCCGACCCTTAGATGCTCTGAGAGATAAAACGATGTGCTGAGACTAGGCAGGTAATATGCCATAATAATATTGAAATGGCGGATACCCACTACTGGCAGATGCCAGTGGTGAGTTGGTGGAGAGGCAACATCCGCCCCTGTGTGTGAACCACTTGATGGCACTAGGCCACTTTTGTTTGAGTTTTGGGGAAGGGGGGGAACACCGATTGTGTCCAGTTGGGGTTGACGCAACGGGGGTGGGGGGGCATTTAAGGGGTACTTTTTGTTGGAGTCACTGTTGAGAAGGTACCATGACATAATTTCTAGACATTTGCCACATTTGTTGGAGGTGGACATAGCTACACAGATATTGTTAACAACAGTTACTTGTAATCATAACCAATGACACAGCAGGAAGGTCAATTAATCAGATTCTTAACATGGAATGTCCGAGGCCTTAATAATTATCGCAAGGTGCGGAATGTGATTGCGTATCTCAAACGGCATGCAATTGACATAGCCCTACTCCAAGAAACTCATTTGCCTACGGACAGCCCGATGTTAACACAAAAAGCGCTGCAGGGATCGTTTCATGCCTCGGGGTTCACTTCTCATGCCAGAGGGGTCCTCACATGGGTAAACCCGAGATCAGGATTCAAACTTGTCCTGGAGGTGGCAGATCGTGAAGGGAGGTTCTCTATCTCCAGGTGCAGTGGAAAGGGGTTAGATATAAGGGTCATTAATGTGTATGGTCCTAACTATGACAACCCTCACTTTTACAATGCCCTTTTTGCTTCTTCCAGTGCAGACGCAGCGCTTCCATCATTAGTGGGTGGGGATTTTAACTGTGTGCTTGACCCAACTATAGACCGTTCTGGGGGTTCTGAGCGTCGCACTTCGGCCTCAGCAAAAATTATCACAGAAACATTACGATTAGACTTGGTAGATGTTTGGAGAGCGAGATTCCCGGCGCAAGGGGGGTGCACACACTTCTCTGCTCCACACGGACTTCATACGAGAATTGACTACTGGCTTTTGTCGCGCAAAGTATACTCGGAAGTCAGGGACTGTAAAGTTCACCCTCGCACCTTATAGGACCACTCCCCAGTGCTTTTGGTGCTGCGCAGCCCGCAGAGACGACCTGCTCCGTTTACCTGGAGGTTCCCCCCATATTCTTTACTAGACACGGTATTCAGGGCTGAGATGGCCGAGACGATTGAGGACTTCTTTACAAACAACATAGGCTCAGTATCACACTTTTCCACGGTCTGGGAAACATTCAAGGCCTATATTAGAGGGGTAGCCATATCAAAACACTCTGGGGTGCTTTGCGCGATCAGGAACAGGCTAGACCAGTTAGAGAAGCGCTTGGCTGAGCTAGAAGTCGCATTGCGTTGTGATGTGGTAGTAGAGGGAAACGACGAATTGCAAAAAATGCTTGCGGAATATCAGGAGACTGCAGATAACGAAGTTCAGCACATGAGGAAATACACGGTTGCTAGAAGCTATGGTGAAGGGGAGCGACCGGGTGCCACGCTTGCGGCGCTACTGAGGAATAGAAGAGAGGCGGTGTCTATAACGGCTATACGCTCAGATGAGGGTGAGATGCTGGTAGATTCAGAAGGCATTGCCAACCAATTTAAGCAGTACTATGACTCCCTGTATCGCTCCCGCCCCTTGGCAGAGGATAGTGCGACCCAGGATTACTTGGAACACATAAAACTACCCTGGCTCACTAACGAGCATCGAGAGCACCTGATGCTGCCGCTTGAAGCCTGGGAAGTACGAGAGGCACTACTTCATATGAGATCTGGCAGTGCACCGGGACAGGATGGGCTGCCGGTGGCCTATTATAAAGAATTTGCTGATCTACTCATTCCACATTTGGTTACGCTGTTCGATGAGCTTACCGAGTCTGGGGAACTGCCTCCAACAATGAGGGAGGCTATGATAGTTACCATTCTCAAGCCTGGTAAGTCTCCAGAGGAGTGCTCTTCTTATAGCCCTTTGTCGCTACTGAATGTGGATACTAAAATATATGCCAAAATATTAGCAAATCGTCTTGCTCCTTTGGTCCCGAGCCTGGCCAGTACAGAACAGGCGGGGTTTGTCCCGGGCCGCAACCTCACATACAACCTGCGTACCTTCTTTGGGGCTCTTCAGCATGTCAACCCAGATGTAAAGGCCACCGCGATATTTCTAGATGCTGAAAAAGCGTTTGACTCGGTAGAATGGCCATTCTTACGAATAGTATTGGAAAGGATGGGCGTGGGCGGAGTTTTCTTGAACTTAGTCGCTGTGTTGTACAACTCGCCTACTGCAAGAATATGTATTGGAGATATGGTCACAGCCCCGGTCAGAATCTCTAGGGGCACTAGACAGGGCTGTCCGCTGTCGCCCCTCCTGTATGCCATAGTTGCAGAGCCCCTTGCGTGCGCTCTGAGAGAATATCATGGATTCCGTGGGATACGCTTCCCTAACTACAACTTAATTGTGTCATCATATGCTGATGACACGTTGCTTTACATTAGAGACCCGGAGGTCAATCTGTCCCCAGTGCTGAGAGAGGTGGTTCGATTTGGCGAACTATCGGGCTTAAGAATTAATTGTTCCTATTTATAGAGAGGGGGGGTGGGACGGTAGGAGCTGATTGTTAGGTCCAGTGACCCTTGCTCCCGATTGATAACTAGTACAATAAAGGGAGTCACTGTTCCTTGTAAAGGGAAATCAAAGAATTAAGTTTTGTCCTGTGCTACTCTATGTGTGGGGATAGTGTGTCCTCATCATGATGCCCTCACGGAGATGGAGAGAGGCAGGCAGGTGTACCGGCACAGCTAAATGGGAGAACCCTCCCGACTGCCCTCACCAATCTCATGAGGCAATAATTGTAAAAATAAGGGGGACGCTACTCCCTCTCATTAACCTAGCAGCACGGGTCAAATCCAGGCCGCTAGTGATACCTAAACTTACCTTGGTCCTGAAGAAACGCTTTGGATCTCCTCCTGAGGCCACAGAGAGCGTGAAACATGTCGACCACCTTATACGCCCATTAGAGACGTATATCTAGCTACCTAGGGACATAATATCCCCCAGAGCAGCACCACACACCTTTTTACAATGACAGAGGGATCACCTTAATAAATAATATTCACTCCCCCTCCAGTCATTTTTAAAAAACACTACTTGAGACCTCACTACCACTCACACGCACGCACCCATACGGCTTCTTCATCAAAAGATCTCCGATAAAGAGACCCTTCGGGGGACCCATAGGGCATTGCAGCGCCGGCCCGACGAGGAGCAACAAGCCCTATGATGAAGCATGACATCCTTCGGGGTGTGTGAGGGCATCATGATGAGGACACACTATCCCCACACATAGAGTAGCACAGGACAAAACTTCATTCTTTGATTTCCCTTTACAAGGAACAGTGACTCCCTTTATTGTACTAGTTAAGAATTAATTGGACTAAATCCATGATCGTCCCACTGACCCCTTCCACTACACCTTTCGAACTCGATTTCCCATTGACCTGGACTACCGAGCCGGTCCGATATTTGGGGATACAAATACATACAGACCCGGACACTGTTTTTAAAGAAAACTACGGGAGGGCAGTTACCAAGCTAGAGGAAGACGTTGAGCGCTGGAGTCGTCTTCCTATCTCGCTGTTGGGGCGGATATCGCTGATGAAAATGGTGCTATTACCGAGGTTTTTATTCTTGTTTTTAAACATTCCTATGGTCTTACCAGCTCATTTTTTAAAACCATCACCTCTACGCTGACTAAATTGGCGTGGGCTGGAAAGCAGCCGAGAGTGCAATGGATGGTCCTTACTCTACCTTGCTATTTGGGGGGGGTTGGGAGCTCCTGATTTGAATTAGTATTACAGAGTAGCACAGAGTACACATGCCTTTCATTGGATACATCAGACTTTAGACCCGCCACATCTACATATCGAAAAGGTAGCGGTGGCTCCACAGGACCTCCCTACCAGTCTGTTTCAACCCCCAGATCGTCGTACAGGAATCCTTAATTCCATTAACTCCACGGTGCATGCATGGCAGGACTTGGTCAAGAGACAAGACTGAAATATGTTATATTCTCCACTGGCCCCACTGGAATGGTGCGCCTGGCTCCCTGTGAGCAGAGACCGCGCAGCGCTCAAGGCACTGCAGACTTTGAGTATAACGGAGGCGGGAGACCTCTTCCTGGAAGGGAAAGTCCGAACGTCGGAGGAGGCAGTACCGGAAGGCATAGAGGTCAGTTCCAATACTATAGGGTACGGCATGCGCTGCGCGAGATACTTGTAGATGACATGGCGGAGCCCCTGCAGGTGACCCCACTTACTCTCATACTGAAAGCGGAAACCCCTGTTAAACTAGTGTCCAGTTTCTTTAGGGTTATTCAGGCATATCGCACAACTTCCTACACAAAATCTAGGCTGGAGTGGCAAAGGGACTTAGGTATCAATATAGACAATGATATTTGGAGATTTAGTTGTGAGGCGACCCGACGGGTGTCCTTAAACGGCCGACACCGACTAATCCACTTCAAATATTTACAAAGAGTTTACTATACCCCGGAAAGGCTATTTCGCTATGGGCTGCGGGAGACTGCTGAGTGTGACAGATGCAAGAAGAGCCCGGCGGATTTCATACACATAGCTTGGCAATGTCCGATAATCGCCAAATTCTGGGAAAAGGTATTTCAAACACTAAGTGACATCACAGAGGTCCCTATCCTCCCAGATCCACTAGTTGCTTTGCTAGGCTACACGAAGAAGATAACAAAGGATATTAGACGCTTGATTGAAATGGGGGTGTTAATAGCAAAACGCATATTGGCGATGCGTTGGTCGCGTGGCCCGCCTACCACAATACAGGAGTGGTCACGGGATATGCTGTATTGTAATACACAGACGGAACTGTATAGTGAGTTGCTTCCCCCCCGCAGCTGCCCTAAGAACTTCTGGGGATTATATCAAACATATATACTGCTGGGAAGCCCCACCCGGTCACAGACTCTATACCCAATGCGTGGGACAACCCGAGGTAAATGTTAATGTTAATTGATAACTGTGGTAACGACGTATGTAACAAACTTGCATAACCTTCCTGATGTTGTAAATGTGCTCTTGATGATATTAACTTGTGCTTGCTTTGTCCACTGAAAGACCTCTCTGTGGCTCCACTTAGTTAGAAAATGGTTTGCATGACTTTTTCTTTTACAGTATGCCTACAGGTTTAGGCTTCAAGTTGGTGCATCATGTAATGGACTCAATTGCTATGGACCACCCTTTGGAAGCAAAAACTGTTTTTATTGTAATGTATGACCTAATAAATACAACAATAAAAAAAAAAATTATGAGCTGAATGTAAAGCAGCCATGACATTGGCAAGTGAGGACCCTCCAAGAGTGCACCTCAAAATAGACCAGCTCTATTGTCATGGAATAGTATAGAAAAGTGATAACACATTTGAAGGAAAGGGTTCCAGAGATATTGATTAAACTTCTAAAGTGCTCGGATGCCGACTGCGTCTTGGCGCTAGAGAGAGAGGTGAATTGGTCAAAGATCATGGGAGTTACTCAAAAGCCAAAGGAATTAATGCATGCATATTATGAGAGGTTGATGCAGATTTATGGAAAGTTTAGTGGAGTTGAAGATCAGATGAAAGAAGGAATTAATTCATTCACATCAAACTTTGTGTTAGGTTTGCGCCCGGAGCTTAGCATCCATGACATATTGAAGTAAGAGAAATACTGTAGTGATAATTGTTATGATTAAAAAAAGACGAAATTGAAAGAGAAGTTCATGATTGCACAAAGCATTTTCAGAGGAGTGGTAGGAATTGGATGATGGATTCTGGTTTAGTTGGAGGTGAAAATTGTGGTGAAATTCAAGCATGCAAGGATTAGGTGTGCAAGGATATAATGTACAATATCTGCAAGTTCGAATTGTTGTTCCACAAGGTAGAGGTAAATAACTCTAATAAAAATAATGTGACATTAACAAAAAAACAGTAGAAATAGGATAATTACAATTGCATGAACACACTGGGCAACAAGATCCTAACACAACACATTACCCAATTGCACAGGTCACAACACGTAGAAGGATGACTACATTGCCTTCAACATTAGCATGAGCACATGCATGAATGCTACATGACCTGTGCATCGTCACACATAATGGTGTCATAACCACAGTCTGCTTCAACTGCATGTGTGACCTTGTCCCAAATTCAGCCTCATGTGGGTAGCAGGAGATATCATCACTCTGTCAACCTAGGCCCTTGTAGCATACCATTGATACCTGATGTCATCAAATGATATGTCCACATGGAATGCATCACTACCTATCCCCACATGGCCCTGCATTCAGCAAATGGTCAGGTGTCCTTAACCCACAACATGAGGAACTTCGGGGCACCTTCTACAGCTAAGTTGCAGCAATAAGTGACTACCAAGAAGATGGTGACATGGAAGGGCCCATTCCACACTGTTCACACTTCCCAAGTGACACTTTCACATCTGTCCACTGCCAGATGACGCAGTTATTTATTTATTTACTTATTCAGTGCTTTATATAGCGTGAACACGACCCAAGATTGGGTGTCAGAGCGCATTGCAGTTCAACAGCATTCAACTTCCGTAGATATACAAGTCCTTTAAGCAAACTATGAGTCATAGGTATTCATCCAACAGTGGCACACACTAACTTACAAATAGTACACATACTGATGCTTACTAGGAATCAACTCGAGATACAGTAGTACATGTCATGTGACACTTAAATTTACAAATAATACAACTACTGATGATTACTAGGAATCCACATGTCCTGTCAAACACACAAGTGGCTAGTTTTTTTTGTAAATCGTTTTTATTGGCATTTCATTGTATAGTACAGTACATACAAAACAGTGATCTCATAGAGAAACATCATGCTATTTGTACACCATGACGTGCATTATAGTCTGGTCATATCATATAACCCATCTATCCCTTCAATAGGTAGTAGCACTGGCATGAGAAAGTACTTGGGTATAGAGCTTGTGTCCATGAGAGATAGACTGTGGCCTGTACTGAAGCCCGGGCATAGGCTCTCAACAGTAGCCTAGCAGGCAAATTGAATCTATATTTGAAATGAAAAAAACATTTATATAGCGCAATAGCTACCCTGAGGCATCCCAGCGCTGTGGACGAAACGCAGACAGAAGGAGGACTCAGCGGTTATTGAAAAGAAAAGTTTTTAGGAGTTTGCGGAAGGACAGGAGATTGGGTTCCGTCCGCATACGGAGGGGGAGTGCGTTCCAGAGCTTGGCGGAGTTATAGGAAAAGGATCGTCCGCCGCATCTGGCTCTCTTTATAGTGGGCAGTAGGGCGAGGGAGGAGAAGGTTGAAAATTACGATCTGAACTCTTCACAACTGGGAGGTAGAACAGGGGTACACTGTGTCTATATTGGCATCTCATAATAGTGGCCAGCGGGTTGAGACATTAGAAGTAAGGATCTGGGTGCGTGGTGCTGATAAGGGGCAGGCATAGGACGTCAGACCAGAAGCAGTACAATGATTTGCATGCCCCGGGCTGCCACACCAAGGTCAACAGGTGCCTAATCTACTGGAGGACTGCGGCGGATGTCCACGGCGCGCGCATTCGCTGCGGGGGTACAAGCACTCGGGGACAGTGGCTCCTCAGTCTCTTCCTGCTTAAAGGAGTACAATAGGATAGCCCATGGCATGGATATGGGATGCTTGCAGATATCCTTAAGCTCTTCAGAACGAAGCACCTCCTCTTCTGCGGCACCCCATTTGTTGACTGCCCCCCGCTAGGCCGCTATCGGAGGTCCCCCCGGTTTGGCTAGAAGCAGCGCCAGGGACGCAAGCCGCGTCTCTACTTTGAGCGATTTGCGGCGCTTGTGTATGCCTAACGCGCAGGCCTCCCATGTGTGAATGTCAGTGAGCCCTGTGACTGTGAGGAGGGCGGCGTGGACACCGGCCCAGTAAGCGCGAATCGTTGGGCATTCCCAGAACATGTGGAGAAAGGATGCGGCGGGCATAGGACATCTGGGGCATGTGAAGGACATGTCTGGGTAATACTGTTGAAGCTTCTCGGGTGTCAAATAGGCGCGATGTAGTATGTGAAGCTGTATGCTTTTGAAACGATAGTTGCGAGATACTTTTTTAGGGAATTCTAATGCACGATCCCACTCCCTGTCATGCAATGGACTCTGGAATTCGGCTTCCCATTTCTTCCGAAGGGGTGTGAGGGTGATTAGTTTCAGAGCCCGCACCGCTTTGTAAATCCAGGTGACCAGATGCCGCCCGGGCCCATCTGTAGTAATGTGTGTATCACCGGGTGTGTGGGGGCTCGGCGTCTACCGTACCCCACATTCTACGGCCGTCTTCCAGCAGTTGGCGATGTAGAAGAAATTGCCCCCTGGGAATCCCCATATCCGCTGCCAACTCCGTAAATGACTGCAATTGTCCATTCAGGTATAGAGTGCCTGCCTTCGTAACCTCGTGTGCTGTCCAGTCGCGGAGCATCCGCGCAGTATAATGTGTCCGACCTTTGGGGAAGTCTACCAGCGGCAAGACGGGAGAATACATGGGCGCTTCTCGATTTAGTCGGTGTATCCGTGCCAGACAGGTTCGCACCACCGTCAGTTGGAGGGGGCGGTCACGCAGGGGTCCCGCCCCGGTAGCAGCATGCGAATTATGGTTGCGGGTGAAGTGTGCCCGGTAACTGTGACTGTCTTCCCCAGCGCACGACCCACCGTCCATCTCGAGACCCACTGAAGCTGGGCGGCTAGGAAATAGGCCTCCAAGGAAGGAGCGCCCAGTCCCCCCTGTGTCATGGGTAGTTGGAGCTTAACAAGGGCAATTCTCCTACGACCCGAGCCCCATATAAGAGTACCATGGAGGGTGTCCAGCTCGCAAAAAAGGGAACGTGGAGGGATCACCAGGAGTTTAGCAAAATAGTAGAGCAATCGTGGAACCAATATCATTTTGACCACTGCGATTTTGCCAATGACTGCAAGGGAGAGGTCCTTCCAAAAGTGCACCGAAGATCTGATACCCACCATTACCCTACGATAGTTCCCTTCATAAAGGTCTTGCGGTGTGTGATATAAACGAACACCCAAGTAACGCACTGCTTGAGGGCTCCATGAGACATCGATGCCTCCCAGTCGTAACGGACGGGGAGGGAGACCATCAACGAGCGGATACACCGTTGATTTAGACCAATTTACTTTGAGACCCGCCACTGCCTCAAATTCTTGGAGCACGTGAAGTATGGGGGTGAGATCAGACGCAACGTCGCGGAGGTATATAAGCACATCATCCGCGTATAACGATACTGCATGGATGGTGTTCGCGTATGGAATACCCCAGCGTCCGCCCTCTTTACGAAGATGGACTGCTAGCGGCTCCATCACCAAGGCGAAGGGCATTGGAGAGAGTGGGCAGCCCTGGCGCGTGCCCCTGAGTATCGGGAACGATGACGATATAAGGGGTCCCAGTCTCACCCTAGAAGTCGGTGCGGAGTAGATGAGCTTAGTGTATGCAAGAAGGCGGAGTCCCACTCCCATCCAATGTAGAACCTGGAAGAGGTAAGGCCATGATAGGGTGTCAAAGGCCTTTTCCAAATCCAGGACCAGGCACGCCGCGCAGGGGAAGCGGTCTCGGATCTGGTCCTGAACATGAAACAGGCGCCGTATATTAAAGGAGGTATTCCGACCCGGGACAAACCCACACTGATCCGGGTGTATCAGTTACACAAGTGGCTAGTTAGAGGTACCTGTCACTAGTCAACGTCCCTGTCAGATTATAGGTGATAGAGCTAAATCGATGAAAGCGAACTGGATTGCGCTATCCCCAGTTTCATTGCCCTGAGATTAGCAGGACTATTATCCTGCTTAATGTAGCCTACTGGAACAGCTGAATGCAGAAGATCGAAGGATTGTCTTTTGGCCTCAGATAGAGCCCTAGTATTGCCCGCTGTTAGTTATGGGAGGAGTTTGCTCATAAGAAAGGACATAGCCTCCTTTTTGAATGATGAAGCGGACGTGATTCTTCTAATATTTGGCGGTGAGCAAATTCCAAATTCTTGGTGTAACTCCAGAGAACGCTCTATCATATGTTCTCTTCTTACGGAAGAATGCTTGTTTCAGTAAAAAATCTCCAGATCCCCTAGAGGATCTGCTGCCTCCAGATATCGTAATTTTCTGGGTGAGGTAAAGTGGTGTTTTGTGGTGTAGTGCTTTGTGTGTGATATATGCAATCTTTAGATGGATTTTGCCTCGTACGGTAGCCATTTGAGCGCTTTCAGATGTGGTCAAATTTTCTAGTACCCGTTATGAGTCTAGCTGCTGTATTGAGGCAAGCTTTTAGGGGAGCTGTTGAAATGTTAGGTAGACCTGATAGAGTTGTGCATCCGTACTCAATCCTTGAAATGACCAACGCCTGGACAGCCGTTTTAAGGTGAGCTGTATCGATGAACGGCTTTAGTTTGCTAAGATAGCTCAGATGGAGGCAGGCGTTTTTTGCCATTGTGTTGATGTGGGTTTGCATGTTTAATTCCTTATCCAGCGTGATTCCTAGAGACTTGGTTGAATCCACTAGAAGCGGGGTACACTTTAGCGCAGTGATCATCTTGATCCATTCATTTATCATAGTGAAGCTTTTAGGGGGGAAGATCAGTTGAAAGCTGCACATGAGTAGCTTAGCTTGGTGTCACATGTAGTACAGAAGAGCTGAATGGAGAGAATGTGGCTCCAAGTGGTTTGCGATTTCAGCACAAAGAAACACTGTATATGAGTCTGCCTAGGATCATCCCCAATCAAGATTGGTTCTTGTGAGCAGACCTTTTTCACATTGCAATTGTCACTACCATCCGAACACTGAAAGTACATGAGGCTCAGAAAATATCCAGTCCATAAAGAGGTCTTACTCATGTCCAAAAGGGAAGGGAATACACTGCGCCTTCCTTGTCTCGCAAATACAAATACCAATGTACTACTGAGTGTTGACACACACATATGACCCCAACATGTCAGCATGTCACTCCCTGATACATATCACCAGCCACAGAATGACCCTACACAAATGCACATGTGCATCACATCTAACTGAATACACCCTTCGCAATGACATGCAAACTCACATTGCCAGATAGTGCTGGAAGTCTTCCAACCAAGTGTGTTGTTGCCTCAACAATTTGACCTGGCTAATGACATCCATAAATGTCATTGAGAATGTGTGACTCACCCACCCATGTCTACACACCCCTGTATGTGGTTACATCTACTCTGTATACCCATCACAGAATACCATTGTCATGTACACATTGGTCAACACATACAAATGTGATGCAATCAGAATGAAAACCTTGTAGACCCTCAGATCATGTATGGAACAGATGTACATATGGCAGTACAGCACATAAAGATACACATGCCAGCATGCAGGCATCAATACAGATGGCACAAGTGGTGTTAGCCACCTCATGATACTGTACAATCATCACTTACCAAGGGGATGTAGTGCTCAGTGTCTGCATCTAGAGTGCATTGTATGCCATGCCACAAGTAAGTGGTCCACCATCACAGGATACGCAGTAGTGAGGGAGCATCACTCCAGACACAAGGATGACTAGTGGCCTGTTTGAGAGCACTGTCACAAATGACAGAAAAAGATAAAGAACGTGATCTGTGATATTAGGCAGCCATGTGGCTGTTCAACTTTGGAAACTGACATTTGACTGGACCCTGCTAAGTTCCTGCTGACATGGACAATAGTCTACGGTTATCACCATGCACCTCCTACCAGACCTACACATGCAACAACTATCCCATTGCGTGGAACATGAGTCACCTTCAAGCTTGATGGGGAAATAGCTGCCTGTAGCAAAAGATGGTCATGCAGAATGTTTCACTCAGGCCAATACTCACCCCCTCTTAGATGCTATTGGGCTCTCAACTGCCCATCAAGGTCCGGTTATGCCACCGTCAGTATGCAAGCCATTGGGGGAGTCAAGCTCCGGAGCATGCCCCTTCTGCCTTGGGAGACCAGCCCCAGCTGGACCTCCACGATCCTATGGGTCCAGCGCCTCAGGTCCTCCCACCTTTTTCTACAGTGAACACTCTGCCAACGAGTGACCCCCCCTCAGGGTCCGCACCTTTTGGGTGATGGCTTTCCACATGGAAACCTTCTGATGAGCTTTGACCTGAATCGATGTAATAGATGAAGAGGCTGAGTATACATGCAAGATATAGGTTATCTGCTATGGTGACACAAAGGTTGTAGACAGCTAGCATAACCATTGATCTATATTGCACATACTACATGTATAAGGCGCACATGCTGAGCACCACAAAAAGCATTACCACACACTATTTGAGTCATCTGAGGACTACCCTCAATCCTGATTATGCCTATACTGACTAGGCCAGATAACTGACATCACGTAGTTCTGGCTGTCACAATATGTGCTATGAAATGAGTTAACATAATACAGCAACCTATTGTGTCCTCCTGAAGGGTACAGTCCTAGTGCATCACTGGACAGACACCTGAACAATCTGGACAAATGACTTTATTCAAACAGTTGCTAGACATCATTGCTACCATTGCATTGACTACATTCCAAGATTTGGGTCACAATGAAAAAGCTGCCATTTGTGTAACTGAGAACTCCCACTCTGCAGATCAGTAGTCACGTGATTTACTCATTTGGACATCATACTACATCTGCATGTGTTTGTGTGGGAAGTCCTGGCATCACGGGACACAGTGTATGCCATATGTGGCAGTGTGTATGGTACGACATCAACATACCATTATACATACTGCACGATTGCTCATTCTAACACATCTGGCGAAGCACTTCTGAACTGCACTGCAGATGTAACCAACTATCTACAGTGTACATATTTCACACAGGCAATGTTCCTGTAAAATGGTAGCATCACTCATAGAAGAGTAAAATCTCAGAAATGTAGGAGTAAGGTGCCTGTCCTAAGGCATTCACACACAGTGACAATATGGGCCCATGGACAGTAGTCCTGGGTCTGGGGAAGTCATCATGCACTATACCAACTGTAGTAATACTAGGTGAATTTAGGCCAACTCGTGGTCCATTTACACTTATTAAGGCCACATCTGAGGATCAGCAGATTTACAGGGAGAGTATTCTGTGCATCAGTTCCATAGCCACATTATCTTTGCTACAGCCTGGGCCATGGACCATACAGGGCACAACTCACTGTAAGGGTTTGATCTCTGCAGCCTGAGCATAGTGTTTCCACATAACCATCAAATGCCCACATTATCCACACCTAAGAGTACATCTTGTGGCCATCCTATATATAATATGACCATTGTGTTTCACTCTGAAGGGGTTTGTGAGTTGTTGAAATCTCCCAGACAACAGTTGGGTAAGGCCTCATGTGTGTTAAGTGATATGTGGGACTGTCGCATATCTCACATCATCTTCACATGCTATGTACAGGAAACATAGACATGTTAGGGTGTAAGGCCGATACATTTGAAAGTACATCTGCCATGTGCTGAATAGCAAATTAATCATAGGCAACATATCAATTATCCATGCTTTAATATGTGCATGCAACCGGTGTAGGATTTAGGACTGATTACACATCAAAATGGTGATGTGAAGTCCACAAAGTACAGTGCTACATAAACCATGACATGATTGTCCTATGGAGGGGACACACTATCTGACTTACTAAATTCTGATGTCAGTCTGGGACTCTGACCCACGTTGTGGCCTATGGAATAGGATATTTGTTGAAGAGTACAGACAGTATTAGCAGTACTCACCTGCTCCTTAGGTGAGCCATGAAGCCGGCGGTACAGGGGAAGGACCTCCTTCACCAGGGTATCCAGCTCCTCTGGAGGGAAGGCAGTGGCCCTGCTTCCTGTACACCATGACAGGTCCCAGAGATGGCAAACAGCAGCTGACGTTGAAGAGGTGTTGTAAGCAGCAGTGTCTGGAGGTAGGTGATTTAATTTTCAAACCGCAACGAGCACATAAGCCACATAGGGGGCCTTCTGTGTAGACGGCCACAGTCCTTGGACTGCGTCGGTCAATCAATCAATCTATTTGTAAAGCGCGCTACTTACCCGTGAGGGTTTCAAGGCGCTGAGGGGAGGGAGGTCACATTATCCAACTTTAGTCTATGGATGTGACTGCTGTGGAGGAAGCCACCTACCCTATGATTTATATCAGTCGAGGTCAGGCATCCACATATGCGGTCTCCTATGTAGACGGATACAACCCTTGGTCCGCATTGGTCATATTATCCAACGTTAGCCTATGGTTGTGACCGCCGTGGAGGAAGCTACTTACCGCGCAGTTTAAATCTGCCAGCAGTCGGCGATTCAGCATGTCCCATTAGTGAGGTCAAGCATCCGCCATGTCAGTGTTGAAAATCACATAGAAAACGATCTTCCAAGTGCTTCTTCACCAGTACAAAATATTTTGGAAAATGTCCCCTGATGTATGACATAATTTCTCTGCCTATACCAATAATCAAACGTCAGTGTTGTACATTATTGTGCATGAACACACAATTACCGCAGTGCACTGTACACCAGCGGTGATGGTAGTTATGTGTGCAATGCAGACTCCACAATATAACAGTGTCTACCATACAGTTGAAGTTTGAATGATGTGCACAGTGCTGTTGCCGACACACGTGGATTCCACATTGGGGATTATAGGTGGAATTTGTTGTAATGGCAATCGATCCAGTTCATGCGGCTGACTCCCGCATTTCTCAGGAGAATCAATGTCTTACTTGAGGCTGTGTTCTGCCTGGATTGGCCTCTCCTACAACAGTGGTCAATGGGTGAAATCCCTCCTCCAGATCATTGTCTGGCACCTATCCGACTTTCCTCATCCCAAATGTTGATATATCACAGCAATTGTATCTTATGCAAGCATGTTGGGAATTGCTGTGTAGTGCTAACATATGCTGGTATGTGTCGTCACATGACTTTTGGGTGTTTCTTGGTAAATGTTAGTGTGGACACTGTGACTAATATCCATATGTCTGTACACTCCACACATAGGTACCCTTAAGAGGGAGGAGACAGCCTCCAGTATACTGGACATTTCCAGACCTTCAATCTATGTAAGAAAGAGACATAATCATAAAGGTTTGTCTTACTAGGCAGACAATAAAAGATTTATGTGACCAGTTGGAGCCTCCTTTACGGCCTTGAAGAAAGCATCCCACATCTCTGGCACCAATAGTGAAACTCATGGCAGCACTGCATTTCCTGACCACAGGTTCCTTTCAGTACTTTGTGGCTATATCTGGTGGAATGTCACAACCCATTTTCAGTGGTTTACTTCGTGATATGCTTTCAGCAATGATGAGAAACATCGACAGTTACATCCTGTTCCCCAGACATAAAGATTTGGCCAATGTGAAGGGTGACTACTATGGATTTGGTCACTCCCACATGAGGTTTGAGCTATTGATGGCACACATATTGCCTTAGTACCACCACAAGACAGGGAACAGGTTTATAGGAACAGGAAGCACTTCCATTCTATCAACGTGCAAGTGGTTTGTTTATCGGATTTATACATCTCACAAGTCTGTGCCAGATTCCCAGGATCTGTCCATGACTCCTTCGTACTGCAGAAAAGCACCATACCCCACCTGTTGTCATAACTACTACCAGAGAGGGTCTGGATTTTTGGTGAATATGATGTGTCCAACCTTTGTGTGTGATGTCAGGTTGTATCTTCTGAAAGTGTGGGACTCAATATTGCACTTCTGTCTGTCTTGCAACTAGGATATTCAGCGTATCTCAACCGCCCATGGTTGTTGACACCGCTGAGGAATCTGACAACACCAAGGTGAGTCCGCTTCAATCAAACACTGCGGCCACTGGAGCGGGCTTTTGGGCTCCTGGAGGCCAGATTCAGAGCCGTCCTCTCCTCACCCGGGAAGATGTGCCAGATCACCGTAGCCTGTTGCATGCTCCATAACCTCGCACTGAAAAGAAACATTCCTCTCATCGCAGAGGATGGAGACCAGCAGGAGCCACCGGGTGAGGATCCTGAAATGCCAAATGATGATGATAGTGGAAAAGAGGAAGGAGTTGGCATGCGTCAAGAGCTCATCAACAACTTCTTTTCATAAATGTAAGTATGCTGTGAGATGTCATGACTTTGGCTGTTACTGTAGCTGTTGTGATGCTGTGAGGAGGACATTCATGGTTACATGCTAGATATGTATTGCTGTGTGAAACTCTGTGCACGGCTGTTTGCGGAGGAAGGTCTTGACACATGCACACGTTGTTGATGTTGCTTTGTGGAGGTGACATTTACCCATGTACTGTGTACCCCAGTAGTGGACTGTGATTGGTTTCATATGTATGGCTTCCTAGATAATCTCTTTGTATTGGTCTGTTGAAGGCACCTTCACCATGGCATCTTCATTTGGACATTTCAGAGTTATGAAATTAGCAGGTATATGATGCTTTTTGAAGTAGAAAGTGGACATGGATTGTTCCTGGAAATGTCTGGCACAGACGTTGGGTGTACAACTCCGGCACCAAGCCAGCTTGCACAGCGATAGGATGTAAGTTGCTTAGACTCCATTGGACTTGTTCCCTATCATGTGGTGGTTCGTTTGCAATATGTGTGCCATCATGTTCTCCAACACAATGTTGTCCAAATCATGCTAGTCTCCCTTCACATTAGCTAAGTCATCAATGTGTATGAACTGGATTTTGCTGTTGATGTGTCTCATCAGTGTATGCTACAGTGATTGTGGCACACCCTTGACATATGTTTGAACCTGTGCTCAGAAACATTTGTACTGCTACCTTTTGGTTTCTTGTTTTCTTTTTTTTAAACTATGTTTATTGATTTTCCACAATCAAGTGACAAACAAAGAGATACGAATCACAGAGCAATATCCAGCAGTGAAAACCCCACCCCACCCCCCAACCCCCGGCATACCGACTGACAATACAATATAGATGTGCAGAGTTGTGTACACTTCTGACAAACATGAGTGGAGTTGCACAAACAGAATCCCCAATCAGACTGACATATTGAATCCGCCATTTCCTAAGTGACAAAGAGCGTACAAGCACAGATTATATTAGGTCTGGGTGTGTCAACCGATATACAGTCAGTGGGACCCAGAACTCTTTGGGGCGTGAGGTCTCAGGAAGCTCATCCGCATAGGCCTCCAACTGGTCCCTGCAGAACAGTAAATCCCGGACCCATTTTTTAGCAGTTGGAGTGGTTTTCGCCCCCCAACATTGTGCAACAGCCCTTTTGGCCAACAGGGTGGAAACCGCTACTATGCGACGATTACAGGGCTTAAGGTGCTTTACATAGCCCAGAAGGCAGGTCTCTGGATCACAATTCACGGGTTCAGAAACAATATCAGTGAGCACGCTCGCCACCTTGGACCAGAACGCAAATATACCCGCACACAGCCATGCCACATGCAGAAAATCAGCATCAGCCTGCCCACACCGCACACAGCAAGCAGTCTCGCGTAATCCAAACCGACAGAGTTGTAAGGGAGTGTAGTATAACTGGTGTAGATATTTAAAGTGGATTATGCAAAGATTACAGTTCACCGTGAGTCGACCCGTTAGCTCACAGCAAGCCTTCCATATGTCCAGCGTAAAAGTAGGCCCCAACGCCACCTGCCAACGGAGATAGGAGGGGTGTTCCACTGGCTCCCGCTCACGCAGTGAGGCATTATATAGTTTGGTAATCAGGCCCTCCCTCTCGGCTCCTGCCAGCATCGCCTGTAGCGCCCGAAGGGCCGTAGGCTCAACCGGAAAGGCCGGGTAAATATCCCTAACAGCCTGCCGGACCCGGACATAGATAAAACTCAGCATGAATCCACGATTCTTACCCCCCTGTACCTCCGGAAGTGAACGGAACCGACCCTTGTGATACAGGTCTCCCATCCGGGTGATCCCAATGGCTGCCAACTCCCTCAATGCAGGCCCTTCCCGAGCCACCGAAATGTCCGGATGCGAGGCCAACGGAAGTGATGGGGCATATAAGTAAGGAAGCTGAGCCCGTTTAGCCAGCATCCTCCAGGCCCAGGCAGTACAGTGCACCGGGTTGATTTCAGTCCGCGGGCCTCCCAAACCCCCAGACAAAGTGGCAGCCTGCAGTGGCATTGGAAGAATAGCATCCGATTCGACAGCGATATGAGGTTGAAATTTCTGCGGATAATGCCAGTAATGTGCAAACTGCGCCTGCGCACACAGGTAATATAGGCGGAGGTCGAGGGCCTCAAACCCGCCGCGATCGAATGGCTGCACCAGGACATCCCAACTACATCTGGGCTTCTTGCCACCCCATACAAATGCGATGATTGCCGACTGAAGCGTCTTAAACAGTACAAGATTTAATTTAATAGGAATATTGACAAAGCAATAAAGCAGCTTAGGCAAGATAGCCATTTTTACAACTGCTATCCGATCTGCAAGCGAGAGAGGCAGCCGCGCCCATCTTTCCGCCTGCTCCGTAAAATGTGCAATCGCCCGGCCATAGTTTTCAGAAATCACTGTATCCGGATCCATATGCAACCATATACCCAGATACTTCACTGGATCATGGGTCCACGTCAGTGGGAAGTCCAGGGCCACCTCTTTCGTACCAGCCGTCAGAGGGAACACTACCGACTTTGCCCAGTTGATCCCCAGGCCAGAGTACCACTCAAATCTAACATATTCACGGAGCAGCTCTGATAGGAAGGTGGCAGGGTCCCGAACATACAATAGCATGTCGTCAGCATACAATGAGACCACAAGTGGTCTCTGCCGAAAGCGCAGCGCGGCCGCTGCATGCTGTTGCCGAAGTTCACAGGCCAGAGGCTCCAATGCCAACGAGAACAGCATCGGCGACAGAGGGCATCCCTGCCGCGTGCCTCTCTCTATAGGGAAGGCTGTAGACACCCATCCATTGACGCGCACCCGTGCCACAGGGTCAGTATACAGCACCCTGATCCACCGAAGAAAGAACTGAGGAAGGCCCATCCTGGCGAGAACCGTGAACATATAGTCCCACTGAAGGGAGTCAAAAGCTTTCGCTGCGTCAAGCAACACAGCCACTGCCTGAAAATCTGAATCAAAGTAATGAAGGGTGGAGAACACAGTGCGCAGATTATGCGTAGTAGATCTGGCAGACACGCATCCCGACTGGTCCGGTAGTACCAGAAGGGGGACCAGCGGCTGGAGCCTGGTGGCTATCATTTTTGCCAAGATCTTGGCGTCTATATTGATAATAGAGAGAGGCCTATAAGAGTCGCACCTATTTGCGGCCTTGTCTGGTTTTAACAGAGTCACCAGCAATGCCTCTCTGAGGGTTGACGGAAGTCCCCCCCCCATATGCCTCCACATATACGGCAAGGAGCCTAGGGGCAAGGTCATCCACGTACGTCTTATAGAATTCACTTGGAAACCCATCCAACCCCGCGGCCTTACAAGTAGGTAATGACTTTATAGCTGACTTAACGTCTTCAATGTCAAATGGAAGTGTAATATATTCCCGTTGTGCCTGGGAAAGCCACCCCAAGGCAACGTCGTCGAGATAAGCATCTATCTCCTCAGGCGTCGCTGCATCGATGGCTGCATAGAGTTTAGTGTAGAATTGAAGGACTATGTCTGAGATCTCAGGGGTTGTATAATGCGCCACCCCATCATCATCCAACATTTCCGTAATGCACTCCTGACTGCGCGGCGCCGCCAACTTTTGCACCAAATAACGGCTCGGGCGACCCCCCTCCCCATAATGGCGAGTAGTGCTGCGCCTGGATCGGTGAAGCAGCTCCTGGTCAGCAGTTTCGTTGTATTCCGTGACTAGATCCCGAATTGCGGCTAACGTGGATGGAGAGGGAGTCTTCTCGTAGTCGCGCTCTAGTGTGGAGATGTCAGCCGCCAATTTGTGCAAACGACTTCTGAGATCATGCAGCACACCCGACTGTCGCCTATGCAAACCCCCCGAATAGTCACCTTGAAGGCCTCCCACAACACTCCGGCGCTCTCTACTGAGCCCTCGTTCTCGCAAAAAAAAGTTCGAATCGCCTCCCCAATTGTGTGTTTAAAAACTATGTCAGTCAGCGCAGATTGTTGTAGTCGCCACACAAAAGGTGGTCTCTCACATGTGGGAACCTGAAATTCAAGGACCACCGGAGCATGATCCGAGAGTGTGCGTGCCAAGTGCTTGACACTCACCGTCCACGTGCAAACAACCTCAGAGACAATCCAGAAATCTAAACGGGACCACGTCCCATGGACAGAGGAGACAAATGTGCCCTCCCGCCCCTTAGGATGATGAAGTCGCCAGACATCGCGCAATTGGCCAGCATCCAGTATCCCCAGTAGCGCCTCTGCTGCCTGCTTAAGCCTCGCCACATTGCTACTGGCCCTGTCCAAGGCGACGTCCAGACAGACGTTGAAGTCGCCTCCCCAGATTATCTCGGCTGGAGGAAACCCAGATATACGGCGCCAAACATCCGCAAAAAATGACGGCTCGTCAACATTCGGCCCGTATACATTAACCAAAAGGATACTCTTGCCACCCAGCAGACCATGCACTATTGCCACACACCCATGCTCACCCGTGTCAGATCGAATTGTAGTAAAAGGGACCCCTTTCTTGACGAGAACCATCACACCCCGAGCGTAAGTCGAATAAGACGATGCAATTCTCACCCCCGCCCAGCGTGTACCCACCTTTGTGGCTGAGTCTTTAGTGAGGTGTGTCTCTTGAAGAAGAGCCACTTGCACATCCATTCTATCCAGATACGCCAGTACAGAGCGTATTTTTTTTGGGTGTATTCAGTCCACGCACATTCCAGGTTAGGAACTTGACTTTACCACTCATTCCATTCATACACTAAAACAATGATACAGACAAAGTTTAGCCCATTATACGTGTCCAAGAAGACGCACATTAACTCCACATCAGTTTCGCAACGTAACAGTGATGCCGGTTCAAACCCCCCAGACGTACTCCCCCCTCCCCCCACCCACTTCAACTGCCCCAACTCGCCAAAGCCATCCCAAGGTAATAGACCCCATACCCAACAAAAACAGATATGAGAAGGTTGCATGTGGGGTATACCCATTGGGGGGCGTCAGAGAACTACTAGCCTCCCAACCAGTAGGAGGTGGCCGAACAGGTCTAAGTAACTTTGCCAGCCGTTCTATCCCCATCTATCCCAGCGCTCACAGCGCTGTATGTCCCCCCTCCCAGGAAAGCATCATGAGTCCAACCTGGAAATGAACACTAATAAGTCAACCATATGGAGTGCAGAATACAGTCGTAAATTAAGGAGTACAGTTACAATGCAGCCAAAACACTAATAAGTCAACCATATGGAGTGCAGACTACAGTCGTAAATTAAGGAGTACAGTTACAATGCAGCCAATTTTTAGTACATCCTACTAATCGTCCTCCTCATCTCGAGCAGTGCTGGACTCTCGCCGCCGGCGCTTCAACTGTTTAGCATGCTCAAGGGCAGCCTTGGGGTTAGAAAAAACTTTAGAGTCACCATCAGGACCGATGTGTAAGCGAGCGGGGTATAGCATGGCATACGGAACCCCTTCGGATTGCAAGAACTTTTTCACTGCCCCAAATTCCCGCCTGGCTGCCTGAACAGCGACGGTTAAATCCAGAAAGAAGGCGAGCGTGTTACCTTGGTGCACAATAGTTCCTTTGTCTCTAGCCATCCGCAGGATCATGTCCCGGTCTCTATAGTTCAATAATCTTGCTATTATTGGGCGTGGTGGTGCACCCGGGACAGACCTTGATGCGAGGGAGCGGTGGGCCCTCTCAATGATAAACATGCTAGAAAGCTGCTCAGTGCCAAAGATATCCGTGATGAGGGACTCCACAAAGGTCTCCATTTTCCCTACATTGGTAGACTCCGGCAGCCCCGTGATCCTGATGTTATTGCGCCGGGACCGCGCCTCCAAGTCCTCATTCTTGGCTTGGATGAGGGACAGCACCTTCTCCATATTAAGCGCCTTCACAGTCATGTCGCTCAGCCCGTCTTCCACCGCTGAGACACGTTGTTCGACCTCCCCCATGCGAACATTCTGCTTCTCCAGCTGTGCCGACATGTGGTCAAGACGGTGGTTCACCGCTGCCATCGTGCCTTCAATAGCCTGAAGGCTGCGCTGCATCGCCAGCAACGTGGTTTCAAGAGGGGGAGGAGAGCTGCCTGGGGCGTCCGCCTCCGAGTCTGAGGCAGCCTTCTGCGAAGATTTACCAGATTTCCTTGCCTCAAACGTGAGGCGCGGTTGGGTTTTGTCCGTTCGCCCCATGGCCGATATTCCTCACCGCACCTTCAATGCCAGTGGTGCCCTTGCGCGAGCTACAAACACGCAAAGCGGCGCGACCACAGCTTCAAATAAGGGCCTACAGAACAGCCAATTCCTACGGGGAGCTCACAGGCCCACTACGCCTCGGGGCAAGTCGGGAAACGCCAGGCGGATGGATACCGCGCTGCCCAGATGTCCAGAAGGGGTCTCCAATACACCTAATACACACCCCAAGGCCAGCCAGCACACAGATGCACCGCGTACCGCAGGGGCTCGGCTCGCCACACCTGCCGCACCTCAGAGCTGCTCAAAGATCCAGGCGATCACCAGGTAGCTGCCAGGGCTGAGCGCAGGGTCCTCTGTCCAAAGAGAGTGTGCTGCAAAAGGATAGGACAGCGCCACAAAGCTATTTGAGAAGGAGTCTGGGGCCGCCTCACACCAATCCAGGGCACAGATCACCACGGCACCGCAACCACCAGCCGCGGGCCGCACAGCAGACCAGGACCAGGCCCACACAGCATCCAGGGCCTGCTAGCACACACGACTCGCGCTCCCACCGGCCTCCGTCGCAGCTCGCAGAGCACGGCACCCGCCCAGGGCCCCACCCGCCGCCGCAGCCTAGGGCCCAGACAGCGCCGCACCCCACTTACTGCCGCCGATACCGGGAGCGACTTGCTTCACAGCTCGCACCAGGCAGGATCTTCAAAGCCGCCTGGAGTCCAGCCGGACCGCCGCCTCTCTCAGCGCGCACCACTGTGCGTTGTCCGTCACCGGTTCACACTCGTCAGGCGCCTTCACTCCGTCTCACCTGGTGCGGATGTCACCAGGCCACAGGCACTCACAGCGCGAAGGTTCAACAGCCCAACACCATCGCGCTCACTTCCCTCAGCAGGGCTCCAAAGGGCGCACTCCGGTTCATGGCCTCGCGGCAGGCGCCATGTTGCGAGCGCCCGCCAGCGCAGTCACGGGTCGAATTGCAGGCACTGCGATGGCAGGAAAATCCGTTCTTCACCCCCTAAGGCAGCAGGGGGACTTCACGCCCCAGCCCAGCCCAGAGAGGGGTGCAGATGCAGCGTTTTTGCGGCGGATACTGGGCGGGCAGAGCTACACTAGAGTGCGGCCATCTTGCCAGGCGCCCTCTAGCCGGTTTCTTGTTTTCAATGAAGTGGGATTCCTTTTGTGAGGTTTGGTGATGGCCAAACTGATTCCATTAACCAATTGTCATTTATCTGTTTTATGTGGCCTTATGGTAAGGTTGATGGTGATAGGAACTCCCAATAGTCCAGGTTTTCATCCTTGTAAGTATCACACTGCCAGTAAGAATGATGACAATGAAGAAACACCTGGGAACCTCATATGGTGGTCATGTTGTCAGAGAAATACTCAGAATACAGATTTCAACATGCAGTTTAATTTCCTAATCCATAAGGCTGCCTTCTGACTTCATAGATAAGAGCAATAGGAATGTATTTAGAGGATCTGTGCTGGAGGTACATGTAGATCCCATCCACAACAGTTTTAGCGTAGGCACCGTGAGTTATGCTCACTGTAAACAGCAGGAATATTCTAGTGCACCCAATGGCAGCAGTGAGGGTGCTCAGCAAATGCAAATAAATAAGTGCATAAATTCAGGCTAAATAAGGATACAGGTAAAGGTGGGAGGAGGACTCAACTCCAGCAGTTGCCACCCCCTGCGGTTTGCTAGAGTTACAGGGTCATCCACAGGACTCTGGTGCAAAAAGAAACCACAAGAAAGAGCCCATACAGGCTTTATGCCAATACCCCAGGAGTCCTTATGATAGGGCCTTAAGATGAGAGCAACAACGCCCTGCTATTCCCACGGACAAGGCTGAGCAACTGAGTGCTCAGCCACTGTGTGGGAGATCGTGTGGTATTTCCTTTGTTATTTGATCTCTTATTACTTCATATTGTAAAACTGTACTATTGGTTATCTTCATATTCTATTATACAATGGTATTGGTTAGAATCAAACTGAGAGGCAGTTGATGCTTGATCCAGGCCTTTTCAGTATTTGTGTCTTTTGTTTTTATCTCCAATAAACCTGCTTCGTTCTACAATTCAAGTTATTGCTTGTGTTCATGGAACGTCACTTTTGGCGACAAGTTTTGTTGAACCCAGTGTCTGGAATTTAAGGTCCTGTTGCTTGCTTTAGTGTACTTTAATTTTTAAGCCTAATCTGATTGGACGTGTGGCAGTGTTTGATAAAAGTGTTTAGGGCTCAATTACTTGCATAGTTCCTTACTGGTCTCGCTATTTCAAGCTTATTCTGATTGGGCATGCAGGGGTGTTTAGTGAAAGCGTTTTGGATTATGGTTTGCTTTATGGTGTGTTGGTAAATTGCTGTTTTGGAGTGGATATGATGCGATTGCTTCATTCGCACTCCCCATGGCCTACCTCCCTTGAAGCACAAGTTGTGGGAAATATTTATGAAAGGCTTGCACCAGCGTTGCGTCACTTATTGTGACACAAAGGCAGCGCAAGCAGTAAGTCATATTTACAAAATGACGCATTTGGAAAAATGTGTCGTTTTTTAAGGGTTGCATAGGGCAGAGCGTGTTCTGAAAACAGCTGCGTCATGCAACATTTGATATATGCAATGTGGGCTTTCACCCGCAAAATCTGATGTAACTGTAATGCAGTGGTATTTATGGGTGTACTACTGCATCACACTTTTGGTAGAGCAACACACAGCCTGAAATGCACCAGAATTGCTGTGCATCAGTAAACCAGGCATAGGAAATGACGCATTGGCTGTAATATATGTGTCTCAGTATACCAGAGCATTTTGCAAGCACAACTACGCCATGGATGTTGTCCTTCTGCAACTGGGAGTAGCTAGGAGACCACCACTACCACATAGGCAGCGAAGGAGGAGGGAGCGTGTTTTCCGCCAGCGCATATCCCTCATTGACCTCAGTGAGCAGGGGGTCATAAAGTTCTACAGACTCATGAGGGAGTCCATCATGGAATTGTTGGAGGACATAGCGCCAAGTCTCCAGCCACCAACTGCAAGGTCCACCAACATCCCACACATGTAAAACCTATGGCTGCTCTCCACATGCTGGCATCAGGTACCTTCCAAGTCACAACAGCCAGATTGGCAGGAATCTCACAGGGAGCATTTTCTGCCTTTCTCCCCTCTGCTTTGGATGCCATAATCAAACTTACACCCCATTAGCTTTTCTTCACCAAAACTCCACAACAACAACTGGCTACTAATCAAGGATTTTACGCCATAGCTGGATTCCCTCGTGTTCTTGGTGCAAATGATTGCACACATGTGCAATTGGTGCCCCCTGCGGCAACACCCCACGTGTACCTAAACTTCATCAATGTCCAAGCTATTCTGTACCATTGGGGAATGTTCATCAATATGCTTGCAAAATATTCTGGGGGTGCACATGATGCCTTCATCTTCTGCCACAGTATTATCAATGAGCAGTTTCAGAATGGCACATACGGGAATGGCCTGCTCATTGGTAAGGAAACCACAAATATACTTAATACTAAATAAGAAGTTCTAATGTGTGACATAATAGCCATCTCTGTGTTTGTGTATAGATCTCTTGCCATATGCACATACTGGGAATAATTTACTTCAACATGTACACAATGATGTCACATTGCGTCATTCTATTAATACTCTTGCAATGGAATCAGGAAAAAATCAGCTGTGAGAAGTATTCTGTCATCTCACACTGTGGGAGTGGACAGAATCAAATTTTCTGCATGGTTAACAAATCAACACACAAATCATGTGGTCGACAAGTAAAGTCAAAATGAGTATAAACGGTACTTATTAGTTTTTTGGGGGGGAATTATTTTTATTGACCACATTGCTTCACGTTACATCATGTACCATTACCATACACATATTTATACTGTGGCATCTGCATGACCATGTACTGCTATGTCCTCCACATCTGTGGGGCACAATACATTTGCAATGTCATTTAAGTTTTTAATATTAAACAATTAAAACTAAACAAATAACATGAGACTGCAGAGAGCGACACTATTTGTTTGTATGTAGGCACTCAGATCGGCAGGCATATCTAGTTTAAGGCGTGTGTGTGTGAGAGGGTCGTTATCACCTACAGCGATAGGTACCTGTGAGGCGTGTGTGGATCGCTGTGTGGGTGTAGCTTCATCATCGCCCAGTGTCGTTACCATGGACACTTCTATTAGCATTTGCCCCCATTCCATCAGGGTACATATTAGTTAAGTGTGAGATGTGTTTATGACAAGAGTCAAACTAACCAACACACCACTGCCAGACTATTACTCAGCCTACCTTGATGCACTCACATCACATCTCTCCTCTTCAAAATACGATGCCTCTCCATTCAGACACACTGGCAGTTCAAGAGACTCAGCCACACTTACAAGGCACTACACAACCAGGGACCCACATAGCTCACACACCATTTGCGCTTCCACCAAACAATCAAGGCATTCCACTCAGCATCACTTGCACTCACCCCCAATATCCATATGTGCAAGGCAGGAGTTAGGGTGGTACCTTACATGGCAGGCAACACCAGTAGAAACCTCACCCAGCACATCATGACTGCTGCGTACAGTATGGATGTGTGCTTGTGACTGTACACCTTGCTCTTCAAGTGATCCTACTTGGAGGGCGTGCACATACACAGCACCTGTATACCATTCTCATGTGACAAGTTTACCCTCTGCCAAGCAACAATACTTTGCATTACATTACACTTTTGGCTGCCTAGCCTTAAGACAGGCACCCTTGCATCATGGTGCAAGGGGGCCTGCATTGGCACAGATATTTCTGATAAGATTCTAAGGTCCATGCAAGATGTGTTGCTCCAGTCCTTATTCTTTCCTTCGTATTGTGTGACATGTAGTCCTGGTCAATGATGTTATTGATTTCACTACATGTCCCAGGATTCAAAGAGCAACATGGACTGGGGTAACACACCACACATGAACCCGTTAAACTTGGCTGAGCTGGACTGTACTGAATAAATTGTGACTGGGCAATAAAAGTACAGTTATGTGATGGATGAGTTAACATGTGAGACTTTATTGCCCTTTTCCTTGCACAACGCACAGCGCACAGCGCAGTGTAGCCACGTGTCTACCTGTGATTCCATGCATAACAGTTTGGAACATGCTCTCTTGTTTTCACTCACCCTGTAGTTTTTCCTGGTCCTTGACCACAGCACTGCCCTGTCCTTCTAGTCCTGCCACCAATTTAGTTGAGATGAGTGATGCCACCAGCTCCTCCAATGTGTCCAACTCCTCCTGGACGTCTGGTCCTCCTCCGGTCCTTATTGCTGCCTTAAGGTTCCTGGCCAAATTATCTTTGATCCTGTGCTTGTAATCATGGCACTCCTCCTCTTGCACTCCAGTACTGTCCTTTTTGTTCCTATTGCACTCCAGTACTGTCCTTTTTGTTTCGCCTTCGCTGTTTATCTTCTCCACTATGCATTGCCAAAAGGTTTCCTTCTTCCCTAATGTCGATTTGAAGGGGACACAGAGGAGATGTTCAATCTTTGTCACCTCACTGATTAGAATTTGGTTCTCCTCCTCAGTGAAATTGCACTCCCTCTTTCCCAAGGCTGCTGCCTGGTACTCTTGGTTGGGGTTGGTGTTGTTGTTCTCCTGGCCGGTAGATGATGCTCCCTCCATTTTTTCCTGTTATTGGTGCTCGGAGGTTTTGTGGATTGAAATGCGCCATTTTTTTAAGCTTTCCACCTCGCAACACACTTCTACGCGATACAAAACTGATATCCGGCACATAAAAGGTACTTTAAAACACAGAAATCAACTTTACGTCATGTTGGTTGCAGTTGTGTTATGACCCTTTGCGTCATTTTTCTCATCGATTCATCAGGATTTGTGATGCACCTTCGTTACTTGCGACGTGGTGCACTGTACCATAAATACGGCACATCCATGTCACAAGGAAGTGGTGCAACACAGCGAATGTTTTTCTGACACAACGCTGCTGCAAGGTAGCGTTGCATCACAATTCATAAATATGCCCCCAAATGACGCCTGACAGTAGTCTTACCAGCTCCTGCGTCAGAGTCTCTACCCTCCTTCCATTGATGATAGGCCTCTTCCTGTATTTGTTAGTGTTATCAGGGATGCGGGCGTTGGGTACCATCTCTTTGTTTTGTCACCCAGGGACACTAGTGTGACTTCTGCCCATCCTGCAATGTAAACTGGGGCAACCTTCCCCACTCCCCAAGCACTACATTTGCAATCACTGGTGTGGGGGCGCTTACTCTTTGGACATATGGTGTCCTCCTATGTTCACTGACTGGAGACAGTTATAGCCATAGCACCTGCACTGTTATGGTCCCATGGGCTTCTTTCCTCTAAAACCTCCCCTCCTATCTTCCTCCCTTGTCTGGAAACTTTTTTGGGGGCCTTTAGAGAGTTTTGCATGGGGGACCCAAGCCACCCTACTTGTAGTCCCCCAAGGTACGTTTGTGGACACTGGTGCTAAGCCAGATGTCAGCTTCATTCCCAAGCTCTCTGGGCACTGTGAGTTGGTGTTCTAGCAGGTGCTGCCACAACTCTGTAAAGCAATTACTCAAGACTACACAAGAATTGCTCCCTCATAAAACAAATTGTAGAGCCCATCACCATCTTTTGCTTTTCTGTCCTTCGCCTAACATTCTATAGCCTTACTAGAGGCTTCCACAAAGTCCACCCACAACTGGTGTGCCTGCTTCTGACTAATGCTGAACGTCAGGCGATTCTTCTCTGCGGTTAGACTAAATTTGGTTATAAGGGCCTCTTTCATGGTCAGCTGCATCTAGGGCCAATGGTTTCCCCCTGCGGTGAGCATATAATTACACAGGCTAACCCTCAGTCCTCCTCTGTGACTGTGCATCTGTAAGGCATCCTCATAAGTTGCAAACTACTTATCAATGTTGTTAGAAATGGGGGTCTCTAGTTGGCAGAGGTAGGTACTTGTGTCTAAATAGGGACCCTTGCTTCTAGTCCGGGTAAGGGGGATACACTTCTAAAATAACCCCTGCTCAACCACTTGGTAGCTTGGCACGAGCAGACATGCTTATCTCAGAGGCAGTGTGTAAAGCATTTGTGAACACATACAGTAATACAATGAAAACACTACAAATGGACACCACACCAGTCTAGAAAAATAAGTAATCTTTATCTAAACCAAAACAAGACCAAACGACAAAAATCCACAATACAGTAATAAAAATATGACTTTTAGATGGTAGAAATAGTTCAGTTCAAAGCAAATTGCAGATGCGACACTTTTCTCACAAAGTACCTGGGATGCGTCACGCAAACAAACAAAACGGGCCGCAGGGAAGGTGATGCGTCGGTTCTTTACACTCAGGGAGGTGATGCGTCGGTTCCTTGCTCCGGGGGAGGTGATGCGTTGGTTCCTTACTGCAGCTCAGGGGACGTGATGCGTCGGTTTCTTACTGCTTGGGGAGGTGATGCGTCAGTTTCTTACTGCGTCCCCCAACGATATGACAGACTTGGCGCCTCGATGTGATGCGACGATCCGGGACAATGCGTGAACTCTTGCAGTCGCACAGCAGGCCTTGCGTCGAAATCAGTGCGGTGACTTCGGAGATCGTTGCACTCGATGCGGCGTGCAGCAATTTCTCGAGCCGCGGCAGGCGCTACAACGGTTTCTTCGGCGATGCGGTGGAAACAGGTGTGGATGCGTTTCGCTTCTTGAAGTTGCTTTGATTTTCCAGCTCCCAGCGGAAATCAGTTCTCTAGAGGCCCAAAACAACAGCAGCTACCTCTTTGCAGGTCAGAACTCCCAGCAAGGCAGTTCAGGGAAGCTGGTGGTGAAGTCTTTGTGTCCCTGAGACTTCAGAACAGGAGGCAAGCTCAGTTTCAAGCCCTTGGAGATCTTCCTCAAGATGGGGACACAGCAAACAGCAAAGTCCTTTTCTCTTTTCCTTGGCAGCAAGTAGCCACTGCAGGCCAACCCCAGACAGCAAGCAGCACAGGGGCAGTATTCCTCCTCAGCTTCTCCAGCTCTTCTCCTTGGCAAAGGTTCCTCTTGATCTCCCAGAAGTGAACTAAAGTTCTTGGGTCTGGGTCCCAATATTTATACTACAAAATCCTTTGTTCTCTGGTGGCAGAGAAGCCCTGTGCTTGGTCAAAACCGGTTCTGTCCTCTCTGGTGCAGCTTCCTGGCAGGAGGTGGAGACAGCATTGTGGAAGGTAGACCAGGCCCATTCAGGTGCAAGGAAATCTCCTCCCCCTACTCTAAATGCAGCCCAGGTCTATTCAGCCAAGCCCTGACTCATCAGGCTCTCTGGAGCCACTGCTCCTCCCCAGCCCCTGTCATCAAAAAGCCAGACATGCAATACACAAACCTAGCAGAGGCACACTGGATGGCTAAGCAAGAAAATACCCACTTTCTAAAAGTGGTATTTTCAAACACAGAATGTAAAAATCACCCTCACTAAAAGATGCATTTTAACATTCTGAGTTCAGGTATACTAAACGTTATTTTCCTACCTTGTTCCCAGGGGTAGTTATGTTTATAAGATGTTATAAGCAAACTCTCGATTCTATCCTATGGGAACAGGTAGCCTTGCAATAGTGAAAAATGAAATTGGCAGTAATTCACTATCAGGACATGCCACACACATCAGGGCATGTCCGACTTTTCACATACACTGCACCCTGCCACAGGGGTACCTTGGGCCTACCTTAGGGGTGACTAACATGTAAGAAAAGGGAAGGTTAAGGCCTGGCAAGTGGGTGCCCTTGCCAAGTCGACATAGCAGTACTAGACTGCACACAGGCTCTGCAATGGCAGGCCTGAGTTACATTTACAGGCTGCTTATGCGGGTGGCACAATCAGTGCTGCAGGCCCACTAGCAGCATTTGATTTATAGGCCCTGGGCACACACAGTGCACTGTACTAGGGACTGACTAGTAAATCAAATCAGTCAATTATGGAAACACCAATCCATACATACAATGTACAGGGAGAGCATATGCACTTTAGCATTGATCAGCAGTGGTAAAGTGCCCAGAGTCATAAAACCAACAAAAACAGGTCAGAAACAGAAGGCCACAAAGCAAAAAATCTGGGGATAAACCTGCTGTAAAAGCCATGTCTAACAAATGTCATCTCCCAACATATAACTAGGTACCAGGTCTATGGGAAAGTGACTCTGCATTTACCCCTTCAAGGCACTTCTGTGTTGCTGTCACCATCATCACTAGATTCAGAGGCCCTGCGGACCTCAACTGTATCATGCTCCAGCTCCTCTCATAGGCCAGCAAGACCTACTTCTCTTCTAAGGCTGATGTAACCACTTCTCCTTTAGTGCCAATGTTGCTGCAGCTTTTTTCTCTTCAGCACACAAAGCCATATTTTTCTCTTCCAAGGCTAGAGTGGCCAGTTGAACGTTCAAAGCCCTTTCTGCCTGCCCATCCTCCAGCTCTAATGGGGACTAAATGTGGGCTGATACACTGCTCCCTGCTATGGACAGTTCAAGTGAGGCTGCGCCTGGGTTACACACTCCTCTGGCACTCGAGCTTCCTCAATGTCATCCTCATTATTATTTTTTTATCTCATCCTCATTTTTCTGTAGGGTGCATTGTTGCCAATGGACTTCTTCCCAAGCTTGTAGTCCTCTTTTTTTTTTGTCTCGCTTCTCAGCCTCTGACCTCTGTGCTGGCGCTCTGCCATGCTGAAGCTCTCTATGACGCAAGAACTTAAATTTCTGTGTAGTGATGCCAGAAAACAGTGGATCTCACTGCTGAACACCAATATAAGACATTGGGTTATTAGTAAAGTGGGGTGACTATCCACTTTGAGTAATAATCACAATATATGCCAGAGTGAACCCTCAAAGTTTGTAAATTCATCTGAGCTCAACCTCCTGGTAGCTATGGAACAGAGGAGACTGTCTTAACAAGGTAGGGTGGAAAGCATTTATGTAGTACCAATACAGTAATAATAAAGTCAGAACATAACACAATACAAATATCAAATTGAGTTAGAAAAATAGAGTAAATCTTAATAAATAAAATGACACTGAAACTGCAAAATAAGAGGAACTGGTAATATGCTTTTTAAAATGTTTAAATATCAAAAAGTGCCCAAAAACATTAAGTGCCATCTGCGGTCAACTGGTGGAGTAGACCAGGTACCAGGTGCAATTTGAGATCGACAATGGAGAGCGGGTTGGATACAGACACAAGGTTTGACCTAGTTGGAGGTTTTACCTTGGGCCTTAGTCTCAAAAATGGGTGCCAACATTTTCAGGGGGGTAAGGCAAGCAGGCTATAGCCGAAGAGGGTTCCATGAAGCTGAATAGCCGTTGGACATGGTCCCAGTGAAGCTGTTGTTTTTGGTAGGAAAATTTCAGAGCGGGAAAAATGTGAATTTCACTCCTGGGAAAATCTTTTTGCCGGTCGGATACATTTGCAGCTTCGCCTGGTCAAGATATTTATGTTCGCATGTAGTCAATTGTTCATAGCCTGGAATCCTTCAGCAGTGCAAGGCTGCAGGGTGTAGGGGAAGGGGGCTTCATAAGGCTGGATACCTTCTCCATGAGGTCCCACTGATCTGGATTTGTTGCTGTGGAGATGCCTTGAGTGGGAGGAACCTGAATCTTTAGCAAACCGTCAAAGCACCTTAGTCGGATCGGCTTGGCAGGTTTGTCTCAATCCTCTGGAGGTCCTGGGGATGATAAAAATTCTAAGTCCCAGGTTTTCTGGAGTGGTCTAGCCAGGCAAGGGTTGCAAGACCTCAGGAGCAGCTCTTGAGGGTCAAGATTCACTCCAGCAGAGGCCAACTGCAAGGTCCAGGTAGGTCCAGCTGGAACTGGTCATTTGGGCAGTTGCAGGAAAGGCCTCTTGTAGCTTGTTGTGTCTCTGTTGCCTTATATCCAATAATCCTTAAGTCCAATTCTTTGTTTTGGGTACAAAAAGAAGAAGTTCCAGTCCTTCAGGGCTCCTTTATAACTGAAACTAGCTTGAGGGTGGCGGTGACTACCAACCCTTCCTGAACCAATGGGGTAACCCTACACTATTGCAAACACACCCACAGTGCCCCTCACTCCTAAAATCCCAAATTGTGAAACCTTTCTCCCTTAGTGCACAGCCTGTGTGCCTACCCATAAATGTGGTCAGGGTATTGAGCAGCCCCTCCTTTCTGGTCACTCCAAATCAGTTCTAGGGACAGCACTCTCACCACAGAGTTTGATGCATGTCTAACCGTGAAGACTAAACAAGGGGACTGCCCATGTGTCATCTGACACCTGGCTGCGAAAACCGAGGCCCCTTTGATGTAAAGCAAGTTCCTGGGCACAAATCAAATGGTCATCCTGCCAGAGGAAAAAAAACCTCCCCAAACCCAGCCGTTTTCATTGCTGTGGGACCAGTTTTTCAGACTTCCTTCAGGGCCATGCACTCAGAAGGCTGCAGCTGGAGGTTAATGCAAAATAGATTCCAGAGACTTTCAGCAGCAACAAGATAACTTTCTAAAAGTTACTTTTCCATAATATTTATTAAAAATCTACAGAAAATTAGGTAGAAAAGTAAGATGGTAGTTACCCACAACTATGTAAACTATAAACAAACTTAGCACACTTAATCAATCAATAAACTTTATTTGGAGGCAATTAGCCATCCATAAAAGCAGTGTATAATACAAAACAGACATAAAAAAGCATAAAAGGTGCAATTCATAGCATCAGATTAAAAAGTTTGCATGGATGTACAATAAAACACAGAATAAAAAGAATTTAAAATCGGAAACTATGCCACAATATATCAATGATAAAAGGACAAACTGTGCAACAATTAAAAGTTAAAAGTAGGAAGAGAGTATGTTCACATCTAGGTTGATTATTTCACCAAGTTCACCAGACGTCCAATTGGTGAAAAGCATAAACACCAAATTCCTATAACATAATTGACTAAGACTGGACGAGACCAGAGTAGGAAGGGAGGATAAGAACCTCATATTGGGTCCGCCATGCGCTCCCCACCTGCCCTATCAGACATAAATAAATCTTTTTCAATTATGGGGGCATAGAGATAAAGTCTATGGTATGTACCATACTCAATTTAAAAAAAAAACATAGATCGCATGTCCTAGGGCCATAAAGGTTTGCACACTATGTCCCACTACTGTGGGAGATCTGGGAAAATATTCTTTCTGGCGTAGAAGACAGCCCATAAAAAGGAAGCCAAACTGCGACAGATCTCCAAGGAAGGCAAAGATTGTAGGTATAAGTATGCAGGACGACATTGTTTAAAGTGTAAAGGTCTTCTAATCGGTGTAATGTAGTGCTTCCTCTGCTGGTTGTAAAATTTACAAAAGAACACAATGTGCATAGTATTCTGAGCCATCGCATCATCAGTTAGTGAGAGTGGTGGACTAATCATTCCTATTCATGAAACTAATCAATCGATAAAAAGTATCCAGTCTTAAGCGAATTAAAACAAACCTATGCCTTGCATTTAAAACTGCTTTAAGATAGGGTTGCATATCAAAAGTGGTTAAGATCATTTGATTTTTCAAGGCACCAGGCTTGGAAATCTCTGTTATCAGTCTAAGATTACCCAAGTGTGTTCTGGCTTTGTTTCTTAGAGATTTCCTAATGACGAAATCTAATGTTTCAGGCTTTTCAAAATACTCGGGGTGACCCAGGTCGTTGCAGAAACGTTGAATATAAACAAGCCACAGAATGCGCTGGTATAAACTTGAGTTGAGGCAGTCCCTGATGATAGCACGATTTAAATCAGTGTTTTCCGAGGTCCATACTTTGTACCAGAGTAGGATGGGCAGCAGCATAATTAGGTCTGTGAGGAATGGGGCTCCAAGTTCGGCATGGCAAACATGTACCAGGGTACTTTTAGGGGTGGTGAGAAGATACCTAAAAAAACTCATTCTCTACCAGTTGTATATCACTACATTTCTTGCGTCCCCACACGTCCGCCCCATAAAGTGCTACGCTGAGGCTTTTAGCTTTGTAAATCGACATCATCAACGCTGGTTGATTAGAACCCAGTTGTAGGAAAGTGGGATTCTGTTGCAGTAACCCCCCCACTTTTTGCCAGACTACTGATGCACTTTGACTTGATATGCCCTGGGTCCCTGCCAATCAGGTTCCCAGGGCCTGTGTTCTTTCCCCAAAACTAAATCAATTAGCTTCTCTGGCCAGAGGTCAGCCCCTGGTAAATGGTACCACAGGTACCCAGGGCACTGTGACCAGGGAAGACCTCTAAGGGCTGCAGCACTTATTGTGCCACCCTTAGAGGCCCTGTACCTTTACACACACACTAACACACTGCCTTTGCAGGCTGCGTGTTTTGGTGCAGAACAATTGTGAAGAGTCGACATGGCACACATCCCTGTGTGCCATGCCTACAACCCACTGCCCTGGCATAGATCAGTCACCCCTCTAGCTGGGTGCCCTATACCAGTGGTGAGGGTACAGGTGCATGATCCCTGTACCCCTACAGTGTCTAAGTCCATTCTTAGACATTGTAAGTGCAGTGCTGCCATTAAGAATATATGGTGCTGGGAGCTTGTCATTACAAACTCTACAGCACCATAATGGCTACACAGAAAACTGAAAAGTTTGGCATCAAACTTCTCACCACATTAAACCCACACTAATGCCAGTGTGGGATTTAATGAAAAATGCACACAGAGGGCATCTTAGAGATGCCCCCTGAAAAACGACCAGCCTCTGGTGGGTTCCCTGACTCGTACACACCAGCCTGCCACCACGAGACATGTTTCTGGACTCCTAGGGTGGGAGCCTTTGCTCCCTGAGCCCAGAAACAAAGCCTTTCCTGGGCGGAGGTGTTCACACCTCCCCCAGGCTAGGAAGAGCCATCTGTGGCAGGGGAGCTTCAAAGGCCTGGCAGCCTTTGTAATGCGACCCCCAGCCTCTCCTGCTATCAGGAGCAGGCCCCCTTCCTGGTTCCCCTCCTTTTAGGCGGGAAGACAGGCGGGAAAAACTAGCCAGCCCAGAAGGTGTGCCCACCTCTGCCAACTCCACCCCTCAGGTGGGGGAGGCGAGGTGAAGCCCACTCTTCAGTGCCCGCCATCTGCCAGATGGCAGGCACTCCCCAATCAAGACTAGGGATTGTGCTCACTCCCCCACATGGGGTGAGCACACCAAGGGTGTAGTCACCCTAAGGTCAGTAGCCCATTGGCTACTGACCTCGAGACCCCTAAAACGCCCCCTAAATACAGTATTTAGGGGGCAGCCCTCAACCAAGAAAGCAGACCAGAAGAAACTACAAGAAAAGAAGAAGAAGGACCGAACAGCCGTGCAGAAGCTAACAAGAGGAAGACGCCCACTGACTTGGCCCCAGCCCTACCGGCCTGTCTCCACCTCGAACCTGCTCCTGCGAAATCCCGGTGTGTCCTGCAGTCAGCAACCTCGAAAACCCCGGAGGACCTGCCTGCCTTCAACCACAAAGACTGTGTCTCCCGTTATGTTATGTTAAAAGCATTTATCAAGCGCACGTTCACCAAAGGTTTCTTGGCGCTGGGGGAGTGAAAAGGTGGCATCAGGAATGGATGGCTTAAGTTCCATACGCCTGTGCGAACAACCAGGTCTTTAGCTGTTTCCTGAATAGAGTGAGAGAGGTCAGAGACCTCATCTCCATAGGGAGCGAGTTCCAGAACAGAGGGGCTAAGACCATAAATCTGGACCCTCCGTGTTTCTTACGTTTAAAAATAGGAGTGACCAAAAGATTCTGATGGGAGGAACGCAGATTGCGAGAGGGGACATAGCGAGAAATCTTAGAAGCAATGAAGGCTGGGCTGTTGCCATGAAGGGCTTTAAAAACAGTACATCCTAACTTGAATGCACTGCGCTTGGCCACTGGAAGCCAATGAAGGCTTTTCATCAGTGGCTTAACATGATGCCATTTAGGTTGCGCAAAAATCAGTCTGGCAGCTTGATTCTGGACCAGCTGAAGGCGTTTTAATTGGTATGCCGGAATGCCGACATAGAGTGAGTTAGCATAGTCCAAGCGGGAGATGACCAATGCCAGAACAACTAAAATCAAGGCTTCCCTGGACAAGAACTTACTGATCTTCTTTATTCTCCGAAGTTGGAAGAAACCAGCGGAGACAACGGCGCTGATCTGAGCTTTCATGCTCAGATCGTTGCTTATCACTATGCCTAGGCTTTTAACTGAGCTGGCCGGTAGAGGGGACTACCAAGGGTAGATGGCCAAAAGTTGGAATTCCATGGGTTGGAAAACCCTCCAGTAAGGATAAGCTCAGTTTTGTCGGGGTTAAGCTTCAATTGGTTGTCATTCATCCATTTGCTTATAAAAATCATCGTGTCTTGAAAATGGGACACAGAGGATGATGAAAGATTGATGTCGAAAACCAATTGAAGGTCATCCGCATAATTGTATGTTCCCACTTTCCTTTCTCTCAAGGAAGAAATTAAAGGGAATAAGTACAAGTTAAAAAGGAGCAGGGAAAGAGAAGAGCCCTGGGGAACCCCACAAGTCAGTTCTATCTTGGTAGAGGAGAAATTACCAAGACGCACCGCTTGGAACCGGTCTCTGAGGAAGGAAGAAAGCCACTTCAGAGCCAGGCCCTGGATCCCGGCTTTGTTGACACGATCGATCAGAATATTATGGTCGACCGTGTCAAATGCTGCAGACAGGTCCAGGAGTACCAAGGCCTGGGTGAGGCCTCTATCTGCCCCCCCTCTGAGTTCGTCCAGGACTGTCAGAATGACTGACTCGGTAGAATGGGCGGGTCAGAACCCCGCCTGGTGAGGGTCCAGGACATGAGACCGTTCAACAAAAGAACTCAGTTGGTTTGATACATGAGCTTCTAAGACCTTTCCAAGGTAGGGTAGCAATGAAATGGGGCGGTAGTTGCTAAGAATGGAAGGGTCCACACCCGGTTTCTTTAAAATGGGGATAATTTCCGCGCTTTTAAAGAGGTTGGGGACTATACCAAACTTAAGTGAGTTATTAAGAAACAAAAGTGGGGGGTCTGGACATCTGGCGAAGATTTCCTGAAAAACATGAGGGGGCAACAGTCAGTCGGGGAGCCTGATCCGACCTTTTTTAACAGACCCAAAAAGATCTCATAAGAGATGAAGGGAATCTGAGCCAGTTGAAATGGACACTTATCGGTATCAAAGGCAACTATGGGAGAAATGGGAGTAGGAATACTGGCCTTGATTGCCACAATTTTCTCCCCAAAAAATAAGTTAAGAGAATCACACAGGGACTGAGAAGGGGCTGAGTTAGGCGTAACTCTATCTAATGCAGACAGCTCATTTACTATAGAAAAGATTTCTTTAGATTTATTTGTTGAGTTAAGAATCCTATTCGAGAAGTAGTCTGCCTTAGTTTGAGTAATAGACTTCTTGTATTCTTTCAATAGAGTAGAGTATATTGTCTTTCCTTCTTCACAGTACTGGTGTCTCCACCTACGTTCAGCTTGACGCAACGCCAGCTTCTTAGTTTTGAGGTCATCTGAAAACCATTGTTGCACATCATGAGATCTCACAGTTTTAATGGTCTTCAAAGGAGCAACACAATCACAAGCGGATTCGAGCCAAGTTTTAATACTCTCTACCTGAGTTTGAAACGGCTCCAACAAAGACGGGACTGAAGTAGTTAGAAGTGAACAGAGGTGATCAATGTTAGCACTTCTCCAGCTTCTAAACAACTTATTCTTAGGTAGCTGGGTTTTAGTGGGGCACACCTCAAAAATGGTGAAGGCAATGGAAAAATGATCCGACCAAGTACAAGGAGAGACCTGAAGGGTCGAAATCTTCAGGTTAGCTGTCCAGACTTGGTCCAACGTGTGTCCTTTTATGTGAGTAGCTTCACACACATGTTGAATACAGTTCATTCCAGAAAGGAGATCTCTCAGTTCAATTGAACTGGTGCTCTCCTGTTCGTCATTGGGCCAATAATTAAAGTCACCAATAATAAGAAGTCTGGCATGATCGATAGCTAGATGAGAGATCATTTCGCCCAATGACTGTGAAAAAGTAGGCATATAATATGGAGGTCTGTAAAAAGGACACAGGTAAGGGACGATTGGGGAGATTCAAGTCTGAAGACTAAACCATCAACAAAGGGAGGGCCAGTAACCCTTAATGGCTTAAATTGATAGTCCTTATTAATAATAGCAGCAACTCCCCCTCCCACTTTCCCCGAAAACCGATTAGTTTGCAAGATGTAATAATTGTCTGGTACTGCCGCTAAGATATCAGGGGCAGAATCTTCAGTGAGCCATGTTTCTGTAAGGAGGAGTAAGTCAGGTCTTTCTGCCTGTAGAAGTTGAAAAATTTCAAGTTGATGCTTCACCATGGACCGAGTGTTCAGGTAGTAAACTGAAAGACCATTAACTTCCTCGCACTGGAAGGTTTCAGGGATGGATGGTATCGTGGGAGTAGGAGGAGCTAGAAAGGACTCAATTTCAGTGAATACAAGTCTCGGCTTAAGGATGCCCAGCTCAAACAGGCTAAGACGAATCCCGTCCATGATTTCATAGTGCCCATGCAACTCTTTTAATTCCATAGCTGAATAATTTACAAAACGGGCATAAGGACTGGCCCCTGGCACCGGCCGGCCCCAGACGGGTGCAGACGGGCTTGCCTTAGGCGCGCCTTCGGCGCTCCGGTGGCGCGCCCGCTGCACGGCCGAGTCCCCGTCTGCATTAAATACCAATTAAGCCGGCAGGAAGTGACAGAGTGAGGGGAGGAGTCGCGTCCCTCCGTTCAACCGGCACTAGCAAGCCGTGACGGAACGGGGACAACGACCAGGAGCAAGTCAAAGCAAGTGAGTGGAAAAGAGCACCATAAAAAGAATTAAAAGCGAACAAGCGCCGTTTTAAAAAACAGATTTAAGCAGATTTTAAAAACATAGAACAGTATCAGTGTCAGTTGCAGCCCAATATAAGAATGTTCGGTAGCTTTCACCACACAGCGTTAGCTCACCCTTCACAGCGCGGCCGAGTCCCCGTCTGCATTAAATACCAATTAAGCCGGCAGGAAGTGACAGAGTGAGGGGAGGAGTCGCGTCCCTCCGTTCAACCGGCACTAGCAAGCCGTGACGGAACGGGGACAACGACCAGGAGCAAGTCAAAGCATGTGAGTGGAAAAGAGCACCATAAAAAGAATTAAAAGCGAACAAGCGCCATTTTAAAAAACAGATTTAAGCAGATTTTAAAAACATAGAAGAGTATCTCCCGTGAACACCGGATTTGTTCATCTGCAACCTCTGGCTCTGGCCGGACACCGCAAATCCGCACTACTCTGCACCCGCCGTCCACGGCTCGAGTGGTCAAACACCATGAGGAGGTCCCCCCGGCGATCCTAACCCGAGATCCAGTGACCCTGACCTGCCTCAAGCCTCCAGCCGACGCCTGCAGGCTAAATCCGGAAGGTCCCCCCAACCGCGACCAGGAGCTGGTAAGAAGATTTGACCCTAATAGGCACCCCTGCACCCGACGCCCCACGGCCTTGGGTGGCCAAACTGACGGTGCCTAACCAACCCCCAACTTACCTCTCTAAGTGGAGGTCGCACCCAGAAGACATTCGTCCCCAAGCCTGCAGTGGCTTTGCAAACCGGAGGTTCCCCATTGCAAACAACAGGGCGCCCTACGTCGAAACAGCACCCTGCACCCGGCCGCCCTGGTGCCGCTGAGGGTGCACCTTTGGTGCTACTTTGTTTCTCCATTTGCCCTGAGGTAAAGTCCAGGAGCTGTGCTCCCACAACCAAGTGGCCTGCTAGTCAGCAGCCACCAACCAGAGGCCCCCTATCCCCCTTTGGATAACATTGGGCCTCAGCACTCTGCACCTGGCCGCCCTAGTGCCGCTGAGGGTGTAACGAGAGTGTATCCTTGACCCTGGGGGACCCCTGAGTCTACCCCCAGAACCTCAACTCCCACTACCAAATACTTACCTTATAACAGATAACACTATTTTCCTCCATAGGATAACATTAACTGTTTTTCTTGGAAAAGTTTCCAAGTGTGGAGTTTGAAAACCTAAAGAAATTCTTTAAAATTGTACTGTTTAACAAAAACGATTTTACTTACCTGTTTACAGGAAATAACCCAGAGTAGTATCCAGGTATACTACTCTGTGTAAGAAAAGTAATCTCAAAAGTAACTTACCTGTAATCTTACTGGAAATCCTATTCAAAGTATATGTACTGTATTCTGAAAAGCATTGCAGTATCAGTAACACTACTGTAATCAAATCAAAGTACATTTACAATTGCAATCCAAACTGTGTTACAATCTGTATATTTACTGCAAAGTACTTATTACTTACCTGTGCCAGGCTTGCTTGGTTATAGGAAATAAAATAACTAAAATAATATTTTTATACAAAAACAATTGGTCTGAAGTTCAGTCTTTGAGTGTGTGAATTCATTTGCTGACTGAGCGTGTACAACAAATGCTTAACACTGTCCTCTGATACTGCCTTACTGCTCGACCACACTACCACAAATAGAGAGTGAGGTGCTATCTAACTTTACCTCTGCCTGCCTTTTGGGTTCGACTGGACTCTGTGCACACTATACCTCACTTTGGTATAGTATATACAGAGCCAGCTTCCTACACCAGTTGACTGGCGAACCCTCTAACCTAGCACACTCATTGCATGATGTCATCAGTGATGTCATCAATGATGTCATTTGAGCGGTCATGAGTGATGTCATAAATTATGTCATAGAACATGTCATAAGTGATGTAATATGTGCGGCCCGCTCCCAGGGGCGGCTGGTGTTAACGGGCGAAAGGGGTGTTGCCCTACTAGCTTCGGGTCTAGCATCGAGAGCGACGGGAGGAGATAAAAGAGAGAGACTGTCACTGTACGCCATGCAGCAGCTTCAAATGAAGTGCTCACTGCTGCGTGTGATTACAAATTCAGTTTTTTTTGTTGGAAGGGATGAGGTCAGAGACCTCCTGCGCATGTGCTGGCCGGGGCGAGGACTATTGCTCGCCCTCGAAGCACATGCGAGAAGAGTGATGTCAGCCTGAAGGGAGTGGCCAGAGAAAGCGGCAAATGGTTGGTTTTAAATGGGGCGCTTATGCTGCGGCCCAGGCGGTTTTAGCAGCGCGCTATTGAAATGAATGGCAAGGGGCAGGGCTGGTTTATCTAAAGACAGAGTAGTGGGTGGCAACAATTGGAGCACTCCCTTGCCTTCGCGCTACTTTTAGGCCTCCTTATTGGATAATGGGAGCTGGGGGCGTGCCAGCGTGGGCTGTGGAAGAGTTTGGCTGCGCAGCTCTGATTATGGCATAATAGGTACGCAGCAGGTGTGCTGTATTCCATGTGTTTGCTGCTTGGGACAGACACTGGCACCGGCTGCAGTCACTGTAGAAGAGAGCGGCACGAGGTCACAATTATGCAGAGTGCAAGCGGCTCAGTCCCAGTATCTCCATCGACTCTCCTTTGATCTTGGCATTGTTGCCCGCAGACACCATCTCCCTTAAGAGTTCCGCTCGGCCTGGCTACGGTACCGGGGTGACTGCGAGGGAAGGGCATGCTTACACCGGGCTACAGCAACAAACGCAAGTAAGTCTCACTGTCTCCACCCAGATGAAGCTGCTCATTCCTACGACGGGGTTGTGCCTGCCAGCTGACAACATCCTTCTCTGAAGCAGGGCTGGACTGGTAATTCCGGGCACCGGACAATCCCCCGGTAGGCTGGATGGGGTGGGGCCTGGTTTTTTGACAGGGGGCCGGTTTTGTTTTCGGTCCGTGGAATCCTAGATATAAATGCAGTTGTGAAGATGTGCAGTGTTGTTTATCATTTAAACAAGCGGTACGCAGTGTCTGTTCGCCGAGATTTACGCCGTGTTGGTGTTGCGCGGTGTACAGTTTCAACATCCGCAGGTAAACTAATGTTAGTTATGGGCTACAACTATAGGCCCGTGGGGATTGAGAATCTGACACTTTACGTTCTAGGCACTGCAGGGCCACTCACACATGTGCAACACACGCACCAATCACGAGCAGAGTACCACATGCCTGTTTCTGCAAGGTTTGTTGCGGGATACACAGCTCTGGTGGTTAGTCCCGCCCCCTCCTTGACCAGTGAAGCACGTGTGCTGGCCACACCCCACACGCCCCACCGCACCCTCCACACGTGATAAACTGCTCCGCTGCAGCGGACAGTAAACTTCCAGGATGGGTGAACCGGATGGTTCCTGTCGCTCCAGCTGCCTCGTCAGCCCCTGCTTGCAGCCGGCAGCAGCGCTCAGTGCTCACGGAGCTATTCACGCCCTCTGCAAAGGTGTCCAGAAAGAGTCGCATCACGCCTGTCCCCACTCACTCAAACCTTTAGTCTTCTTAATCTGTTACTGTGGGAGGGAGCAGCAAAGACAGAAAAAACAGATGTTGTTTATCCGTGGGGGGCTCCGCGATTTTAGATTTTTAATAACCACCCGACCCGTACATCCTAACTTCCCAGATCGCTTATGACTTTTGCAGATACTCGGTGAACTGCCGGCTGCCGTCCTGTGCCAGAGAGGCGTGTTTCCAAATACCACAGTTAACGCACTTTTTACTGTGCCAATGGGAGCTGTAAGTAAGTTTACAAGATTCAATTTGCGCCAATCGGCAGTACTATCACACTCCTTTCACTGATCGGCAGTGACGAAAGTGTGGGCCATTTGTCACTTGCACTGTCAGGTTCATGTAACTGTCTGAGGGTGACTTGCTTCATAGTCTGAAGCTGAGACTTGGCCACTTCCGGGCCAGATGACAGTGCACCATTTTTTGGACTGTCTATCACAGCAGAGATGCGGGGTTTGGGGTTTACTCACAGGCACTCACCAGCAGGCAGTCCATATTGGTATTATTTTCACTTCTCAGCAGTGAAGCCTTTGATACTCTTAGGGATGTGTACAAGTGTTTGCCCGTGGACTATTGTACTAATTGTACTCACAAATACATTTTTGCCAGATCATTTTTAATTGTGGTAAAATGGGAGAGTTCACAAGTGTGGCAGTTTTGTGTCGGAACAGTATACATTATAGCGGTCTCTTTCCTACTTCCAATATTGTGTACAATATGTGTGCAAGCGTCAGCCTTCAACCCCATGCAGTGCGCACCTGTCTTCTAGTCCACATGCCAAACCCTCGCTCTGTTGCCAAGGGGACACGACGTGACCCCCTACGCTGTACGTCATACATCACTTGACATTAATCCATGCCCACCAGCAGGCTGCTTACAGGTGCCTGGTAGTAATTTTTATTATCAAGCTTGCGAATGCCACAGAATGAGTACTCTGTGCTTTCTGCTGTTTAATGCAAACTGTCTAAATTTAAAGTCCTGGAAAGCATCCAGGGATTTGGACAAACTCGCCATAATGTGTTTTAAAAACGTCCTCTAAGGCTGCTAGCCGCCCTGCCCTCACTTTCATCAGGGATTACTCTTCCTTCTAATTTGAGCCTAGGGCAGTGCTTTATACCAACCAAACGAGATGTTTTGCGGGGCCTTTCTTTTTCTGGTCCGTCGAAGTGTCTATGATTGAATGGCATTATGCCGAGTACCATTAGACTGGGCTACAATTATAGCACATCCAGTACATCACCTGCCGTTGCATCATCATGGAAAATTAATTATTATTTTTACCTTTACATCATCTACTTACCCTAACGATTATTGTATTCAAGTATGTCTTTATTGGTCCAATTCCGGCCATAAAAGAGAACAGATAAAGCATATAACAAAGAAAAAATACAAATATCAAACGTCCATAAATTAGATTTAAAAACGTTTTTAATGGTAAAATTGGCTTACACCGAATTGGAAAATGTGGTTCTACATGTACCCAGGGACAGCAAATTAAATGCTTCTACTGGGCCTGCAACACTTATTGTGCCACCCACTTAAGTAGCCTATTTAAACATGTGTCAAGGCCAGGGCCTGCCATTGCAGTCTGTGTGTGCAGTTGTAAAACTGCCATTTTGACCTGGCAAAAGGAACCTTTTGCCAGGCCTAAAAATATTCCCTTTTACTACATATGTCACCAGGATGTCACCACTAGCGCAAGCCCTGTCCATAAGGCAGGGTGCAGTATGTAGAGTGCAGTGTATTTAAATGGTTTGGCATATTCTTTTAAGTTTTATATGTCCCGGAATAGGCGAGGCTCAATTGCTTCCCTTGTTCTTTGTGTGATTCTTGAATTTTTCACAATCCCACGAGTTGACTTTAGTGATGTACAGGCAACATTGATGGCAGCACCCACACTCTGAAAAGTGTTCCAGTGCCACTGGCCTGGGTGCCTTTGTGTGAATTTTTCATGCTTTCTGGCCAGGGTGCCATGTGAGACATTTCCATGCTTTTTGGCTGCCTGGGTGCTTAAGTGTGACGTTTCCATGCTTTCTGGCCTGGGTGCTTATGTGTGCTATTTCCATAGTTTCTGGCCTCAGTGACCTGGAGGCTCATGTGTGACATTTCCATGCTTACTGGCCTGGGTGCTTATGTGTGACGTTTGCATGCCTTCTGGCCTGGTGTGAGCAGGCCTGGGTGTGACGTTTCCATAGTTTCTGGCCTCTGTGCCCTAGGTGCTAGTTATCAGATGCTTATGTGTGGCATTTCCACAGTTTCTGGCCTCAGTGGCCTGTGTGCTCGTGTCTATTTTTGGTGCTCTCTGAAAGAATGTCTATGGGTACATATGACTGGGTGGGTAACCTGGTGCTCTGTAAGGTCATCATCTACTATTTACTGTGCTTTGAAAGTTGTTACAATTGAATATGTAATGAAAAATGTGCTGTAAAATTCACCATTTTGGTCTGTCTTTTTCCAAAATTTTCTTTGGGGGAGAACCCACCCAAACCCTCCTAGTAGTGGTTGCTCACTGCGCTTGCTCGCTACACACCATGTGGGGGCTGGTCTCACTTTTACTTTGTTCTCTCTGATTCACTACTCGTGTCTATTTTTGGTGCTCTCTGAAAGAATGTCTATGGGTACATAGGACTGGGTGGGTAACCTGGTGCTCTTTACGGTCATCTACTATTTACTGTGCTTTGAAAGTTGATACAATTGAATATGTAATGAAAAATGTGCTGTAAAATTCACAATTTTGGCCTGTCTTTTTCCAAAACCCCCTTAGTAGTGGTCGGGCTCACTCGCTGCGCTCGATCGCTATGCGACGGACCGGGGCTGGTCTGGAAAAATTTGCCAGGGCTGCTTTCAGTTCCCAGTCCGGCCCTGCTCTGAAGCCCAAAAAGGCACGCTTCCTAAAAGGTAGACAGACTGAAATCACTCCATCATTTGCTCCGAGCATTCATTTTCTTTCTTTCCGGGCCACCTGTCAGGCCTATAAATTGCGCCGACAAAGATGGAAGCCATGTGGGGGTGCCCCTGTGCTGGGGTACTCGATGCACTCTTAGCTGTCCAGAGAGGGGCAGTTCCTCTTCAGGGGCGGGAGGGGCGTTGCGCCCCTGTGTGAGGTGCCCAGTGCCTAATTTTAGAAATACGTCCTTTACTAGGACTGGGCACCTGGCTGCTCACTCCGTACATTACCCTTGCAGAGGGAACGGTGTAACAAGTCAAAGAGGGTGGCTAATGTGGGTGATTGGCAATGCCAAATACCTATTACAAATCTACCTTCGAAACACCCTTATAATTTCAAGCTCTAGCACTTATTTATTGCACAGGTTTTTATCTTGTGGTCGTGTGACAAGCCATGCACACTCGGTTCACGCAGTAGATGGCATGATGCTTATGACGCTGCTACATGCTGTTAGATGCATTCCTTAATTGTTTCATTTTACCCCTATCATAGGGGTCAGGAAAGTGACATCACGCGTCTTTTGTTCCCCATGACACCACAATAAGTGAGATCACAGAATACTGTACTCAGAAAACGCACAGAGAGATGTCTCCTAAAACTAGCAAAAACGGGAAAAAAAACATACTTCTATAAAAATTAGAAGCCAGACTGTAAAAAATAAAGCTGTTCAAATGGGTTTCAAGAGTCATTACAGGCATTGTGATGAACTGGACACATGAAGTTTGCATTACAAGTTGGCATCAGGCTCCTCTCTGAGGAAGGGACACTTTTAAGTGCATTGTTGAACTGCGTTCTATCCCCTTGTGGTGCTGTGTTCTCATTTCTAGAATCATCTCTTAACCCAAGGCTTGAGTGCCCTCAATGTCTGCAGGCAGGGTGCTTGGCGGGGGATGGATGGGTGGATGAGTGAATGGGAGAGTCTCTAGATGGATGGATGGATGTATGCATGAACAGATGAATGCAGTGGATGATGGAAACATGGATGAATGAATGGGGATGATTGGGTGAATGATGTATTGTCTGAACGCCCTTATGCCGGCTGTACTCGCTCACTATGTAAAATTCATCCCCAACTTTTACGCCCTGCCCCTTTGAAATGTCACCAGCCACCACTGCCCGCTCCCCTAGCCTTATTATGCCCCAGGACCCCATCCCCCAAGTCCAAATATAATAAAGAAGGGGTGGGCGTGCAAAGCCCTCCTCCCTGAGCCTTCTCATGCCCTGGGGACCCCATGCATTTTTTAAATAAGGGGAGGGGGCAGCAAGGCCCACTCCCCGAGCATTCACAAGCCCCAGGAACCTCATCCTTTGGGACAAAATGATCTTAAAATTAGGAGGGGGCAGCTTGAGTCCCGGGGGTGGGCTCCCCAGGACATAGCAAGTGTTCCAGGGGATAGGGTTCTGGTATCTTTAAAGGCTGAGGGAGGGGAGGGTCACACGGCCCCTCTCCCTTTTAATTCAAGCAGCGGACCTGGGGGATGGGGTCCCTAGGGTCTTTTAAAGGTGTGCGGACACCTTACCCTTAAAATATACTTTTGGGCCCCAGAGGATGGGGTTCCCAGGGCTGAAAACAGCTTGGGAAGGGGGCTTCATGCCCACTCTCCATTAAAATTAATTTAGGGCCTCAGTAGATGGGATCCCTGGGGCTGAAAACTGCTCGGGTGGGGAGCTGCTAGCCCCTATCCCCTTAAATATACCAAACTCTGGGGGATTGAGTCCCCGGGGCCCTAAATGCAGCGATCGTGCTGTAGGCTTTGCGTGGCTCCATAGATATGATTTTGTGATTTGCGCCGCTGGAGCTTCACAAAAAGTGACGCTCCGGTGGCACAAGGGGCTCATAAATATGCCCCTGCATGTGGCAGAATCATGCAAACCATAAATTACCCTTCACACACACTAGCCCCCGTAGGTGAACCAAGCTCCTCCTATGCACACCCAGGCACACAGAAGCCCTCACTACATCCTGTGGGAGTACCACAGAAACACCCCACAAGGGCCTGTGGATCATGGTACCCCTAACCTGCATCTTGATATTTTCTTTTTATTTTAACTTCAGGACACAGGGTCTTCAGTCCCGGGTGTCTTGTAATGGTGGTCGCCACATTTCTCTTCATGTTACAGCCAGCCAATCAGATTGCTCAACCCTGCTGTACCTTCCCGGTCCCTCAGTACCAAAGCAGCTGACAAAAAAGCCCTCTCATCTATTCAGAATGACCTATTTTTTTATTTGATGGAGTCCTGCATGGCCAACTGTCAAAATATCACTAACTTTTGAACCTTAATTTCTCAAAAATGGCTGAACTGATCTACTCTAAATCACAAAAAGCACACTTTCTGAGTAAAGATTTAGCTTTCAGACAAAGTTGGTGTAAATCTATTTAGCTTGTTTTTACTGTATCGCGGTCTAAAATTCCTATGTTAACTTGCATGGGGTACAGAACTTTTGGAACTGCTTACCAACCTCCCTTTTTCTCAGCCCCCACTTCACTCCAAAGCTTTCCAGGAAAGAGCTCAGGTGGATGAACTTTTTGGGGTAATTTTCCTTAAGATTTATCAAACGGTGCTAACATTATTAGCAAAGCAAAAAACGTTTGTGCTATGGAAAGTTTGACCAAACTATAACTGTACAGTGGGGACCACCACTATGCATTATATATATAGACTGTTGGAAATGACCATCTTGTGTGTCCTATTCTCCCAGATCTGTGCCTTTCCGTTTTTGTTGGCCATAGAACTCTGTGCAGTTTGCTGCTCCCATCCAGAGGTAAAGTACTAGTGCTCTACTTTTAAAACATGGTAAAACTGGTATACACCTGATTGTCACATTTAATTTGGTGATAAGCCCCTAGTATATGGTACCACCTGTGCCTAGAGCCTGCAAATTAAATGCCACTAGTGGGCTGCAACTCTAATTGTGCCTCAATTACAGTAGCACCCTACCGCAGCCTGAATTTGCAGTTTCAGGTAGTCTTTAAAAGCCCATTGAGCAGTACTTTTTGGTATTAAAAAAGTAGAGCATATATATTCAATGTTTGACATATTCTGGAAGTGAAAAACCTCCAAATCCATTTGTGGCACGGAAGTGGCAAGGATGGCTCTCAAATTGGTTAACACTGATTTTCACTATTAGCATTAATATTTGCTATATTCAGTGTGAGAATAGCTTGAAAATGGTTAATGGATTCATTTTAATAGTATTTTGTAGGGAAATGCCCCCTGTTGCATGATAACCCTCAAAGATTTAGACTGATGCTACTGGTTTTTGGACTCTGAGAGTGCATTGAATTCTGCCAACCAGACCTCAGTGCTGTGATTCTTAAAAGGTGTAATTCTGATTGGCTCACCCAAAACTGGCATATCTTAACTTACTATATACTAGGGATGTATAAGCATCAGGGGTACCCAGGGACTGTAAGTTAAAGTGGTCCTTGTGGACTGCAGCACTCATTGAGCCACCACAAGTGTGACAAGGTAAAGCATGACACCCAGTCTGCCATTGCTGGCTGGCAGAGCATTTTTCGAATTGTTAACTCGACTTTGCCATTTAAAATAATGACAAAGTTCAGACCTTTCAATTTAATATAAATAAGACAATCCCCAAGCCCTCAGGTAGGGTGCAGTATAATAAAAATTAGAACATTGGAATGTTGGGAGCTCCATTGAAGACAATGGAGTGCTCCCTGCTTCTACGGGCCGGTAAAGGCCCGCAGAGCAACATTCCAATGTTTTACAAAGGCCTCTCGGAGCTCGAGGGGATTTATATCCCCTCGAGCTCCGAGAGGCCTTTGTTTTATTCGTTAGAACATTCTGCCCTCTAGTGGCAGAATGTTCTAATAGCCTTATAGCTCTTCGTAGCAGGGCTATACCGGCTATTAAAGTCCCGGTCCCGGTCCCTTGTTAAAGTCCCTCGCCTTCGGCTTGGGCCTTTATCGCGGGAGCGGGTCTTTAATAGCCGGTATAGCCCGCTACGGCGGGCTATAAGGCTATAGTAGAACATGTGTTGTTACATGTTCTGACAGTAGAAGCTCCCAATTGTCGGTGCTTCAAGGTATCACAAGAATCGTTGCATTAAACCCAACTTGATGTTCAAGACAAATTGAATGTAACTTTTAATTGAATGACAACTTTAGAAAGTTGCCACTCTGTTGCTCAAAGTTTTCCTGTGACCGTTTACGGTTGCAGGCCTCAAAACAGCCTCATGCCCTACTGGAGGGGAGTGTGAACAACTCCCAGGAAAGAACACAAAAAGGACTGCTGTTTTGTTCTGGTAGACAGGTTGGCATCAGAGAGGGTGAAACAGTTGATAAATCAGTTTTTCAGTTGGTATCCCTTAGATAGCTACAGCTCTAGGGTGGGGTATGAAGCACCAATCTTTGAGAAAGAGGTTCTGCCATCTTGGGAGAGGGAAGAATATTGCATTCTGGGATAGCTAGATGCCACACTTTGCAGTGAGTCATCATCATGCTGGAGAAGTCCTGGTAGCCCTTTGGCTAGGAGTCACTGTGTCTCAATGCTTAAAAGATGCACCAGAATCTGCTGGACATGGCAGAGTTGTCGGGGTGCAGTTTGATCGCCCAGCGTGGAAACTAGCCTCTGTTCTAGAGAACCACTGATTTCTCTGTACCCAGAGACCATAGCCAGTGGCAACTGGTTTTTGGCTAAATTTCACCCAGACTTCGAGGAACAATGACCTTTGTGACCAAAATCACCATAGAGTGACTCTGGACCGAGGAGTATCCTCAAGAAAACCCCTGTCATTGAATCAGCATCCTACAGCATCTTCAGCATCCTGTATCCCTTGCAATAGGACTACTCCATTAAAGCCTATAGCAGTTTGCTCATAGATGCTGGAACTGGACTGGAGACTGCTTTGATTGCAATGTAACTGTCCTACCAACCCCTATTGACCCCTGTGACTTGCTTCCTTTCAGAGTTGGTCGCCGCAAGGAGGCCGGAGTACCCAAGCGCAACTTTATAAACATTTTGAAAAGTTTTCACTGTAACTGCTAATCTCAGTTGTTGCCAATGCCTGTTTGCAATTCAAGAGAAACACAGTGATTTATGATCTGCTTAATAATTTATAACTCCAGAACCTTCTGGTGGATTTTGTTCATTTTGATTTCTAAAAAAATCATAAGAATAAATCCTTTTTCATAAACTGGTGTTGCATTTCTTTCGTATCATGTTTCTTTCTTACTCAACTGTTTTGGTAGTTCCTAATGCTTTGGACTTGTTCCTTCGTTTGAGCCTGACTGCTCGAAGCCAACGCTACCCAGGATTGTGTTAAGGTCTTACAAACGAGCCTGAATGGACTCACAACAGATTTGTGAGGTCACACAACCACACTACATAATAAACTGCTTTCCTCACTAATTTAAAATCCAACTTAATGGTTAAGTCTCATTTTATATTACTATTTTCTAAATTACACTTTCAGAAAGTTTTAATGTCTCTATCTGCACCCAAAAGGCTTTCCTGCCTGTGTCCAGCTGTCACCTGACCCCTGATGGCTCCTCTGTGGTAAGATGTACATTGCTACCAGACAGTGGACCGACGGTTCTGGTTATGGAGAGGGGACTCCTCCATTGTCAGTATGGCCTGCAGGTTGTGCTCAGCCACTTTCTGAGCTTCAAAGGATGCTTACCTTGTCACTGGTAGATGAAGCTCATACCTAAGCCTGTCTCCCTTTTGACTGTCTAGTCAGGCTGCGCCAAACCCGATGGGATTTGAGAAACTGCCCAGAACTGGTTTACAGGGTGGACAAAGGCTTGCCCACCCACAGACCCCACCTCAGAACACCACTGGACCTGCAAAATATCAGAAGAAAAGCTGTCCTACCCTCTGCAGAACTTGAAGGAGGTCTGGACCTGCTTGACTTGAACCCAGGACCCCAGAAGTGAGTTCAAGGGTCAGATGGCTGAGCTACTGGTTGTGCAACAGGGGCACAACAAGCTTCCAGATGCTTCTCTCTCTGCAACTGCCCAGCTGACCATTTCCAACAGGACCCACCATGGACCATGCTGTTGGCTTCTTTTGGAGTGACTCCCAACCCCCAAGTGGTGCCCCCATCAGGTCCTGGACCATTGGTTTGCATTATAGTTTACTCCCTTGTCCCCAAACAGCAAGAAGTGGTGTTTAGAAATTTTCTGGCAACTTTCTGCCTAGATAACTGATGGAGATCAGGGTCGCAGTCGAGGCTGCAGCCGTTGACATTGTGTCACTTGCTGGTTTGCCCCGATGAAAGAGATCCGATTGCTAGAAAGGTTTCTAAGTCTGCGTGAGAAATTGAGTCTCTAGTTGGCAGAGGTTTGCACCCTGTCCGAGTAAGGACCACAATCCTAGTCAGGGTAAGCTAGATACACACTAAAAGATAACCTGTGCTCACCCTCTGGTAGCTTGGCACAAAACAAGTCAAGCTTATCTAAAGAAGTAATGTGTAAAGTATTTGTGCAACACAACACACAGTAACACAATGAAAACACCACAAAATGACTTAACGCGGTTAGAAAAATAGACAATGATTTTATGAATAAAACAAGACCAAACTGACAAAAATCCAATACATAGAACCGGAGTTATGAATTTTTAAAGAATAAATTAAAATATACTGTTTAGAGTCATAAAGCGCCAACCAGGGCCATCTGGTTGCACTTGACCAGGGCAAATCCAAAAGTTCAGGCTGACCGCAATGGAGTGTGGGTCGGATAAAGAGACCAGCCTTACTTTAGAGAGAACTGCGTCGACGTCGAGATGTGAGGAGTAGGGCGGCGAGGCGTCATTGTCTAGCCATGCACTCGGGGAAGGCATTGTCGTCGAGCAGCACTGAACCTGCACATTGCGTCGTCATCGAGATGTGCACTCGGGGAGGTGTTGTCACCGAGCAGCGCAGAAGATGGCTATGCGTCGTCGTCAGATGAACTGCAACGGTTCCGATTGGCGCAACAGCGGCAATGCGTCATCGTCAAAAGTTGCCACACTGAAAACCTCACTTCCAAGGGCCCAGGACTGGATTGCCACCTTTTGGCTGGGCAGGGACTCACAGATGGCAGAGTCCATGTGCTGTTGAAGGGTCGCAGGAAGTCTTTGATGTCCCTGAGACTTCAGAACAGGGGGCAAGCCAGCATGCCCTTGGAGTCACTCTGGGTTCAAGTGAGATGAGTGCAGTCCTTTTCCCAGCAGGGCAGAGGGTAGCAGGCAGCAGGGCAATGCAGAAGAGCAGAAATTCAGATTTTTCAGAGCAGCAGTACAGCAGAGTGGCAGAGTTCTTCACAGGTGTAGTAAGCTAGCTCTCTATATTGTGTACAAAAACGAATTACACTGTGCAGAGAGTCCAGTGGTTCCCTTACTGGTACACAGGTTAAAGTAGATAATACTAGTGTTCTAATTTGTGGCAGTGTGGGCGAGCAGTTAGGCTTATTAGAGGGTAGTGCTAAGCATTTTTTGTACTCACAGAGGCAATAAATGAGACACACACTCAAGAATAAATCCGAGACCAATTTATAAACATAATATAGATTTTTATTTATTTTTTAAGACCAAGAACTTTGATCTCTAGCAAGTACTTTAGGAGTTAGGATTTTTAAGAGTTCGGAAAAAATCATCACTTTTGTGCACAATTACGCACCATTCAGTGGAGGAAAGCAGGAAAATGCATATAACATCAGGCAATGCTTTCACGAAGTTCTCCTTCTCGTTTTAGTTCGATAGCGGGACCAGGTCCAAAGTTCCAACAGCAGAAGATCTTTAGTGTCCCGGATACGGCCAGGAGCAAGATGTAGAAAGTCTTGGTAGCTGGTATGCTACAACGAAGGGGGCCACCTGGAAAGACACTGCACAGGAGAACTTAGAGGAATGTCCGGTGGGTCCCAATGGAAGGAGGAGGTCACAAGGGTCACAGGACCATGGGAGCATGGCTGGTTCATCGTTACAGTGGACCAGTGGGGCCAGGTGCAGAGCAGATAGGTCAGCCGGGTGTAGTGCGTCAAGAAGCCCTCGTGGTCAGGAGCAGGCAACTTGGAGAGGCGATTTTGGGACAGTTGGGCCACTCAGGATGTCGGTCTCAGCGATCTCGACGTCCCTTGGCGGGTACTTGCTTTTGGAATCATTGGAGTCCTGAATGGACTCTTCATCTCACTGTTTGCTGTAGCGGTTCGGTACCCCGGGTATTGATACAGCGCAGCTCTGGTATGTCCTGGTGTCTCTAAACTTGGTGGGGAGACAGACTTAACCCTCGGGAGCTGTTGTACCTCTTTTGGTGTGGGTGCTATGTCGAAGTCAGTGGAGAGCAGCACATTGACAAACCAGACTCAGCGGAATCGGTGCCTGCGGTGTGCAGGGAAGTGAGACCTTTACTCCAATGGAGGTTCTTGGCTGGAGGAGCTCTGGGGTTCTTTGGAGTCTTCACAGGTTCAGAACAACACAGCACACTCCGATTCTTGTGTCCTAGAGACAGCAAACAGGGTTTGGTGCCAATTTCTTCCGCATCAGGGCTTTAGTTCTCGGGCAGCGTGTCTTGTTTGTTCTGGGCTTCTTCTTGTCCAATCTAAGTTTCCAGGTCTAGGAATGCCACCTAAATACTAGATTTAGGGGTGATAAAGGGAGTGAAAGGTAATAACCAATGGGCTACCTACTTTTAGGGTGTCTACACCCTCTAAGTGACCACTTCTGTGTGAAGGGGCACTACCTAGCCCTGATAGGTTGTTTCTCCACCATCGCAAGATGGTGGATTTTCAGGCGAGGGATTCACATCACCTGTCACATCTTAGGGGTGTTTCTGGCTGAATGTGGAGGCTGCTCCTTATCTAACTAATTTTCCTACCTGTCCACCCACCAAAGGTGAAGCAGGACTGGGGATTGGCACCCCTCACTATCGGAGGAAGCCTTGGCTGACTTCAAAGGCGGCAAGGCCATTCCGACCTGGAGGAGGTGTGAAGCACCTCTGCCCGGAGCAGGATTTTGATTTCAGGCCTCTGAGAGTGCAGGCTCTCACCCCATGAGGTCAGAAACATGTATGGTGGTAGCAGGCTGGCTATGACTAGTCAGAGACCACACCAGTGTTTGGTAGGTTTTCAGGGGACCCTCTAAAGAGTCTTCTGTGTGTATTTATTTATAAATAAATCCCACATGGGCATTAGTGAGGATATATTAAGACAAGATGTGTGTTACCAAACATCTTAGGGTACAGTGAAGCCATCATGGAGCTAGCAAACTCCTAATGACAAGTATCCAGCCCATGTACTCTTTATGGCTTCCCTGTGCATTTACACTATCCAAGAATGGCTCAGATATTGCAGGGTCATATCTGCTTGCTCATACAGATCTGTCCACACATAGGATATAGTGCACCCTGCCTTAGGGCTGTAAGGTCTGCAGTGGGGGTGACTTACCTATATCTTGTGAGAAGTTGGCCTGGTATATGCTGTCCACTAATTATAGTGGGCACCTTGCACCAGTCCAAACAACCCCTTATTGGAGATAGGTTAAAGACAACCTTTATTGAAAGCTATCCTAGTGGTAGCTAGGGAGAGCAGCCTTCAGGCTAAGTCTTGAAGGAATGTAAAGCAGCTTGTTTTACCAGTCTATAATCTCTTGAGTGACCAAATGAAAGAGCACCACATCAGGTATATATTCAAAATATATGTATTTATTGCTAAACACACCCCTCTAGTCTCCTTATGAGGCTAGAGTTCGAAGTACATAAGTTATAAGTTATTTAAACACAGTAATAGCACAAATACACGTTTGGGCCCTAGGGGCGTACCAAACCATATACCAATAAAGTGGTATAAGAACCACGACTGAGCTAGACACTAGGCCTAGAGCCTCTAGAAGTGCTTGGACCACAAGGAACCACCCAAGGTAGTGACACAGGGGACCCACGGGGGACGCGTGCAGTGTAATTACACAGCCGCGAATCCCCGTTAACTTCTATGGAGAAAGTCGCGGTTTGGAAATTAAAGAAAAGGGACACTTAGATTAGATTAGATTAGAATATTTGTAAAGCGCATGGCTGCCTCGGCAATGAGGCGTCCCAGCGCTGAAGCAAGACGGAGTGGGAAGCAATGTGGAGTTACAGTTGAGAGAAAAGCCAAGTCTTCACAAGCCGTCTGAAAGCCTGGTGATCAGAATTGCTACGAATGTGTAGAGGGAGAGAATTCCATAAGTCGGGGGCCAGACGCCTGAAAGAGCGCCCACCAGATCTGGTCCTTCGTATATGTGGGATTCGTGCGAGCATCTGGTTTGCCGAGCGCAGCACTCGCGATGGAGAATAGAGGGCGCACAGGTCGCTCAGAATATCTGGGCCGATGCCCGTCAGAATCTTGTGCATGGTACAGAGCGCCTTAAAACGCACTCGATGTTCAAGGGGCAGCCAGTGCAGACGATGGAGGAGATTGGAAGCATGGCTGTACTTGGGGAGGGCAAAAATGGCACGTGCTGCAGCATTCTGGACCCGCTGTAGTCGGTTCAGTACGGACTTATTAGAGCCCAGGAGGAGCACGTTACAATAGTCAAATAGACCAAGTATCGGTTTAAGGCCACGCAGTAGCCCAAAACATTTTCCGGCCACTGATTTAGCATGCGTCTCAAAGCTGAGATCCTTATCAAGCATAAAACCCAGATTTTTCACTGCAGGTTTAGGAGCTGGGGGGGCTCCAAGGGCCGAAGGCCACCAGTCATTGTTCCAGAGATGGGAGTCTTTGCCAATCAGAAGAATCTCAGATTTAGCAGAGTTCAGCTGCAAGAAGTTAGCTGTCATCCACTCTGCGATGGCCACTATATTTTCTTTAAATTTCGCTCTGTCCTGGCTGGAATTGTTAGACAGGGTGATCACCAGTTGGGTGTCATCTGCGTACAACACTAGGGAGATTCCTCGCGCTTTAGCCAGCCGTGCCAATGGGCACATGTATACATTGAAAAGCGTGGGGCTCAGTGCCGAGCCCTGGGGAACCCCACAGCGCAGTGGGTGAACACGGGAAGCAAAAGGTGGAGCTATCACTTGGAAAGACCGGTCAGCCAAAAAGGAAGAGAACCATGACAAGGCTTCATTGCCGATCCCTATCTCCTCCAAACGATGGAGCAGAATTTCGTGGGAGACCGTATCAAACGCCGCACTCAGAGGACTTGGAGCAAACCCTTTGAGAACTAGGTCGTTCTAGAGTCTCTACCCACGGGAGCACCGGAGTACTCTTGTTACCTCACCCAGGGAAGCCGGGTGCATAGGTGCCTTTCGGGGTCGGGTTTCGTCATCCATTTGAATGGCGATCTGCTGCAAAGTGCTGCTGGCGACCAAGTGGAAAGTGTCCGGGTGGATCCAAGAGTGGATCGGAGATCTGAAGAACCTGAAAGCAGAGGGGACAGAGTCTGGGTCACTAGCCAGTGACCAGGAAGGCGATGAGCAGATGCCCACCGATGTCGAGTGCTTCAGGTAGGTTGACGGTCGTCTTGACTCTTCAGCCACGAGGTCCAGGAGGCGTTGTCGGCAACCAGGAGCAGGATTCAGGCTGGTACACGATGTCTGTCAAGTGCTGAGGCGTCGGCGACCGGATTGGACCCAACAAGCCTTGGCAACGGCAAGTCTCGATGAAGATGAAGATTGACGATGGTGCAGACCAGCAAGGTCTGAGGAACTCACCCAGCAAGGGTAAGTGAGGGCAAGCCTGGAGCAACCAGGGAGCCCAAGAAGAAAAGGATTGGCCTTCGTGAAGGGCTACTAGCCAACGGGCTAGCGACCGCGAAGGAGCCTCAAGACGGTGCACGTGGATCTGGCTCACAGGACACTCGTGGAGTGGAGGCCAGTGATCTTTGGTGCAGTTGGTGCTGGAGGCTGGGGCTACTCGGAGCCCAAAGCACGACTTCGTGGGAGACCCAGAAGAGGATGCACTTGCAAATATGTGCGGTGTCCAGGGGTCACGGTTCCACGTTACCCACAACAGCTACGGGCCTCAGCTTTGCTGGGAACTCAGGGCAGCCTTGGGGAAGTCTGGAAATCTATCTCTGGTGATGCAAAGACTTCGGCGTCCGACGGGAGCTTAGGCGATGCAGACCAGACAATTGCTTCTTTGGTGCCTGCCAAGCAGGGGAGTCACTCCTTGACCCCAAGGGAGATTCTTCAGTCCTCTAATCTTGTAGTAGAGCGTCGAAGGTCCAGGATTCTGTGTCAGAGTTTCGTCCAGGGATAATCTAAAGTCCTAGGGACTGGGTTCCTATACTTATACTAAGTTTAGGGGTTGGACTTACTCTGTGGTCCCACCTATGGGTGGGTCAGGGCAGAGGGGTGGCTACACCCCTTTCCCTTTGTCCAGTTTGCGCCAAAGCAGGGGCTGCCAGCCCCTGATCCGGTTTGAACTGGGGTATGCACAGGGACACCAAGTGTGCCCCCAGTGCAGGACTTCAAAGCCCCCGAAAAGTGCTCCCGCCCAGCCCCAATACACACTATCCTGTCTGGGGAGGTGGTCACACCTCCCTGGGACAGGAAACCTATTGTCCAGGCCTCCCCTGCCGGAGTTTCGGTCAGCAGCAGGAGGCCAGACTTGTGTCTGTGGCAGCAGCATCCATTTTGTGATGCCAGGGCTTTGGAAAGAAGTTACCGGCCAGGCCAGGGTTAACATGTCTCTCCCTCTAGAAGGGTGGAATGCTACCCCCGCCGCCAGAATTGGCGGGGGGGTAGTATTCCAAGATGTTTGACACCAAACACGACATGTTTCGGTGCAGCCATCCCAAAGTTAGCATTTAACGCGAGGTTATAATGCGCTTAAGAGTATATGGTCAGGGTGCACTACAAACAGCATCAGAGAAGGGTCTCCGAACGCTGCAGAGGGGCCCTGCTCATGCAGGGGCACCCTCTCACATAGGAACCACGCACTCTGCCTTCAGGATTGATAAGGCCTGCCATAGGAGTGACTTATAGGTTTATATGTGTGTATGTATATAGTGATATAGGTAGCCTATATCACAGTAAGGGGTGCATGCACCACCTTACCCAGGCTGCAGTAGCAGACCTGTGGTGTCAGTTTGGATGGCCTTCCAGGGGTGGCATAATACATGCTGCAGCCCCTGGTAGGCCTCTGAGGTACCTATGCCCTGGGTACATAGTATACCATATACTAGGGACTTATAAGGGCACTCCAGATTCCAATCAGTGATGTGCCTAAGGCACATGGAAACCATTTTAAAGAGGAAGCAGCTAGGCTGGGGTTCTGATTAGCAGGGCCCCAGCCAGACTAAGGTCGAAAAACAGTGAAGCATCAGCAAAAAGTGGGGGTACCCATGTGAAGCAGATCCTACTCTCCTACATCTCATGCAGTGTAGGAGGGCATGGCACACAGGGCTGTGTATTTAAAGGGTGGTGAGATGCACACCGGTGTACTCCTATGTAAACATGCTCAACTGTTCCAGAACTGTAGCGGCGTGCTCGCTTGCTCTGCGCTCCGCCCAATTAGCGCTAAGTATTTGGACGAATGCGAAGGAACCTCATTTGATCCCTGATCAAGCTGCACAACCAAGTTCATCACTGAATGAATCCAATGCATCGAAATTTATATGTTTAATCTTCACTTTTTTTCACTGTTTACTCCTTTATTTTTCTCCTGATTTTGTTTGTATGTAATCAATTCATTTAATTCATTCCCATTTTTATGCAAAACTCTCCATAAAAACACAGGAACAAAGTCCGTTTCCGCATGTCACGCCTTTATTTTAAAAGTTACCCTAAGCATTTTGGGATACTTCCCTTCGTCAGGGGTATCTAAAATACAAAAATAGATATGTATAACCATCAGCATCATTGTTTACACACCTAATTACTTACACATACTGATAAATCTATTTTACTGCACTCGTTTATGCTAAATTCCTTTAGACTGAAACACGCTGCATGTACCACTACCAAAATCCATAAGAAAACTGCTAATCTGTTGTTTACCATATTCGCCAACATGAGCAATCCCTGTTCCCCATTCTTACTACTGCAACCTCGACCTCTCACCTTACTAACATTTAGTGCTTCCATAATGTTTGTATCCCGTGGTGACCCATAGAACCCCTGTTTTATGGTATTTACAGTGATCACAACGCGCTTACCGTGACATGTGTTGATCTTCACTCATAAAAACCCAATTTAGCCCAATTTCAACATAGTTCAACAGAAATGATAAATGCCGTTATATTTCGTAGATTTTCCATAGTATGCCCCCGCGCATCTCTCCTTTGTCGATAGTAACAGCATTAAGTGTTGTAACCTTCTCGGTTATTTAACACCCCTCCTATTCTACCCATGTGATTAATCACGTGTCATGAGTGCAAATATTAAACTACGTAATGGACTGCATGAGTCTCTCGGTAGTTCTCCCTCCCAACTCCTTCTCTTTGGGTACTACATTAACCAGCATGCTTTGTGAATGATCTCATTTGAAATGTTTAACTACCCTGTTCGCCCCTGGAGTAAATCAATATTGCCCATGCTAACATTATTGAACATGCAAAACACTTTTAAAAGACAAAACCATGCAGGTGTAAAATGTCTTTAATAGTTATTCAAACAGTCCACTTTTGTGAAAATAATTGCAACGCCACAATAGAATCATCGCCTTCTTGCATATCCATGTCACTGATGATCGTGCATGTACAGAAACGTGAATCCTGTGTAGTTCATCCTTATTCATATCTTAATTACGATCCCGTTTTGTTGAAATTAAACTGGTTTATAACTCCTCTTTCATCCTGGGTGCAATCCCACCTGTTTGGGACGGAATGAATCATTCAATATATTTAAAGGGTGGTGAGATGCACACCGGTGTACTCCTATGTAAACATGCTCAACTGTTTCAGAACTGTAGTGGCGTGCTCACTTGCTCCGTGCTCCGCCCAATTAGCGCTAAGTATTTGGACGAATGCGAAGGAACCTCATTTGATCCCTGTTCAAGCTGCACAACCAAGTTCATCACTGAATGAATCCAATGCATTGAAATGTATATGTTTAATCTTCACTTTTTTTCACTGTTTACTCCTTTACTTTTCTCCTGATTTTGTTTGTATGTAATCAATTCATTTTATTCATTCCCATTTTTATGCGAAACTCTCCATAAAAACACAAGAACAAAGTCCGTTTCCGCATGTCACGCCTTTATTTTAAAAGTTACCCAATGCATTTCGGGATACTTCCCTTCGTCAGGGGTATCTAAAATACAAAAATAGATATGTATAACCATCAGCATCATTGTTTACACACCTAATTACTTTCACATACTGATAAATCTATTTTACTGCACTCGTTTATGCTAAATTCCTTTAGGCTGAAACACGCTGCATGTACCACAACCAAAATCCGTAAGAAAACTGCTATTCTGTTGTTTACCATATTCGCCAACATGAGCAATTTCTGTTCCCCATTCTTACTACTGCACCCTAGACCTCTCACCTTACTAACATTTAGTGCTTCCATAATGTTTGTACCTCGTGGTGACCCATAGAACCCCTGTTTTATGTTATTTACAGTGATGATCACAACGCGCTTACCGTGACATGTGTTGATCTTCACTCATAAAAACCCAATTTAGCCCAATTTCAACATAGTTCAACAGAAATGTTAAATGCCGTTATATTTCGTAGATTTTCCATAGTATGCCCCCACGCATCTCTCCTTTGTCGATAGTAACAGCATTAAGTGTTGGAACCTTCTCGGTTATTTAACACCCCTCCTATTCTACCCATGTGATTAATCACGTGTCATGAGTGCAAATACTAAAGTACGTAACGGACTGCATGAGTCTCTCTGTAGTTCTCCCTCCCAACTCCTTCTCTTTGGGTACTACATTAACTAGCATGCTTTGTGAATGATCTAATTTGAAATGTTTAACTACCCTGTTCCCCCCTGGAGTAAATCAATATTGCCCATGCTAACATTAATGAACATGCAAAACACTTTTAAAAGACAAAACCATGCAGGTGAAAAATGTCCTTAATAGTTATTCAAACAGTCCACTTTTGTGAAAATAATGCAACGCCACAATAGAATCATCGCCTTCTTGCATATCCATGTCACTGATGATCGTGCATGTACGGAAACGTGAATCCTGTGTAGTTCATCCTTATTCATATCTTAATTACGATCCCGTTTTGTTGAAATTAAACTGGTTTATAACTCCTCTTTCATCCTGGGTGCAATCCCACCTGTTTGGGACGGAATGAATCATTCAATATATTTAAAGGGTGGTGAGATCCACACCGGTGTACTCCTATTTAAACATGCTCAACTGTTTCAGAACTGTAGCGGCGTGCTCGCTTGCTCCACGCTCCGCCCAATTAGCGCTAAGTATTTGGACGAATGCGAAGGAACCTCATTTGATCCCTGTTCAAGCTGCACAACCAAGTTCATCACTGAATGAATCCAATGCATTGAAATTTATATGTTTAATCTTCACTTTTTTTCACTGTTTACTCCCTTACTTTTCTCCTGATTTTGTTTGTATGTAATCAATTCATTTTATTCATTCCCATTTTTATGCGAAACTCTCCATAAAAACACAAGAACAAAGTCCGTTTCCGCATGTCACGCCTTTATTTAAAAAGTTACCCAATGCATTTCGGGATACTTCCCTTCGTCAGGGGTATCTAAAATCCAAAAATAGATATGTATAACCATCAGCATCATTGTTTACACACCTAATTACTTTCACATACTGATAAATCTATTTTACTGCACTCGTTTATGCTAAATTCCTTTAGACTGAAACACGCTGCATGTACCACAACCAAAATCCGTAAGAAAACTGCTATTCTGTTGTTTACCATATTCGCCAACATGAGCAATCCCTGTTCCCCATTCTTACTACTGCAACCTAGACCTCTCACCTTACTAACATTTAGTGCTTCCATAATGTTTGTACCCCGTGTTGACCCTTAGAACCCCTGTTTTATGTTATTTACAGTGATGATCACAACGCGCTTACCGTGACATGTGTTGATCTTCACTCATAAAAACCCAATTTAGCCCAATTTCAACATAGTTCAACAGAAATGATAAATGCCGTTATATTTTGTAGATTTTCCTTAGTATGCCCCCGCGCATCTCTCCTTTGTCGATAGTAACACAGGGCTGTGTGCCATGTCGACTCTTCAGATTTCTTTGTACCAAGACACGCAGCCCGCAATGTCAATGTCAATGTGCATGGTCTAGGTGAAGGGTCTGTACGGCGGCATAATACATGCTGGTGGGGGCTAACCATGTCAAAAGAGGCACTTTCCTACAACAGGTCCAGTAGTGTCTGTTTTGGAAGGGTCAGAGACCCAGTACTTATACCCAGTTCTACCTTTGAAGTGGGGGGGACTTCAAAGAAGGATCTTTGAAGTGCACAGAGGGCCTTTCTTCCCAGCCTTGTCTCCAGACTATCACAAGGGGTTAATCAGCCCTTTGTATGGGGACAGGGCACTGCAGGGTTTGGAAATGGACAAATAATTGCATGGCCATTTGGTATGATAGTTTTCTTCTGCCATCCTGTCTTGAGATACACCTTTATTCTGTCCTTTCTTAGTGCGTCTACTGTAAGAGATAATCATAAAATTGTAATCTAAATGTAATTATTTTACACATATTTTGGTCACCATTGAAGTCATTCTTTCCTTTTCTCTTTTATCACAGCACTTTTTTCACTTAATCTTTTCTTACCTTGCAGGGTTGCAGAATACAGGAGATGAGTACCTGTCATTCTCGATCGACCATGAAGCAAAGACATCAATTTATTATCTCTATTTTTACAGTATTTGAATATTCTAATTGTATTTTGCCCACTTGGGCTTGATCATGTGCATGCAGTATATATTCACTGGTACTACCATTGAATAACATATGTATTGTTTCTATTGTCCTATTTATCAACCTGGGTATATATCCAACCTTGGATATATTTGTCACACATATTTACACATATCTGCATCGTATGATCAGAGTTGGAATTTACTTGTGCCTGATTTATTTATTTAGCTTAAAAGCAAATGCTTCTGCTACTATATGTATTTATGTTACAACTAGGATACCCTAAGTACGATATTTATGTTTTGAACAGGTGAATAGGCACGACAGTTAAGTGACAATATTGACCACTGGGGCTGTATTTGACGATGTGATGGACTTTGTGTTAAATGCTAATTGTATTTGTTTCATGTGCTTTATGGTATTACTAATGCATCTCTAAACTGGATGCACTGTTTTATTATGATGATTGGTTACACTGTGGCATATAAGTAAACTAAACAGGCTTTTCCTATAGAAATGTAGTCCTAATTATACCTACCCAGTGCATATGTGTGACTGAGAGTGTGTGAGTTGTTGAATGGGTGTATGAGTGGATATATCAGTGACTGTATTAGTGAGTGAATTGGTGTATGAGTGGCTGTGTGGGTGACTGAGTGGATGTGTGTGTAGACCTGTGAATCAGTGAGTGGTTGTGTAAGTACTGTTATGGGTGTGTCAATGGCTTTGCGAACGGTTGTGTGGGATTGGGTGTATGAAAGGTTTTATGGGGGTGTGAGTATGTACGTCAGAGATACTGTGGATGATGTCATCAGTGATGTCATTTGAGATGTCATCAGTGATGTCACTGACCATGTCATGAGTGATGTAATATGTGAGGTCATTAGCAGTGCACTGCGGGGGCGAGTTATAGTTCACTCAGCTAACTATAACTGCTGAATTTCTCTGTTTTTTTACGAGTGACACCTTAGTCTAAGTATAACATCCATGTAACCTTTGGTTTTTTCCGTGAATTTCTAAGGTTTTTTTAATTGTATTTCCTAACTATAACATCCCTGTAACCTTTGTTTTTTTTCAGTAAATTTCTAAGTTTTTTTTAATGCTAACTCTTAACTATAACGTCCCTGTAACCTGTGTTTTTTTCAGTGAATTTCTAAGGTTTTTTAAATTCTGTTTCCTAATTATAATGTCCCTGTAGCTTTTGGATTTTTGCAGTGAATATCAAATGTTTTTTAAAAGCTTTTGTGTAAGTTTAATGTCTCTATTTCTGGTAGCTGTCAGTATTATTTATGATAATATTTTAAAATAGTATTTATTGATTTAAAGATAGGTGTAATCTTTCCATTTTTTATAACTTTTGATTTTTTTTGTATATAATTCTTAAAAGTTTTACATTGTTTTTTATCTCTAGTTTTATTAAAAAATATGTAAGGATAGGTGATAGTATGGTGGTAATTTTATTTGTTTGTAATGGTTTTTGTTTTGCTTCTAAAATGCAACCGAACGCGGTCCTCCGTGTTACGTGCGTGGAACCATTTATATGTAATATACAGTAAAATTAGTTTTTTTATGTAGATTTTAAGGGTATTGGTTTACAACTAGAGTAGTGAAATGAACATGCAGTTATATTAAAGTTCATTTAAAAACAGAATTTAGGTATTTTATGTGGCCGCGATGCTGTCGTGCACCCTGCTGGCACATATTTCCAGGTCCACACAGGAGTCGTGACCTCAGCATGATTTCTTAAAGTATTAAATATGGTTGTGCAAAATTTAAATTTGTGTGTTACTTTAACAGTTTTGTTTCAAATATGTGCCACCTCCCTGTTTCGTTGCAGAATGTATTTGCATCCGGACGCGACACTGACGTATTTTTTTGTAGTATCAATACATACATATGGAGACTTGCATGGTTAAGTTTAAAGTTAGAGTTTCACTATGATTCTAAAGAAACTTATAAAGTATTAAATAGAAAATATTAAAATGGTTATTTTATTTTAAGGAGTTGCAATATGTCCGCGTACGGTGGCAGCATGTATTTCCGGGTTTGCACAGGACGCGACTCTAGAGGTTTTTTTACATTATCAATATATGTACTTAAATGTTATCTAGTTTAGTTTGAATGAAGAGGTATAGTTATAGGTCAATAAAATACTATGATATGTAACCAAAGTTAGTTTAAATGTAAAACAAAAATATTTTACGGGATTGCGTTCGAAACGCGACCCTACCGCTTAGGGGTCGGGCACCCCATGTGACACAAAAATAAAAGGATATGATTGGTTAAATATCTTTTCCATCTTAAACCAAGACAGATCCCACCCTCTTTCTTCTACACCAGGGTGTAGCTGGCAACAGTCACATTTATTAGAGCAGAAGCTTTTTTGAGGTGTTTTGGTGTGTTTTTGTTTTTCTGGAAAGGAAGGTGGCAGCTTCAACAGACTTTGAGAAGCATGAGGAAGAGAATTTGCTTCAGGAGGATGAAGAGCCACCTGAAAAAAAAAGAAAGTGTGGTATGGGAATGTTTTAGTATTCCTGAGGGGCAAAAAAAGTAAATGCACAGAAAGTTACTTGCCTGGGGGGGGGGCATGGCCAAGTAAGATGGCGGAGTAGACGTGCTTTCCAGGAGCTCCCGTCAGCTCATTATCCGGAATCATCCTGGGTGCGGAAAACAGCAACATACGGCTACCAAAGACGTCGGGAATTCCTCACCTCCCCAGGCGCCATCTAGCATCCCAACGCTGATGCTCTAAAACGTCGCCTGTGAGGGTAATCGAGACGTGACGGTCGGAGATGAGCGGCCATATTGTTGCTGCTGAAAAAGGCCCGTAAGCGGAGAAGGCAACTGCACGATCCGAAGAGCAACGTGCGCCGGGGTGAGAAAGCGGAGTAGAGTGGGAGGTCGGCTCCTCGCGAGAAGTGATCTATCCAGTGGAGAGGTGTGTTGCAGTGGCCAGGGCAGCAGACTTCGGAACACAGGGCTCACGGTTCGATCCCGGGCTCCGGCGGCAGCTCAGTTCAGCACCATGTGACTCTGGGCAATAGCTCACTTAATTTCCACGACGGCCCCCAGCGCCTTGAGACCTGTAGGGGTGAGTAGTTCGCGCTTTACAAATACCGGATTTTATTTACATTTGGCCTCCCGTGGCACCGCTGTGGGGAGACAGGAGAAGCGGACGAGAAGGATGGACAGCCGTCCTGCCAGCACCAAGTGGGGCCTAAGGGCAGAGGAGACGACGGCGCAAATCTAACAGTGAGCGCACAGGGAAAAGAAGGGCGGCCAACCGCTAACAGGCGGAAATTGCGCTCGGCCATTCGTGGAGCCGCTGTGGGCACCAGAACGGCCTGGTCGCCGCGCTGAAGAAGTGAGGAGCTGGAGGGCAGCGGAACTGTGTGGCGGGGACAGGTGCTGCTCCAGATCACACTCCATAGCGGGGTGACACAAGGAGGATGGCCGTGAAGCCAGGCAAGGCCCTGTGAGGTTACTCGTGAGGCGCCATCAAGTAAGCAAGATCTATTGGACACAATTGGAAAGCAGCGTGAGGTGCGCCGGCCTGGGAGTTGAGGCAACCGGCACTCAGAGCAGGAAGCAGGAGAGTCAGTGCGTGGGAGTGAGGGCCTCGCAAACGGCGAGAATAAGCAGACCTCCTGGGTGACAAGAAGGGACAAGAAGTGTGGACATTTATCTTTGAGGCGTGGGAAGGAGTTGAAAAGTGCTGGAGGCTCACATCGGGGAAGCGACATAACGCAATAAGACAGCTGTTGTGAGACGAAGGCAAGCGGAGGCTACGGGCAATGGAGGGAAGGCCAAGCAAGGAGGTGGAGTATCCTATAAGGGACTTTGATTTGTGGCTACTTAGCAGAAAGAGCAACACACGGCAGGTAGAGGTGGGAACTCCTAGAAGAGGCCTGTGCAGCGATATACATATTCACAGAGTGGCATAAGTATCCAGTGCTTGATAGGGGGTCAGGTAGGGGTGGCGGAATTTGCGTAGTCGCGCTACGCAAAGCTCCGCGAAACGGTAAAAAATCTCCGCGAGCACGCAAAAGTTCCGCGAACACGCGGAATTGCTTGTTCCGCCCGTTCGCGATGCTTTTTTCCTGTTCGCGAACGCTGTTTGCGTGCTCGGGGAGAAATATCTCGCGAACACGCATTTTGAAAGCGCGAACAAGCAAAAAATTCCGCGAAGCCGCGGATCGCGGAATTTTTGTTAATTCCGCGTACTCCGCGGAACGCGAAATTACCCAAATTCCGCAAATTCCGCGAGCGGAACGGAATTTACCGCCCAGGCCTAGGGTCAGGCCTGGCCCTGCCTTCCCAGCCTGGGGCAGGAGAGCTGGAAGTACTGTAGGAATACGTGGAACTATCGACTACCTTGGACGGCCTGAGGGCGAGGCCTAGGCAGGACTCGGAGAAAGCAAGAAATTGATCCTACCAAGTCAAACCTGGGTCTGGGCCCCTATTTAGCAAACGTGACAGATGATTCAAAAGAAGAGCAAGGTGCCTAAGGAGCAAGCATGGTGAAAGAGAATGGCGGCAAGGCAGCTCAGGCAAATAAAATATCCAACTACGTGCTGCCACTCCCGCTGGACCAGAGGGCACAGGCGGCGGCCCTGGCCTCACATGAGGAAGAGATGGCGCAAAATGATGATCGAGCCCCCTCCATAGCGGATGTGCTCACTGCTATTCATGCCATGAGGGACGAGATGATTCACAAAATAGACTCCGTCGCCATAGATGTGAATTCACTCCGATGTGATCTAAGGAAAGTCTCGATAGGGTGACCACCAGTGAAAAACGGTGGACACTGTACAAACGGAGCTACATAACCTAAGGGAGATGGTAATGAACCTCCAGAAATGTGTGGTGCGCCTAGATGACCGAGCTGAAGATGTGGAGGGAAGATCACAGAGAAACAACCTTCGCTTTGTTGGCTTCCCCGAGAAGGCAGAAGGACCGTCTGCGGAACTCTTTTTGGAGGACTGGTTGGTTGCTGCACTGGCCCCCAAGAAACTCTCAAAGTTTTTCACAGTGGAAAGGGCGCATAGAGCATTGGTCCCTCCCTCCGAAACCGGGGGCGCCACCCAGGGCCCTCATTGCTCGATTTCTCAATTTCCGTAACCGGGATGCTATCCTGCAACTCACCCGTAACCGGGGCCCACTGACACACGAGGTCCATCAGATCTCCATCTACCCGGACTACACACAACGAGTGCAGGAACAACGACGATCGTTTCTGGTGGTGAAAAGGCACATGAGAGACTTGAACCTCAAGTACAGTCTCCTTTTTCCGGCAAAGTTGAGGGTTGAGAGCAAGGGAATGGCGCTATTTTTCTTTTCAGCGGGAGGAGCAAGTGACTGGCTGGACGCTAGAGGCTCCCCGTGTGCTTGTTTGGTACCCTCCACAGTGATGCCACAGAAAACGGGATGAGGAAGGCAACCAAGGATTAGACACTAGCAAAATCCTTCACAGGACAGTAACAGAAACCGGAGTCCCAGCTGGATCAGGGTTTGTCCGGATGGAACGCTACAGGCCTCGGATGTTGTGCCGGACTCAAGAGCCTCATCGCCTGGCCGACTCATGAACAGTAACGCGAGCGAGGACACGGACAACTGACTGTGGCATGTGGTGGAGGAACAGGGAACGTATTGGTAGAGCCAGCGGTAGCTTCCAATTTGAGACATTTGGATGATGGATGGGCTTGGGGGGAATTGAGGACAAATACATATGAAGTTTTCTACACGAACTGAAAATAGTTGATGGGGGCATGCCCCCCAGAGGCAGGTACCTGGTTGGTTAGTAGGAGGCTAGTCCTCGCACCTCACCGGCTGACCAGCCACTACTGTCGGGAAGGGTGGGAGGGAGGTGCTATTTGTAGTAGTGGGCTTTTCCTTTTTATAAGGTTCTAAGTTTGGGGGCTACATTTTGGGGACATGGAGTGACATCTATATACCTTCACCTTGTTATGTTCAGATCGGGATGGAAATGTGATAAGCCCAACGATGCTGGCGGGGGACATTAACTGTATCATTGATGGCTCTCTCGACCGAGAACCAAGCCAAAAATGACTAGCGCACTACAAAATATGCTAGAGGGTATGCACTTACAAGATGTATGGCGCGAGCACCATCCCACTACTAGGCATTTCTCATGTTATACACCCACCACAGGAACCTCCAGTTGACTGGATTATTGGTTTCTCTCTACAGACCTTCGTTGGAGTGTGGGGGGGATAACTTACCTGCCCAGATATTTGTCGGATCACTCCCCAGTCCTGATGGAATTAGGGGGTAGAGGGGTTAGGTCTGAGATATCCTTGTGGCGGCTCAATACTGAAGCTCTAACAGACCCTCCATTCATAGCCTCAATATCTGAGGAACTAAACTGGTACTTTCAGGAGAACTGAGTGTCGGACTCATGCTGGGCGACCGAATGAGAGGCCATGAAGGTGGTCATGAGGGGAATCTGCATCAAGACATCTTACAGGGTTCGACATCAATCGGAGCGGGATGTGGCTACACACGAGACTAACTTGGGTAAGCTGGAGGCCGAGATAGCCACGACCCCCCAGAGACTGAGGCAGTGATGTGCAGCCAAGGAGGCCCTCCTGACTGACCTCGGTCAGTTAGAAAAACATGCTCATACGGCCTATCGTCAGAGGCTATACAGAGAAGGAGACAGAAAAGGGGCATTATTGGCACGACTAGTGAGGCAAGGAACATCAGTGGTACAGATAATGCAGATTTGCACCGACAACGAGACATTAGTGTACCCGCAGCAGGCGTTAGCCGAAGCCTTGGCGAGTCATCCACGTGCAGTATATACAGAGCCATCTGGGTCAGACCTGGAGGCGAATCTTAACTATCTGGGCTCAATTGAACTCCCCCGGTTGGAGCCTGAGGAACAGGAGGCTCTGAGCGCCCCGATCACCAAATATGAATTAAACCGGGCAATAGGTCATCTTAAAACCGGCTAAAAGTCCGGGATCCGACGGGCTCCTGGCAGAGTTCTATAGACATTTTGCTCCATTACTGGTGGATAGACTCCTAGAGGTCTATAATGAGGCACTGGGAAAAGGTGCTTTTCCACCCTCTATGAGGGAAGCATTGGTGGCCATGATATTAAACAAGCATTTGCAATGCAATCGGTCTCGCCTTTGGGACCTTATAAGCATTTATCCATGCAGAACATTATCTTGGGAGCTGCAACCACCAGCTCAAATTAAGCAGAGGGAGAGGGGAGCAATGAGGGAGGGAGGAGAGGCCTGGAGGGAGAGGGGAGCAGTAGAGAAGGGGGGTGGGGGAAGAGGGTGCTACCGAGCAAGCGTGTGTGAAAGATAAAGCAGGGCGTCCATGAATCGTGCATTGGGCTGAGACAGGAAAATGCTCATCAAAAGTGACGCCGAGGGGTGATGAAGGATTAAAAATCACAAGCAGTGATGTAGGGTGGGGCACAGGGTAATTTCTCTAAAGAAGGTTTAAGGGCTTCAGACCAAACCATGAAGCGCATCCTTTTTACGCATGTTTACGATTGGTGCACACAAGGCAATGTGGAAATCGACCACCAAATCCCTTTCCAGTTTGTTATCGTTTAGCTGGTGCCACATCTGCCCTGGTGCAGGGAAGGCGGCGAGAACTTACCGACTGTCTTAATAAATCCCAGTGCTCTGCATTACGAGGTGGTGGTAGGGGGAGGGGACTGCACAGCCTGGTGAACGCCCTAACACTGTACAGTAATAATGACACAGCATTAAAGAGTACAATTTAGCAATACGCCATGGAAAAGCAACCTAGTTTGTGCTGTCCTGCAAGGGAGCAGGCGCATTAAAACTATATTATAGTGGTGGTGGGGGGAGGGGACTGCACGGGGATATTAAGTGACAGCGAGGGGCAATGAGGATTTGTAAGCAAAAGTAAAACAGCAGGAAGTAGAGAGAGAGATAGACTGTGGTGTAACCTCTAGAGCTGCTGACTTCGGACCTGGGGAACCGGGTTTGACTCAGCAGTGGTAAAACTGTGCATTTAAAAATTATAAAATACATGGAGTTCGTCACTAAAACGAATTAGAAATACCGATAAACTACAAAAAAGTTAAATATCCAACAGAAACTGCGACGTTGAGACGGCTAGGAGGAACCCTTAAGGCAGAGGGGAGTGGCGAGGAGTGACTCAGGGGAAGTACCAAAAACAAAACTAGGCACGGCATCCTCCTGCGGGACAATTAATAGAAACCATTAGTGAAATCGCCATGGGAGGAAGGAGCCACACAAAGGAGGGACAATTGAAGTAATAGACCAGTAAGAAGCTAGCATTTCTGAATACTGCAGCTAACAGCCAATGGAAATGGGTGGGTTTGCCAAAGCCCCACAAAGAGATACAAGTCAGCGCTAATACTCGACTTAAAAAGTGCACTTACACTGCTAGACTTCTCACAAAACACGGTTTTATTATTTCTGAACACTTGATTGTGAGTGATGTATTTAGAAACAAAGTGGTCAAGTAACATTGTGATAATGAGGACAGCATGCTAAGGGATTCCTTACAGGGGTTATCAACAACATTATCAACAGAAAATGTTTTAGGGTTGAGGCAATGTGTGCATCCTAGGGAACATCAATAAGCTCAAACAGTCAACTGCGCTAGTCACCTGCCTCTGGTCTTACAGTACACGTGCGCTAACCTTCAAGAAACCAGCCTGCCTTGACCACAACAGCAACCCACACTGGCAGACAAAAATCAGCCCCCACTGGCTGTCAAAATCCAGGCCACCCTGGCAGAATCAAACAGCTCACACTGGCAGACAAAAAACACAGCAGACAAAAACCAGCTCAAACTGGCAAACAAAAACAAAAACAAGCTCACACTGGTCTTTTGGATGAGCCCTTTTGGCCTGGCTTTGCTTTCAGAGAAGCCAGATTACCTTTGAGTTCCTACAAGCCATCCACGTAATGGAGAGCAAACACATTTTGCCATAAGTGTTAACACCTTTCTTTTCTCATTTGCATTTCTCACATATATAAGTCTGGTCAAGGTTTAGCAGTTAAGCCCAGTGGTAAGAATCTTACTAAATGTAGGGATCAGGGTTACATTTTGCTTTGTCCTCTGAATTGAGCCATGAACTGGGAAAGGTGAAATCTGTTATTCACCCAACTCTGAAACTACATAAATGTCCTCTTATAAAGTCGCCACTTCTTTCTCATTTCTTTTTTAGTTGTACTTCCTTTTCATCAATGAAAATCAATTTTGTATTTGCGGCTGCTACTGAAGTACGAAGTTACACAAAATTAATAAGATTGAATATGATGTGTACATATATAATCAGAGGATTGGTTTGGGTGTGCTGTTTGTAAATCATTCCTTTAAAACGCTTATTAAAAGCTGCGGACAATTACAAGTAAAAGGAAAAAGTGAAAAAGCTAACTTACTGCTGCAGGATCACTTATTAAGTTCAAAATGGTTTATTGATTTTGCATAATAAACAATAACAAAGACAATACAAAAAATAGTATCGAAAAAATACCCAATACAATAGAGAGATAATGAGAATAGCATTAAATTACAATAGGCAAAAACAGTAGATATAATAAATCCTAGAACAACAAAAGGGAGGGAGAGGGAGCATCAACAAATATATTATAATATTGATGAAATAGAGCTACTATAACGTGAACACTGGACTATTATAATAGTAATAAATAATTAGAAATAAATGCATATTTAAGAAGATAAATAGATATCAACAGGTTTCCAAAAAGAGTGATAAGAATTAGAATTATGATTAATACCATTGAAAGATAACTGAGCTCCTCTTCTAGTAAAAATAACCCATGACCACCAAACATGCACAGATAATAATGAAACATCTTTCCAACATGTTGTAATGGATTTTAAAGCTGCTGATATCAAAAAATTGAAATGTTTACCTTCTAAATCATTTACTTTTTGTGAAAGAACAACAGATTTGCAGATTAACAGTTTGAATGAAACTTCATCATGAATATTAAATATCTTTTTTATAATATCCCAAACATCTGTCCAAAATTTAAAAACCAAAGGACAATCATAAAGCATATGTTGTAATGATCCAGTAAGTAAATTACAGTGCCAACAAGTTGAAGACAGAAGAAGTTTAGCTTGAAATAAAAGTATTGGAGTCCATAAAATATATGAGTTAATTTGATAAAGTGAAACGGGTAACCAACCAGAAATACTGTTAAGCCAAATAACTTTACAAGTATCAATAGAAAAGGAGGTTGAAAGTTCATTATTCCAAAATGTTGAGATCACATTAATGTTGGTTCCTTGAGAGAGGGACTTTTTTTATATAAAATAGAAACACCATGAGGAAGAGTGTAAACAGTTTGAATATACATTGATAGGTCTGATTTAACATTAGAAGGAATATTATGAGGAAATGAATCTAGAATAGAATTACATAATAGTTCATATTTGAGAAAATCAGAGAAAGGTAGAAGAAATGTTGTTTGTAAAGCTTCAAATGATAAAAAAGCATTATTATAATATACATCCTTAAGGTAAAAAATACCAGCTTTAATCCATGAATACCAAAATCTAACATTTCTATTAAGTTTTATGACAGGGTTATACCATAATGACATATCTTCGGTAGTGGATATAGGTGATTGAAAAATTAAATCCAAATCATTTAAAATTAGTTTAGTGGACTTTAAAATAACAGATTTATGAAAAAATGAAGATTTATTAGACATCGTTAGCAAAGTGGGTAGTGGAAAAGGTTCTACTAATTTTTTTTCAATAAGAAGCCAAGTAGGGGGATTACTCAAAAAAGAATGGTTAAACCAAAGAGCGCTTTGTTTTGAAATAAAAGCTTTGTGATAATGAAAAAAGTCTGGTAATCCAAAACCCCCATTACATTTGGGTATTTTTAATTTTTTGTAACTGATACGAGATGACTTATTATTCCAAAGGAATTTGGAGAGGAGTTTATCTACAGCTTTATAAAACTTTAAAGGAAATTGAGTAGGAATCATGGCAAGAGTATAAAAAAGTTTTGGTGCAATAGTCATTTTTATAGAATCCATTCTACCACACCACAATAGATGAAGTGAAGACCATTTGGATATTTTATCTTTAATGTAATTTAAGATGGAGTCACAGTTGAGCGATATTGTTGATTTCAAAGATGAAGAGAACTCAATACCAAGATATTTCAATGTATCTTTTTGCCAAACGATTTCATTCATGGGTAGCATATCAGGAGTACAATAAATATTTAAAGGGAAGAATTCCGTTTTATTAGTATTTAACTTATATTCAGAAACTGTGGAATAAAACGAAATAATTTCTAGTAAGGAAGGGAAAGAGGATAAAGGGTCACTAATAAATAAAAGTACATCATCAGAGTATGCTAAAGTTTTAATAATAACTTCCTTGATATTGATACCCGTAATATCATCACATTTTCTTATAGAAACAAGTAAGGGTTCAATACCAAGATGAAACAAATGCGGGGAAAGGGGACATCCTTGTCTAGTACCTCTGAAAAGAGAGAATTGATTTGAAATTTGGCCATTAATAAATAAACGAGCAGTAGGAGTAGAGTATAGAGCAGAAATCATACGGATAAACATGTCACCAAAATTAAATGATAATAAAGTACGAAATAGAAATTGCCAGTGAATTTTATCAAAAGCTTTTTCAGCGTCTAATGCGAGAATTCCTGATGGTAGAGATAAGGTGGATCTTTGTTCAATAACATGCAACAAAATTCTAGTATTATTGGCAGAATATCTATTCTTCATAAAACCAGATTGATCTGGATGAATAATAGATTCTAACACAGAAGATAATCTAGAAGCAAGTATTTTGGCATACAGTTTGCAATCTTGGTTTATTAAAGAGATAGGACGATAGTTTGATAGAAGTGTAGGGTCTTTGTTAGGTTTGGGTAATACAATAATTAAAGCTTCAGTAAAAGAGCCCGTAGTAATTCCTGTAGAACCAAAAAAGGTAAAATGTTGAAATAAATGAGGAATAAGCTCTAGTTGAAATTCTTTATAAAACTCAGCGGGAATACCATCGGGACCAGGGGATTTTTTTTTTTTAAGAGATTTTATGGCTATTAAAATTTCTTCTTGAGTAATAGGCGAATCTAGTTCAACTTTATCAGAAAGGAAAATCTTGGGTAAACCACATCTTGTTAAAAAGGAATCAATTAAAGAGGCATCGTCAAAGTTAGGTTTGTTATATAGAGTAGTATAAAAATCTAGAAATTCATTAACAATACCATTTTGGGATAAAGCAATTTTACCGTTAGAGCCATGAATTGAATTTATTTGTGTTTTATCTTTTTTAATACGTAAATAATTAGCTAAAAGTCTTCCAGATCTGTTAGCATTAAAACCCAAAGTTGGCTTTGGAATTTGAAAGATGAATACCAGCTCTTCTGCTAAGGATTGAGTTAAACTCATATCTAAGTTTTTGTAATTTGAATCTGTATTGAGGATCATTAGACGTAAGAAAAAGTCTCTCATATTTAGCGATCTGTTTATCCAAATTTTTAATATTTGCATTAAAAGTTTTATTTTCATGGGCCATAAGAGAAATAGTAGCATCTCTAATATAAGCTTTAAAGGCGTCCCATCTATTCACCATAGATGTAGAGCCTTCTGGGTTAAAACGAAAGTAATCATGAATAGCACCTAAAAGTTTCGGTTTATTTTGTTCATTAAGAACAATACTAGTATTCGTTCGCCATCTGGATTGCGTTGAAACATTAGAATTCAATTTCAAAATAAAAGAAATTAAGGCATGATCCGAAATATCAATATTACCAATAATAGGAGAAACCACAGAGTTAATTAGTTGTCTGGAAATTAATAGATAATCAAGCCTAGAATGAGAATTGTGTGGGTTAGAAAAAAATGTAAACATTTTTTCTGTGGGAAAGTGTAATCGCCAAATATCAACTAGCTTTGTAGTTTGAAAAAATGATTTAAAAGCAAAAAACGCTTCAGGAGGTCGAAATTTAGTAAGAGATAATCTATCTAATAAGGGATCAGATATAATATTAAAATCTCCTCCAACTATGAGAGGAACTTTACCCAACTTGAGAACTTCAGTTGTCAGATTAGACCAAAAAATAGGATCATCAGCAGTAGGACCATAAACATTTAGTAAAAACATAACCGAATCATGAACTTTAATTTTAGCTATAACATATCTTCCATCTGTATCTGAAAATTTACTCAAAATTTGACAATGTAGTCTTTTTGCAAAAAGGATAGCAACACCATTTTTTTTGCCATTTGCAGGAGACGAGACAATACTATCAACCCATTTTTTTTTCATATACTCTAAGATTTTGTCATCAATATGTGTTTCTTGTATAAAACAAATATCTGCTTTACAACTATCCAAAATACAGGATGACGTAACCCCTTGACATTTAAAGAGACTATCTTTATATTATGAACATTAGCCATAGTAAAAAAGAAAGAAAAGGAAGATCAAGGAGAGGAGAAAAAGGTAAAGAATGAGTGATAAAAATAGTAGCTCCAAAACAGGTGAAAAAGAGAGAGTAGGTAAAGCAGAAAACAAACAAAACAAAGTAAAAACGACGAACATTGAACATTAATAACAGGAATGAAACGCACACACACTTTACAAGCATGACCGAAACCGTTGGAGCCCTATGTGAATATAAACCATAAAATTGTCAGAAAATGAGTAAAGCTGATATTCAGGTAGCAGAGTCATGAGTATCCATTGAGTGCTGCGAATGTTGATCCAAGAACAATCTTAAATCTTCAGGGCGGTGGAAGGATTTAGAGAAATTATCTTTCCAAATGCGCATTGTTGATGGGTCAAAAAGACCATATTTAAATCCAAGACTTCTGAGTTGAGGACGAAGAGCAGTAAATTCCTTGCGAACTGAAACAGTATCTTTAGCAAAGTCTTGGTGTATAAATTTTTTATTTCCATTGACCATCAAAGACGGAATTTCTGGTGCTGCTTTTCCTATCAAAACCAAATGATGATGACGAAGAACTTTAAAATCATTTGTAGAGGCTTAGGGGCACATGCATCAAAGGTTTTTGCGATCGCAAACGGTGCGATTCGCAAAAATCGGCCGTTTGCGACCACAAATTGGCCTTTGGAGATGCATGAAAGTGTTTCCTATGCGCAATTTAAGAATTCGCAATTATTTGCGAATTCCTAAATTGCGATTGCATTTAAGGAATCGCAATTTGCGATTCCTTAAATGCAATGCTAAAAGCACTTTCAAATAGCGATTTCGCTATTTGGGACCGCAAATTACAGACAAATCAAACTTGTCTGTAATTTGCAGAAACTTTGAAAAATGCACTAAAATGCATTTTTTAAAGTTTTAGATTACACACACACATGCCCTTGGGGCATGTGTGTGCACAACATGGGTGCACATCACAATTTCAGGGGTGCAACAGGGTGTCCTTTTGACACCCCTGCACCCTTGAAATTGCATGCGCAATTTGCGAGTACCTATTGGTATTCGCAAATAGCGCTCGTAATTCCCATTCATTCCTATGGGCCTGTAGGCCCATAGGAATGAATGGGAAGCCATTCCTTATTTGCGACTCGCAATTTGCGAGTCGCAAATAAGAATGTGAAGGAATCGCTATTATAGCGATTCCTACATGCATAGGCTTTTGCGATTCCTTAATTGCGATTCCTTAATAATCGCAATTAAGGAATCGCAAAGCCTACCTTGATGCATGTGCCCCTTAGTGTGGTGAGGATTACGATGCGATGGAATCCTATGCGCCTTATCAATTTCAAATTTTTCTGGAAATTTTATATTCAGAAGGCCAGGAATCAGATTCTCTAAATATAATCTGCAATTGGAACCTTCAACATCTTCTGGTAAGTTGAAAATGTGTAAAATATATTGTCTGTTACGATTTTCCAAATCGAGAAGGAGAGCAGACATAGGAGAAATTTTTGCCACAAGTGGATTGAAAGCGTCGATTTTAACATTATTGTCTTGTATTTTAATTGAATTATCAGAAATTTTCATTGACAAACTAGCCATGTCTTTGCGCACATTTTTAATCTCTGACGCAATTGTATCTGTATTAGCACGAAGTGCCTGAATTTCGTCAAGAATTAACGTCAAAGAAGGTTCACTAGACTCCACCGCTTTAGATTTAACTGGAGGTGGCGAAACCTGTTGTTTCCTTTTATTATGTGGTAAATGCGCATTTTTATTTTCCATTTTCCTTTACTAAAAATTAATGATGCAGAGAAATGCAGAAATAAGGAAAAGGAGATTATTATTGACAAAAAATGCTTGAAAAACGACTGGTGCAGCAGCTAAAACAAACTGTGGGAATGGTTAGGCCAAAGCCAGGCCCTCTCTTGAAAGTTACTCCGCCCCCCTGACAGACAAACTGGGCAGTACCTCAATGCAGAGCTGGGTGAAGGAGCAGGAGGGATGAAAAAGTAACTTCCGTCTAAGCAAATTCCTGGAAAAGCCACACAACAACAGGTAAGGGCTTCGGACGACAGCTACATCATTTTGAGGCTGATTCTGACATAAAATTCGGCGTAATAAGGCAAAAAACGGGCTTCAAAAAACGGAGCTCACCGGGAGGCGGCCATCTTGTTTTGCGCGCTCGCGCGAATCTGCTGGATCACTTATAACTGTGATTACTTTTAATGGCCATCTCAAGCCAGTCTGCTGCCCTCGTTTGAGTTTTGCATTCCAAATCCACCTGCCAGACCTTTGTATTTTTTTTTAGAGTTTCATATACCGCAAACTAGACCCGAAGATATCAGGTATCAGAGCGCTTTATATGAGCACCAGTTACGTTATGGACACATTCATTTTTATTAGGCGCGGGGACATTAACAGGTACATGCATCAAAGGTTTTTGCGATCGCAAACGGTGCGATTCGCAAAAATCGGCCGTTTGCGATCGCAAAATGGCCTTTTGCAATACATGAAAGTGTTTGGGAAGCGCAATTTAAGAATTCACAATTTTTTGCGAGTTCCTAAATTGCGATTACATTTAAGGAATTGCAATTTGCGATTCCTTAAATGCAATGCTAGAAGTACTTTGAAATAGCGATTGCGCTATTTGGGACCACAAATTACAGAGAAATCAAACTGGTCTGTAACTTGCAAAAACTTTGAATAATGCACTTAAATGCATTTTTCAAAGTTTCAGGTTACACACACACATGCCCTTGGGGCATGTGTGTGCACAACATGGGTGCACATCACAATTTCAGGGGTGCAACAGGGTGTGCATTTGACACCTTTGCACCCTTGAAATTGCATGCGCAATTTGCGAGTACATATTGGTACTCGCAAATTGCGCATGTAATTCTCATTCATTCCTATGGGCCTGTAGGCCCATAGGAATGAATGGGAAGCCATTCCTTAATTGCGACTCGCAATTTGCGAGTCGCAATTAAGGAATGTTTAGGAATCGCTATTTTAATAGCGATTTCTACATGCATAGGCTTTTGAGAGTCCCTAATTGCGATTCCTTAATAATCGCAATTAAGGACTCGCAAAAGCATTTCTTGATGCATGTGCCCCCAAGTGATTTGCCCAGAATCACAGGATGTTGAGCCTGGTTGCCGAGACTCGAACCTGGTTCCCCAGCTTCGAGGTCGACCGCTCTAGCCCTAAGGCTACATTCTCTTATCTGACATTCTTTATTGTTTCCCCATGATTAATGAATTTGCTAAACTGGTTCTGGCAGTGGAGCACTTAACCTTTCAGTTTCCATTCCCCTATTTTACAAAGGCGTTTGTAGAAAAGACAATTATACAGGGAGAAATTCAGTAGCACTGCATTTTCCGGCGCTGACATCTCAGATTATCAGCTGAATGTTACAGTACAGATTTTGTTTGAAAACAGATTAAAAGGGAGAAGAGAGGATGGGTTGAAAATATGTGTTTTTTATTGTTGTCTTACCAAACATGCTTATCCCTGCAGGTAGACTGACATTTCAAACAATGAAAGACTTACTCATGGATGTGACTTTCTTAACACCAAGCGTTTTTTACATAATTTTAAACAGCGCCAACCAGGCCTGGTGAGCGCCCGTACACTGTACAGTAATAATGACAGCATTCTAGAGTACAATTTAGCAACACGCCATGGAAAAGCAATCTAGTTCGTGCTGTCCTGCAAGGGAGCAGGCGCATTAAAACTATACTGTAGTGGTGGTGGGGGGAGGGGACTGCACGGGGATATTAAGTGACAGCGAGGGGCAATGAGGATTCAGAAGCAAAAGTAAAACAGCAGGAAGGAGAGAGGGAGAGATAGACTGTGGTGTAACTTCTAGAGCTGCCGACTTTGGACCTGGGGAACCGGGTTCGAGTCTCGGCAGTGGTAAAATTGTGCATTTAAAAATAAAACACTATATGGCGATCGTCACTAAAACGAATTAGGGATGCCGATAAACCCAAAAATATATATCTAGCAGAAACTGCAAGGTTGAGACGGCTAGGAGGAACCCTTAAGGCTGAGGGGAGTGGCGAGGAATGACTCAGGGTGTGAACCAAAAACAAAACCAGGCATGGCCTCCTCCCCGGTCAACTAAAAGAAACCATTAGTGAAATCGCCACGGGAGGAAGGAGCCATGCAAAGGAGGGTCAATTGAAGTAATAGACCAATAAGAAGCCACGTTTACCACCACCTGAAGTCTCTTTTTTACGTGCTTCGGGAGCCCAGGTAAAGAGAGTTGCCATAGTCCAAACGTGAGACTATAAGGGACTGAAACACGATTTTTCTTAAATGATCTGGGATCAAAGGTAGTATCTTCTTGATCATTCTAAGTAGCCCTAAGCCAATTCCAGATAGTATGTTGGCTTGGTAGTCCGTTGCCAGGGCACTATCTAGCCAGGTTCCCAGATTTTTTATCGAGGATTTGGGGAAAGGAAGGTTACCCATACAATTTGGCCAGCTGTCCAAAGTTCTGGGAGTGGCTATGTTTCCTAGTATCATTAGTTCAGTCTTGTCGCCGTTTAACTTCAAGCAACAGTTCTCCATCCAATGGGCTACTTTATCCAAACAGGGTGCCAGTTATTGGTTACCCGAATTGGGGCCATTTGTCAATGAGACAACCAGCTGGGTGTCATCTGCGTATGAGACCACCGAGATGCCAAACTCTTGCACTATGGTGGCAAGCTGTCGATTGTATATGTTAAACAATGTAGGGCTAAGTGAAGATCCCTGTGACACTCCACATATAGTTGACAAGCTTTTTCCAGCACTTGATAGGATCTGTTTTCCAGGAAAGAGATGAGCCAGTCCATTTCTCTATCCTGTATTCCTTAGCCTAGGTGTTTTTTTTTTTGTAACAGTCTAATTATTGCATGCTTCCAGTGTCTTGGAACCGAACCCAGTTAAGTAGCTCCATTAGTGAAGGAAGGATAGCATCTGAGGCTTTGGATCGGATATAGGGAGGTGTGGGGTCTAATGGAGATCCTGATTTGGTTACCTTTATCAAATCAAGGATAGTTTCTTTGTTGAGCCTGGGGAATTGTGCTAGCATTGGAGTTAGAGATAATTCCCTGACATTAATTTCCTACTCAGAAGCTGGTTCGGTATAGCCTTGGAATTGGCAATAAATATCTGTCACTTTTGTTATAAAAGAAAGAAGCAATTTCATTGCATCTTCCTTTTGTGGCTTGTGGAAGAGCGTTAGTTTCATGAGGGGTGGTCAAAGCTTTGACCACTCTAAATAGTTTCTTCGGGGAGTTTGCGGTCTGGGTGATTTTTTCCTCATAAAATTTAGCCTGCACTTTCTTTATTTCGTTATGGTAGGACCTGATTGAGGCTTTGTATTTTATTTGGAGGGCCGGCTCATAACCCTTTCTTCGATTCCTTTCCATTTTCTTGCATTGTTTTTTTCAGTGAAGTAAGGTGGTCATTATACCACGGAGCTTTCTTTAAATATGTTTTAGGTTTGGTGCCTATCTTTGGAATGCATGCATCTAAGGACTGAGCAATCCAATTGCTCATTTGTGCATCTAAGATCATCTTTTAGTATGAAAGCTATTCCACCCCCTACTTTTCCTATTCGGTCTAGTCTGTGAATCTGATAGCCTAAGGAGAGGGCCAGGTGGATATCCGGGTCTGAGCTGTCGTTAAGCCAAGTTTCCGTAACTAAAAGTACATCCAAGGGGTCATCCGCTAACAAGGTTCTGATATCAATAATACGTCTAGGGATTGAACGTGTGTTAATCATTCCCAGGTTCCACATGGGTTTGTGGTGCTCTGGAGTTGCTAAACTTCTATCCTTATCCATGTGAAGCTCATAGCCGCACTTACTACAAGTACCTCTAAAATCAAGCGTATTGTTTGGGTCCAGTAGTGGAGCACAAGCGGGGTGTGGCAGAGTTCTGCGTGCTAGTAACTGTTTTATGGTATAGTTGTGTATACCTGTGCTGGAAGGAGCAGCATAAACATTGAAGACCATGCATAGGACCTGGCTTGCAAGAGTAGAGTTTATCAGGATGAAGGAGCAAGAAGGTGCACAAGGTTCTGGAGACACACAACCTGGAACATCAAGTCAAGGAGAAAGACTTCAGAACATGCCTGTAACCTTACCTGATTTTGCAAAGGATGGATTGTTGTGCCCAAAGTGCCAGACTGTGTTAAGTGTGGGAGAACAAGTTGTAGCTAAAATGTTGGAGACAATTAATAGTCATCAGTGTTGATTTTTTTTTCCTTATTTTAAGGCACACTTTTTTGTGCTTGTTTTTTGTTTAATTTCTGAAGAAAAACAAAAAACACACAAAAAACTTCAAAATAGTTAGAAAAAAACAAAAAACTTAAAAATAACTTTAAAAATGGCTCTTCTGGAACCACCTAGTTTGGTTTAAAAAAGAAAAATTATATGTTGTGAATGTGATTAGCCCCTCTAGTCACCTGGTAGCCCCTCTAGCCACCTGGTAGCCCCTCTAGCCACCTGGTGTTCTATTTTGGCAAATAAAGAAGCTGATTGAGGCAATTATTAGAGACTGTTTAAGTTGTTCCTGAGGCCTTTCTATTCCCTGGCTTCAATACATTAAAACCTGCCTCACGGAACTTGGCTGTGCTTCACTGTTTGAGCACCCAGAATCAATCGACAAAGGGGATCGACAGAGGGTTATGGATAGCTTCCGAAAGCATAAAGAATCCTCTAGGGAATTGTCAGAAGTATCCAAACCCACTGTCAGAGATTACTGCCTTATTCAAGTACCTCCCTCAATTGCTCCGTATCTTTTATATGTAACTAATGTCTATGAAAGGAATTTTCTGACTAGATTTAGGTTGGGGTCATTTCGCTGGTTGATATGTTTCTCTTTGGGTCCGTGTTCGCCTGAACCTATTACTATTTGCCCCTGTGATGAACATTCGAGCCAAACCATTTTACACTTTGTTTTCTTTTGCCAATTTTATCTCCCATTTACTAGGAAATTCTTATTACCACTTTTGCTTAAATATAAATTATCTAAGTGCAAAGTGGCTTTGTATTTTCTCCTGCAACTTAATGATGACTGTGATGTTTGCTTCGCTGATGCAAATTTTTTGAAGTGCACTTTAGCAAAGAGAAGGAGCATGATGTTTTAACACCAATGCACTTTAGTAGCTCCTGTTTTTATTGTACTTGTATTGTCGCTAAAATACTTATTGTTGCTGTTAATTTTTTACTACTTTTATAACATTTATTATATTATTTAATGCTATTGGCTAATACTTGCTGTTATTTATGGATCCAGTTTAGTTGCACTGCCACTGTAGCTACAATCAAATCATTGTCTTTGCCTGCGGTTTTATTTATTTTAAATAGGTAATGTGATTGTAATTTCCTCAATGAGGTCGATTTTAATGTGGTTTGTTATTATGTGTATCTTTTATGACCTTTCTTCGGATGGTCGACTAAAGAAAGAATTGATTGATTAAATGGAATAGTGGATGTATGGGTGACCGATTTGTGCAATAGTGCATGTATGTATGAGTGAATAGGTACATCACTGTTTGTATGAGTATATATCAGTGAATCATTGGAGGAATGCATTTATAGGTAAGTGATTGGGTGCATGAGTACATGTATGGATAAGTGCACGTACACATATGGATTTCTGAATGGGTTTATGATTGTGTGTATGGGCAAGTGTTTGGGTGCATCAGTGCGTGTTTGAGTGAGTGACTGGATGAATGTGTATATGGGAGAGTCTTTGAGTGCTTCAGTACATGTATGTAAGATTGAATAGATGAATGAATGCATGTATGTGTGAGTGAGTGCGTATGTTAGTGTATGTATGTTTGCGTAAATGGATGCATGACTGCATGTATGTATTTTAATGGGTGGATAATTGCATGTTTGTGTGACTGAATAGATGCATCAGTGCTTTTATTTGTCTCTGAATAGGTGCATAAGTAAATGTATGGGACAGTGAATGTGTGGATGATTGCGTGCATGTGTGTTTGAATGAGTGGATAATTGTGTATATGTATGAGTGAATGGGTATAACTGTGTATGTATGGCTTAGTGAATGGGTGTGTGACTATGTATCAGTATGTGTATGGGTAGATGCTTTTATGTATCTCAGTTTGAATGTGTGGATGATTGCATGTATGTATGAGTGAAGGGGTGCATGTGTGCATGTATGGGTGAGTGAATAAGTGGTTGAATACATGTACTACTGAGTATATAGGTGGCTGATTGTGTATATGAGTGGTTGCCTGGGTGGATGATTCCGTGTAGGTATGTGTAAAAGGGTGCATTAGGTGAATAGAAGAGTGTGTAGAAAGTACCTGGGTGATTGGATAAGTGCTTTAGAAGTATTTGTGTGATTGGATGAGTCCTTGACTAGTACCTGGATGATTACAGGGGTTCATAAGTTCTGCCTGGGTGAATGGATGTGCGCATCAGTAGCTCTTGTGTGATTAAATGAGTGCAACAGTAGTTCATCGTTTTGTTGGATCTCTCAGCAGCATTTGACACTGTCCCCCACTCTCTGTTGCTTACCCACCTTGCGGACATGGGGATCTCAGGTGTTGCCTTGAGTTACCTAAAATCCTTTTTGGAGGGGCGCACTCAACAAGTTTGGCTTCCCCCGTTCTCCTCCTTACCTGAGGAGGTGACTACTGGGGTGCAGCAGGGGTCCTCCTTGAGCCCCCTTCTTTTTAATCTATACGTCACCCCTTTGATTTACTTGGCTGAAGAGCTGGGAGCCAAAATTATAGCATACGCTGATGATACTCAGCTTCTGTTTACCTGGGGAAAATCAGAGTGCTCCACGTCCTTGGCCAAAAATTGTCTGGCAGCAGTCTTTCAATGGCTTTCCTCAGCACAGCTGAAATGGGACCTTTCCCCCCCAGTTCAGAGAAACTCTATGGCCAGCAGAATTTCCCTTGCCAGTCTCAACAGGACAACCCGCAAACAATCTGGGAGTTTGGTTCGAGGAGAATCTTTCCTTTTCCACCCAGATTAAGAAGCTAGCGGGAAATTGCTTTGGGATAATTAATATCCTTAGGAAATTTCTCCCGCTTCTCCCCAGAGCAGCAAAGGAAACAGTGACTCGGGCCCTGATACATTCTCGGCTCGACTACGCAAATGCTCTGTACGCCAGCTTGCCGGGCTACCTTCTTAATAAATGACAGGTTGTTCAAAATGCTGCTGCGAGACTCGTTTTTAACATCCCGATGAGAAGCAGTGTCAGACAGCATCTGCGATTACTCCATTGGCTGCCTTTGGCCAATCGAGTCAAGTTTAAAGCCTTGACCCTGGTCCATCGTGCTTTGCATGCCTGCGGCCCCACCTATTTATGGAAGAGGTTCCTGTTCTACACACCCAAAAGATATCTTCGTTCATTTTCTCAGTTCTTGGCCCACATTCCTCGCTTCCGGCTCACAAGAGTGGGGGGCAACTCACTTGCTGTTAGAGCTGCCACAGCCTGGAACTCACTTCCTCTGGCTCTCCGCAGTATTCAAGACTTCTGCCTATTCAAAAAAAAATTGAAGACTTATCTTTTTGTCTAATTTAACTCCACTCTCTCTGTGCCCACTCTCCCTCTCTTCAGGCTCGCGCCGGGACACTCCTTGGAGTATCTGTGCGTGCTACAAGTTTAAATGACATAACATAACATAACATAGGAAGAGTACCTGAGTAGTGTCTGGATGATTGCATGAGTGCATAAGTAGTGCATGGGTGCTTGAATGAGTGCATGAATAGTGTCTGGAAGGTTGAATGAGTTCATGCAGAGTCTCTGGCTGATTGGATCAATGCATGAGTACAGCTTTGGTGATTGCATGAGAATGTGGATAGTGCCTGAGTGATTGTATGAGTAGTGTGTGCATGCTTGAATGAGTGTATGAGTACTGCCTGGGTGGTTGGGTGAGTGCATATGTAGTCCCTATGTGAATGGATGAGTGCATACTTAGTGTCTGGGTGATTGGATGAGTGTATGAATAGTGCCTGGGTGATTGCATGAGTGCATGAGTAGTGCCTGGCTGATTGGATAAGTGTGCGAGTAGTGCCTGGGTGGTTTGATAAGTTTGTCTTAGTGATTGAATGAGTGTATACGTACTGGCTGATTCACTGGGTGAGTGCATGAGTAGTGCCTGTTAGATTAGATGAGTACATTAGTAGTGCCTGTGTGGTTGGATGAGTGGATCAGTACTGTCTCAGTGATAGGATAAGTGTATAAATAGTGCAATGCAATTGCATGAGTGTATGAGTAAGAAATGGTTTATTGTATAAATGCATGAGTAGTGTCTGGGTGAAAAGGTGAGTACATGAGTAGTGCCTGGGTAATTGGATGAGTGGTAGAGAACTACCTTGATAAGTGGATGAGGGCATCGGTAGTGCTTCAGTGATTACATCAGAGCCTGAGTAGTGCTTGTGTGATTGCCTGAGTGTTTTCAAGTTAGGATCATTAGCTGCACCACATGTTTCAGACTACATGTACAAGTACAGACATGGCTGAGACACGGAAGAGGTCAGACATTCAAAGTTGTCAGAATACGTTTTCATGTTTCAAGCACAGACATCCGTATCAACAGCCTACTTGCAATGTACCTTTGCATAGAGTTATATGGACTAGGATAGTGGTTAATACACTTGGGAACATGTTTTAAACCTCACATTGGTCAACTGGTTTGATTAGAGAGACAGAGCTAACAGTGCCAGGCCTAACCTAAAATGAAAGGCTGACTCCTGTCATGCTACTCTTATTAGTGTCAGCATCTCTCCAGAGATCTCAATTAGTGTCTCAGTGCCTTTTAGGGATGAGATGACACATGTAACGTAGCCTCTACACACTAGACTACCTCGGTTTTGCTCTGTAAATGTGTGTACAAGAAACTACATGGATGACTTTATGCTTATTATACAGGGCAGTGGGGTATGAAGCTTTGTGTTTACCTGCTTTCACAAGGCCTGCTTAGAAAAGAGCTGAGTGGTTTTGAGACTGAAAGGTGAAGTAGCTCTGTCAATATTTGCCCAGGGGTATGATAGAACGTTTAGTTTCAAAGTTAGGATAATCAGCTGCACCACACGTCTCAGACTACATGTACAAGTACAGACATGGCTGAGACATGGAAGAGGTCAGACATTCAAAGTTGTCAGAATACGTTTTCATGTGTCAAGCACAGACATCAGTATCAACGGCCTACTTGCAATGTACCTTTGAAGAGGGTTATATGGACTAGGATGGTGGTTAATACATTTGGGAACATATTTTAAACCTCACATTTCTCAACCAGCTTGATTAGAGAGACAGAGCTGACAGTGCCATGCCTAACCCAAAATGAAAGACCGTTTCCTCTCATGACGCTCTTATTAGTGTCAGCATCTTTCTAGACACCTCAGTGACTGTTATCCAACATAGGGATTCTACCATGTATTATGTGAATATATATGCACCCATGTGTGTGCTCCTATTTTTATTTTTATTTTTATTTGAAGTGTCTGGTCATACGTGAAAAATGGTGCAAAAAGATCAGAGCTCCTTCTCTCAATTTGTGGGAAGGGCAATGTTTAAAAAAATTGTAAATTACCCCTCACACACTGAAACCTGATTCAGTGTCATGCTTCATCATTGGGGTCTTCCTGCCCCTCTACGGGAGACGGGGCGTGCTACGACTTACGTAGATGCAGGAGCACTTTATTCAGTGATTGGTGAGTATGTGTAGTGCGTGGGATCGTGAAAAGAAAATGTGAGATGGTTAAAAATTCTCTGGCTAGTGGAACGAAAATACTTTATTGTCTTCCCTGGCTGAGAATAGTAAACGTGGGGAGGTCTAGATGGTGTACTATAATGAGTCACCTCCTACAAGGTCGACATGTTTCAGAAGCCATCCCCTTGGCTTTCTTCCTCAGGACCAAAAAAACGATCCCTGTTACACCTCAATGGGTGATAGAATAAATGTACATATGCCTGATAGTCACAAACACTGTCCTTTGTTCCCTGTTATGGGAGTAGAAAAATATACCACTTGTATATCTTAAGAACCTGAAAAGAAAAATATTTTGGATAAATCATGGCTTTCATTTATCTTTATCTATTCACATCACCATCACGTTGAAAGTTTTAAGCTTTTTTGTGATATATTTCTCTTGTGCAACCCTTTTGTACGTAATGGTACCATTTGGTAAGTATCCTCTACTCATAAATCATCTGAAAGAACACTCCTTGTGATTTCTAGTGCCCAGTATCACATTTATTCAACATTCTTTCATACATATGTATCTCCTAGCAAGATACACTTTATGTTACAATACATTCATACATAAAGGAAGTATTTGTACACTCCTATTGTGCCCCTAAAAGGTTACAGATTGATGTTCTCAGCAACTGAGCACTCGCATTCATACTCCCATGATGAGCCTTGGAAAAAATGGGAGATGTTTGGCAAAAGTCTGTGCACTCGTCCTTTTTAACTGTGATCTCATGGTGTGTCTTTTAATATAAAAAATGGTATTCATGCTCTCAAAAGGACGTGCCATAATAATACATACTTTAGAATTTAATCGTTATCGCTCCATGAGCTCACACGAGAGGTGTTGGGCACCTTCAAATAGACACTGTAGGTATTTTAAAAGAACAGAAGGAAAAACAAGGTTTTCACTTCTAAACATACTACTGATTTGGAAAAACTTTATTGTTAAACATATACCATATATATAACACTCCATTTTATATTTTAAAAGGACACTTTACTGTAATCCCTTCCCCCCACAGTGCTTCACCTTATTTTCCATAATAACAGTTTTTGCAACATTTAACTGTACCAGTAAGTCAAAAGTTTACCATATTTTTAAATGCAGCACACCAGCTGTCAAATCCAAATAACAGGTGTGGTTGACTACTGCAAAATATTGGCTTATCCAGTCTATTGTACCTTTCTAAGTTTTCTCCTTAGTCAATCAGAAAGATACTTATTTTACAAACTAACATGTAACCTATTTTTAGGTACACAATGAGTATGAACACCCAATGACTTATCTCCTTTTTATTAAACCACATTCTGTCCACCATTTTAGATACCTTTCATTTTGCTAACTGTCTTACTCTGCTACAGACCTCTTTTGATTCTTTACACACCTGTCTTCAAAATGCTTACATTACGGATTGTAGGTCACAGCTCTGTTTTCTGGGGCAAAACGTATGCTGGAGACAGAGATATTAACAAAGACTTGGGTTTGCATAGGGTGGATATTAAATGGTTTGCACAGAGAGGATTAAAGTGGCACCAACTGCTGCCTATGGTTAAAAGCATTTTGAATCTCCAACCCCCTGACCACATGATTGTGCACTGTGGTGGCAATGACCTAGGCACACTGACTGGGATAGGATTAGAAATACTAATGAAGGATACCTTTGCACAACTGATGTCACTTTTCCCCCACACTGTCTTTGTGTACTCTAATATATGCCAAAGACAGAAATGGAAGTGGTCCAATCCTTTCTGTCCACAGATTGACAAAGCCAGGAAGCATGTTAATAAAGCTGTTTCTGCTTACCTTATAGACCATAACATGGGATCTATCTACAACAACTTGTGTTTTGACATGCATGGAATCTATAGAACTGATGGAGTTCACTTTACAGACAAAGGCAACAGGGTTTTTCTCAGCAACCTCAAACTGTACATCTGCACTTACGTGTACCTGCAACAAACTCATAATGAACACAAAGGGACATATTTACAAGAACTTAACGCCGCTGTAGCATCAATTTTTTGACGTTACAGTGGCTTTTTTTATCGCCTTATTTACAAAGTGCCGCTAACTGCAGTTAGCAGCACTTTTCCAGCCTAAACGTGAATTTTCAGGATCGCCACTTCTGTTAGCGGGACTTAACGGAAATGAGATGCAAGTTAGGTGTTCCCGTGAAAAAACTGCCACTAACCACACTTTGCGATATTTACAATGAAATTCCTGTACGTCGATAACCCCTCAGAACTGCCGCTAAGTCCAGTTAGCGGCAGTTTCCTAACGTCAAGACATACCTGGTATTTAACATGGTGCAAATATACCTGTATATAAGGAAGATAATCCCCGACCGTCATTGGCAATCTCAACGACGCCATGGAGGTACTACTCTTGCAACTTGGAGCTCCAAGAAGAACACCACCACCACAGAGGCGTCGCCGCGGAAGAGAGTGGGTCTAATGCCAAAGGATCACCCTCATACACCTCCAGCCAGAGGATGGGATAGCCCATTACAGCCTAAAAAGGTCCTCCATCCTGCGCATACTCAACCAGAGAGCACCAAAGCTGCAGGCCCCATCCCAGCGCAGCACTAACATCCCTCCGCAGACCAAGCTACTTACTGTGCTGCACATGTTGGCCTCAGGCACCTTTCAACCCACCAACTCCCAGGCATCCTGCTCAAGGATCCTCCCCACTCTCTTAGATGCCATCATCAGCCTGACGCCACAGCACCTATGCTTCCCCAACACTGTGCAAGGACTACTTGCCAACAAGCCAGGCTTCTATGCCATTGCTTTTTTCCGCATGTGTTGACTACACCCATGTGCAACTTGTGCCTCCTGAGGACATTGCACACATATACAGGAACAGGAAGCACACATACCTGATGAATGTGCAGGCAATTGTGGACCATCTAGGCCTGTTCATCAATGTTGTTGCCAATTTTCCAGGCAGTGTGCATGACTCATACATCTTCTGCCAATCTGTCATCAACCAGCGGTTCCAGAATGGCATCTATGGAAATGGACTGCTCACTGGTGAGTACAAACTGAACACACCACACACCTCAAGTCACCAATCATGTAGCTAAACTATGTGAGAATGCACACGTAGCAAATTGAATTCTGCATACATTGTAACTTGGCCAAATACTTTACACAAACACCTAATGCCAAAGAACAACACATATGTAAGTAGGCCCAACAAGGTAGTATGCTAGAAATACTCTCACAAACCACTAAGTCACTCTAGGAATACAGATCTTGCAGAATTCATAAGACAAAAATTGCAAGGAATAGATGCAGCATGTGCACAAGACATATGCTTGTGCTGTGCTGCATTCATTCTAAACAAAGACGTGCCATTTGTACAAGAAGATGACAGATTACTCTGCTATCCCCTGCGCTGTGCACAATTAGCTGACATGCACAAACATAGGCACCCATGCACCATGGTTGCGCATCCCTACGCCTCCCCTGGTGAGGTGTATCAATCTGATGCATTTCCAGATGTAAAATTAATACCAGATGCGCAAATGTAGCCAAATAAATGTGTGCTTAGTGGGAATACACACTGCAATATCCATGGCTGACCCCAACACGTATACAAGCAGATTCAAAGTTAACATATGCCCAAGGACATAAATAGACATATGCGTTGTCTTGACATGTCCCAGTAAGTGAAGTGCACCAGGTAGCAGTGCTACTGCATCTCAAACAGTGACCCACCTGGGTTGCAAGGGGGATGGAACTAACCCACAATGAGTACAACATTTAGCATCCAAGTACTTCCAATGCCAGCTACCCTCAGTACAATATCTCACAATGAAGTATCTTGCTGATGCACATACATAGTAATGTGCCAAAAGTCAATGGGACTTCTTTACAAGCCCCATGCGCCACCGGTGCCTCATTTACAATATGTGCAAAAGTGACGTACCGGTGGCGCAGGGGGCTTGTAAATAACCCGAAAGGTGTTCTGAGGTACCAGACATCCTGAAAGTTACAACATGGAGGAAATACACATGACTTGGCCAATGGCATCATGAAGATGTGTAGGCTGCAAAGTATAGGCAATTCAATGTCAGTGATGCAGGTCAATTGTATGTACCACAACATGATGAAGCAGAAAGTACAAAGCTGCACAATGAACACAAAATAAAAAAGCCCACTCTGCAAACACATCAGGTCTAAAAACTAATGGGCACTTCTCTCCATTTTCTGTTTCAGGGGACTAAGGATATGCACTGTCACCATGTCTGATGACCCCCATCAAAGTGACCCACACAAAGGCCCAGATAGACTACAATGTGGCACTGGGACGCACAAGGGCCATCGTGGAACAGACCTTCGGAGTCCTGAACTCAGGGTTCCTTTGCCTTGACATTTCGGGGGGAAGACTCCTGTACAGGCCTGAACTGGTCTGCAAAGTTATACTTGCGTGTTGCATTTTGCACAACATCTGCGTACGGACCAACACACCACTGCCAGAAGACCAAGAGAAGCCAGACAATCCGGAGGATGGGCAGGACGAAGAAGGTGATGCAAGACACACCACAACCTCTGCAGCTGGAACAGCAAGGAGGGATGCCATCATCCGTAACTTTTTTTCATAATCCCTATTAACAAATGTCTTGTCACAAACATTTCTTATAACCAAAGTTTACACCTTGTGAGTTTGCAAAATAAAATATCACTACAACAATGTATGCGTGGTTTGTGACTTCAGAAGGTGAACAATCATGTAAAGTCACATTAACAAAACAACAGTGTCACACAGATCTCTCACCTAGCAGGGGATATGACAACAATTAAATAAAGAGTGGGAATGGGACAATGTAATGGGCATCAGAACTTATGACTGTGTATGGTTTCTTATTGAGAATCAAAAACTGTGTTGTTTCTTCACAGGAGCACAATCAGGTCCTTTTTCACACAAGAGCGTAGTACAACATACAAGGTGTGTCTGATGCATCATTGTAGCTGGGGCCACATAGCTCTAAACCATTATAAAAGTTGAAACACAACATCTCTGTGAATTATGTGCCACAGGAAAAAAGGTAACTGACAATAGTCACAAAGATACATGACAATTGTGGACTGCATCCACTTGCGGGTGTGCAGGATGAAGATTCAAAGGATAGTACAGCCAGACTAACGGATGTATCAATACAGTGAAAGGAATGCTTCTAAAACCAAGCATACCCATTCATTCAACATTAGCAAGTGACACTACCTCCCTAGCTGACACATGTGTCACGGGAATGACAAACAAGCACATGTCTTGCATCACTAACACTGTGCATGATTCATCCATCAACACTGTGCTGATCTAACAATGCTATAGTTCCATAAGTACAAACAATGACACGTAGGTCAGCCATGGGACAACTGGCAAGGTATCAGCAATCAACAACGTGTTTGTAGGACTATAAACATGGCAATGCAATGGCAAGAAAGTGTTGAAGTAACATGCACAACAACACAAGTGTGGCATGGCAATAAAGGTGGAGAATTGGCTAGATCCTCATGAAATAACACTTACTCTGTGTTGACACCCCCAAGACAGAGAACAGACATACATATGAGTGAAGTGCAACAGGTAAACCAATAAATACAGCCAAAACATGCAAGTAACATACAACCAATTACATCAGGAATGGACATTGTATTGGGTTAGACGGACCTGAAAAGAAAGGGTAGCACCATGAAGTTGCACCACCTATCTCTGGATGGTCACTAAAAGTTTACTAATGCCAATTGCATGATGTGAGCAATTCAGGGATTAATCACAACTACACCAATCAAAATAGCTACACATCTGCAGGCACAGTTGAACACAGATACAAACATACATTTAAAAAGAAATGTCAATGTCACATACTGTTGTATCTCTCAAGGAATGTACAACATACTCTTGAGAACACATCGTTGCGCTAGATGGCCAGCCACCATGTATGGCATGTGTTGCAGTCTAGTGTGGCCCTCAACTCCAGTCAGGTGAATGCTAGACAGAAATCTCTGTCCGGATAGCACCAAGGGAAATCCACCGTACACCCAAGAACTCAATAACATGTGCTGAGGAAAAGCAGCACCACCTGGTTGTCTCCTGGATGCCAACTTTGGCAAGCAGATGACATGTTCAACATACCCCCCGAAAATCTGGGTTGTACAAGCAGTGTGCCCATGGCTTTTGGGCAGATACCACCCTTGGGCCTCCTCCGCTTCAGCCGCAACCATCTCACAACCTGGACAACAACATAAGGCGTCAAAACCCACCACCCTTTCCAAATCAGTGACTCAGCCAGCTGAATCCTCTGTCCGTCCGGATTACACAAGCCTGGGTACAGCAGGGTGCTCTGAGAATGCAGGGGAACCCACAGGTGCAGGAGATGCAAATGGCCCCTCTAAGTTCCCCTGTCACAGGTCCCCTGCCACACAAGATTTGTCCAGGTCAGGGGCCTCACCCTCCACAGCTAACGGGCAGCACAAATTCCTCTGGCATGCTGATGTTGAGAGGCACAGCACAAAATAGGATGTCTCCCCTGTCACTCCAGTGTAGTGTTGGTGCATGCCATGCAATGCAGACTACCCTTTGTTCCTGATCAGGAGCACCTTTATTGTCCACCACCACAAGGAGCACCATACAGGCTTCTCATGTCAGCAATGTGTCTACATCTGACATGCCAGACTTTGCCACCAGGTAAGGGTCATTGCTGATGCATCAATGTCTACAGCCAGGGCCCACAGGCTTGAGCATGACGCAGGCACCGCCTTCAACGTCAGTCTGCAGTAACTCTGCAGTGCGTGTGTCTACCACTACGGGTCTCATACAAAAACACAGTGTGGTCTCAAGTTATTGGGGACTGCCTGCGCTTACCGGCATAGGACGCCATGCTGTTCCAAGGAGTGTGCATTGTAAAGTGCTGCATTGCTGTATCCAGCCAACAATGTCCTGTCCACCTGGGACTCTGGGTCTTCAACATGTTTTTACATGGCTTTGTGTGGCTTGTGGACCTCTGCTTATCTTGGTCCTGGCTGCTCCATTCTGCATTCTGGTGCATACATTTCTGAAAGAAGCATCAGAGGTGCCTCTATAAGCTCCTGTAACCTACAGAGGCTGAAAAGTGATGCAGTGCTTACTCACATCAAATATTTTGTTCTCTATCTGTCCAGCCATCATATCACTCTCTCTCCTAGCTTCAAGCTGTGTATCGCTGTCACCTTAGACTGATGAGCAATTGTGTACATATGTGGCTAACATGACAATAGATTTGGTTGATAGACACCGTTTAAAAATATTTTCAGGTTTGCAAACTCTCAAATGCGTCCCACAACCTCTTTAAATCATGCCCATGAGTGATTTTGCACAGCCCGTTGTAAATGTGCACATCTTTAACTACAGCAAAGCAAACACTCAAATGTGAATCTGTGGTCAAGCCTTTGCATTGTTTGCTGCATCTTAAACCTGAATTTCAAGTAGTGAATGCCTGATGTTCATGTTCATGTGTGTTGGAAGCCCGTTAAACAGGTACAGACATCCCAGCAATGTGTAATGTGACAGTCACATAAGTGGTCACACATACAACCTATGCTAACCATTATGACTACCACTGATGCATACATTTACAATCACACATGACTAGATGTGGATGGGCATCAATGTGTGGAACAAGGGCATGTCGACAGCTCTGAATTACTGATATCATGACATATCAGAATGACTGAAGTCACCTGCACAACACAGATCGCATCCCATTGCCATATGGTGTTATTAGTCATGTAATATCATGAAATATGGTACATCTGATGATCAACTAGCACTTAGCGTTGAAAATGTTACCGCATTAACACATAAGCGATAATTCTTTTCATAACCGGCATTGAAAATCATCACAAAATACATGTTACAACAATGAAAATTCCTGCTTAGCCCTTAGCGAGTAAACTATTCTCACAGAGTCCAAAAACGTGCCGCAAATGCCCAGGAAGTGATCCTGTGTCATGGAGGAGTACTGTACACTTTCACTTTTAACCACACTGTTAGTGTCTGTGGAGAGTGTTGGAGGTGTTTGGAGTTGTGTGCTGGTGTTTCTTGCTCCTTGTTGATTATCTTGTCAGGTGTCTGTCCAAGAGGTATATTTGTCTTTCTTACTGTTTTAGAGTAATTTTCTTGAGTATTATTTTTCTAAAAGTCAGGTTAGGTGTGTGTCAGGAGATGTTGGGTGTGGATAGGGAGGGCAGGATGTCAGAGGGGGCATAGGGGGGCTTCCTCTGGCTTGTTAAGTTTTACCTACCGCTGATGGTGGCGAGTTGGGGACGGGTCCTGCAGGGCTATGGTGTCCAGGACTGGAAGGTGAGGTGGGAGCATATCCGCAACCACATGATGCGAATCTTCTGGGTGGACAGGATTGTCCACCAATGCAAGCACAGATGGCAGGACTGCACGGGACGTGAGGGAGACCTTTTGGATCACCTGGGAATCATTGTTGGCAGGCAAGGTGGTAAGTACATGAGAAAAGTTTCATTAAATCACAGTGCGTTTCCTCTGTCAACAACTGTAGTCAGTGACACAATGATGCCATCCATTTTTAGGTCTCGCCTAGGCAGCGCATGCGCTGTCTCTCCGAGACAGCAAGTAATTAGTATATGTGGTGAAACTCCACCTATTGGCTTTTTATTGGTTTGTTTGCTTGTCTGCCTTAATCTCTTTGTTTCGACAGGCTAATGCGTTTTTTAGTTCCTCCTTTATTTGTTTGCGAACGCCTATGCAGCACCGCCTAACTACTGTAAGCATGCTGCTAGTAGAATGAAGTGTTTGTTTTGGAACTCTTTTGTGTTTTTTTGTTGCTTGCTTATTCTGCTCGGGCATGTTTTCTTTGTATTGGTGACCTGTGAGCGTTAATGTTTTTGTGTGGCGATGGAAAGGCAGCACATAACCTGTGTATATTGGGAGGGGATGTGCTTTAAAAGACAAAACTTTTAATGTAGGAGCTCGGAAACCAGGCTTTTGTGTCCGATTTTGCACAACGGTAAGTTAGTTGATATTTCGGTTTTACTATTTTATATACTATGCAGTTTATGTTTGTAGTACTTGATTTATATGGTAAATTGTTTTGTAAAGTGCGTGCAAATGGGTTTTCTAAATTTGTGCCTTTTATCTGTATTATAGCGTATTTTATTCTCAGTTCCTCTGTTTTTTTTTTATATATATGCTGTGCGAACGGCTTCCGAACTGTTTCTATTTAAACTCGAAGTTCAGCTCCAAATTTATTGTAGTTGCATGACAAACACCAAAACATATGTAAATATATTTAAAGCAAAAAAAGCTGGAGCTGTATTTAGGCAGCAGCTTTAGCCACGTACTTTTTTTTCCCCTGAGTTTATCATCCTTTTGTTTTCTGTAGCTTACTGATCTGCATCCCACAGATGCTATAGACGAAAAGATTACGATCTTTACAACAAGGCTTCTTTTCACTTCATTAGCTCTTCCTGGTTTCCTTTCACAACTGTAGGACACATGGTAAGTTTTCACACAACAGCAGACTTTTAGGCTCCTTTTTTTTCCAGAACAAATGCCAATGCACTAGGATTTATTCACACCGCTACACAAGGCAGCGTAAAAACAACATTTTTGAGCTGCACCTATGTAACTTTAAACTTATATTCCAGCTTTATGGTACATTTATAGCTTTTTTAAAATTAGGCAGAATCATTGCTTTGGCTCAACTCAACATATTTTATTGTCCTTCGGTAAAATAAAAAATAAATAGTGGCGTGGTTCCAGCTGCACTCCCAAAAGTAAAATTGTAACCGAAGAACTGCCGGGCTGTTATTAGGCAGCATCTTTATATAACATATTTATTCGTTAACCTGTTTATCATGGAGCACATAACCCGTGTAAATTGGAAGGACATATGGTTTAAAGAACAACACTACAAATTTATGATCTTTAAAACTACGTTCCAGTTTAAGATTTTGCTCGGTAGTATGTGGTTTAGGTCAAAGAACTTAATCTCCTTAAATGCACTTTTAAAAAAAAGTGCATTGGACTGCACGTTTATGCACGCAAAGGGTTTTTTAAATCTGTGCCTTTTATCTGTATTATAGCGCCTTTTATTCACTGATTTTCGGTTTTTTATCTACACATTGTTAACTTTCTCTTTTACTTCTGTTTTTATTACATTTTGTGCGATCGCCTTCTGAAGTGCTTTTATTTAACATAGAAGTCCAGCTCCAAATTTATTCCACCTGCATGGCTTTTGTTTTTATAAGGCACATACATTGCTGTAAGTACACTGAACATATTGTAATGTTATTGGGTAAAAACAGAAATAGAATAGTGGCATGACTCTAGCTGCACTCCAAATGGTTAATTTGCAACCAAGCAACTGCCGGGACTGTCATTAGGCAGCAGTTTTAAACAATGGTTATTTTTTTTGCCTGCCTAACAAGCAGCGTACAACCCGTGTAAATATGAAGGGAATGTGCTTTAAAGGACAAAACTTCTGGCTCCAGTCGCACTCCCAATGCTTAATTTGTAACCTTGCAACTGCCGGGGCTTTTATTAGGGAGCAGCTTAAGACAACATACTTGTTTTTTTAGCCTACCTAACAGGCAGCACACAACCTGTGTAAATATGAAGGGAATGTGCTTTAAAGGACAAATCTTCTGGTTCCAGTCGCACTCCCAATGCTTAATTTGTAACCGTACAACTGCCAGGGTTTTTATTAGGCCGCAGGCTCAGACAACATACTTCTTTTTTTAGCCTGCCTAACAGGCAGCACACAACTTGTGTTAATGGGAAGTGAATGTGTTTTCAAGGACAAAACTTCTAACTGTACGAGCTCGGAAACCAGGTTCCATTCTCAAATGTTGCTCAATAGGGTGTGATTTTGGACAAAGCATTTAATATCCCAACACACAGTAAAAATACAGGTGTCCTGGACTGCAGATAACGTATTTCTGTTGATTATTAGGTGCTGCTGTTGAGCACCAGAAACCACCAGCTCATATTTAGCACTGCACTCTCCCTATGTTTAAAACATACTACATAATGTAAAGCACGGTAAGCTACAATCATTATTGGTTTCACTATTAAAACACGGTAACCTAGATTATATCTTGGTTTCACTAATTTATAAACTATGCAGTTCCTGTTTGTCGTATTTCATTTATATGCTAAATAGGGCTCAAAAGTGCACGCAAATGTTTTTTCTAAATCTGTGCTTTTTAACTGTATTATAGCGCATTTTATTCTGTGTTTTTCGATTTTTATATATACACAGATAACTTTCTCTTTTACTTCTGTTTTTCTTACATTCTGTGCGATCGCCTACTGAAGCACTTTTAGTTAAAATAGGAGTCCAGCTCCAAATTTATTCTACCTGTATGGCTTTTGTTTTTATAAGGCACATATATTGCTGTAAGTACACTGAACATATTTTAATGTTATTGGGCAGAAATAGAATAGTGGCATGCCTCTAGCTGCACTCCCAATGGTTAATTTGTAACCAAGCAACTGCCGGGGCTGTCATTAGGCAGCAGTTTTAAATAATATATATATTTTTTTTGCCTGCCTAACAGGCAGCGCACAATCCTTGTAAATATGAAGGGAATGTTATTGTAAAGGACAAAACATCTGGCTCCAGTCGCACTCCCAATGCTTAATTTGTAACCTTACAACTGCCGGGGCTTTTATTAGGCAGCAGCTTCAGACAACATACTTCTTTTTTAGCCTGCCTAACAAGCAGCGCACAACTCATGTAAATATGAAGGGAATTTGCTTTAAAGGACAAAACTTCTGGTTCCAGTCGCACTCTCAATGCTTAATTTGTAACCTTACAACTGCCGGGGCTTTTATTAGGCAGCAGCTTAAGACAACATACTTGTTTTTTAGCCTGCCTAACAGGCAGCACACAGCTTGTGTTAATGGGAAGTGAATGTGCTTTCTTTTTATTTTTTTATTTTATTAAATACCCGGCATACCAATAATAAATACATTTTACAATTCATTCTGTACTGTATAATATAAAATATAAAATCCTGCGTATACATAAGACCAGTAGATTAATTAAACAGTTAATATGATTAATAAAAGATAAAACATGGGGAGAAAACATAGATAGGATTAAATTGTCTTGCAGTTCAATCAGTAGTAAAAGCAACCTATCGACATAGGGGGCTTCCTTCAATCAGAGACATATGTGCCATCAGACGAGAAATACAATTACACTAGACTTTCTCTGACTACCGTAATTTACCTTTTACCCTAGAGATATATCATATCGTATCTGGGCAGTAACCTAGCCCACTCCCTCGCTCTCAATAGTCGGAGGGCGTTGCGCATTATCTCTCCATCTCTTGATGGGGGCCCAAATTCTCGAGCCCAACTCCCTCATCTTCCTACCTCTCCTTATATAGAGAGAGGATTCCAAGTTATATATCCCTAAGAGGCATGCAAGCCACATTTGAAAAGTGGGGGAATTGGGTCCTTCCATCCTGCTACTAAGAGTATCCTGAGAACTGCTACACATATAAAAACAAGGGATTCATCTTCCTTACTGAGGCCCAGGCTACTATCATGCCCCATTAACATTAGGGTAGGGGATAGGTCGATCTTAGATCCTAGCAGCCCCTCCCAGAAGATCCCGATCTCTCCTTGAATTACACTTAGTTTTTCACATTGATAGAACATGTGTATTAAATCAGCTGGCCCTTCTCCACACCTCGGACATTTGTCATCTTCTCTCTTATCCCAATCATACAATTTAGCTGGAGTAAAATAAAGATTAAATAGGGTTTTATAATGTTGGGCTTTTAAGTTAGTCGAACGAAATAGCTTTTCTGCTAAATGCAGCGCTTTATACATATCTACATCAGGATCATTTAATTTAGTTACCCAGGTAGCTTCAAATTTTTCCATATCATCTTGTGAATTCAGGAGCAAGGTACTGTATATCATCTTTATTTTGCTTCCACCCCCTACTAAATACTCAATAAGATTAATTCTACCCCCGGAGAGATCCGTGGCCTAAAACCCGATAGATTTTTCTGAATTTGTATAAATTTGAAGCCTTGATTTGCAAGGCGCCCAAATTTCTGCTGTATGGCGCTAAATCCCATCATTTGATCTCCTTCATATACATCACCAATTTTTCTTATACCTTGTTGATCCCAGATCCTACCCATCATACAATAATTGCGGCAGTACAGTTGTTTTCCAAAGAGGGGTATAGTAGTTTATTTTGGGGATTGCCAAAGTTTTTTGTACTTCTTTCCAAACCTCCCATGCGTTTACCATTACCTTGTACCGTATTTTCTTGTAATATCGCCTATCTGTTTTACGGAGTAAAAGCCCTATGGCCTCTCTGCCTAACATCAGCTCGAATATTGTTGGGAGGGTGTGATTACTTGCTGCCATAACCATTTGGTTCCTATCTGGGTCAAGTAGTATTGCCATCTGACTCAATAGACAGGACCACTGATAAAATCTAACATTCGGGATTGCGAGCCCTCCCCTTACCTGCGGGAGAGACAGATATTTCATGACACGTCTAATTTTCCCGTATTGCCACATAAAATTAATAAATGTTGATTCAATTGATTTCATAGTTGACTCATCGATCATGAATGGGATAGATCGGAACAGATACAAGATTTTGGGTAGCATAGTCATTTTTAATACGTTGCCCTCCCGATTATTGATAGATGCATACCATCTATCCTTTTTAGATCCGCTGAGATTGATTTCACCAGAGGGTCAAAATTAACCTTTATTATTTTATCAATTGCTGGGCTAATTCGGACTCCTAAATAAATTGCACTTTCTATACATCTCGAATCATTCATTTTGATATTATCCGTACAGACTATCTGGGTCTTGCTTTCATTTAACAGATAACCAGACCTCTGTCCGAATTCCCTGGCTATCTCAGTGATTGCACTGATAGCTCTAGCTGGATCCGGAGTTAGTATAGCCAGGTCATCCGCATATGCCAGGAACTTGGTCTCAAAGCCATTGATGACTATAGGCTTGATGTCTTGACACCTCAGTAATCTTTCTATCAGTGGATCAATATATAGGGCGAACAATATTGGTGAGCAGGGACAGCCATGTCTTGTCCCTCTAGAAATAAAGATATTATCAGAGCTGTCCCCCATTAATTGAATTTTGGCCTTTGGATCCGAATACATTGCCCTGATGGCCTTTGATATTCTTGGTCCAAACCCCTTTCGTTCCAATATCCCCCACAAATACGTCCACTTTACTCGGTCAAAGGCTTTTTCTGCGTCGAGAAGGATCATGGCCATTCGGCCCCCCGTGGCAGCCTGTACATCAAAGAGTGTGATAGTGCGCCTTATATGATCAGTTGTTCCGCGCCCTGGGACAAACCCATGCTGCCACGGGGAGACCAAACCGCCAATGACCCTTCCAAACCTTTTCACAAGCACCTTAGAGTATACTTTAGTATCTGCATTGATGAGGGATATTGGACGATACGATGCTGGGTTATCCTTTGGTTTCCCTTTTTTATGGAACACTACTATATTAGTTTCTTTCCAGGATTCTGGGATCTTACCAGTATGTAATATATCGTTAAATAAATCTAACATAATAGGGGCGATCACACTCTGGATACATTTATAAGCTTCCAGGGGAATGCTATCGGGGCCAGCTGCCTTTCCAAGTGATAGTTCTTGAAGGGCCTCATTTACTTCCTCTATCGAAAATTCTTTTTCTAGTTCTTCTTTTGTCTGACTGTCTAACTGAGGGCCTACACCCACGACCACCATACTAGGGACTTCTGTAACAGTCTCTTCTTTATACAGCTTTTGGTAATAATCATTAAATACCCTAAGGATGTCTTTTGACTCCGTATATACCTGATCCTCTTCCCGTATATCTGTAATTATATTTCTGGTGCTTTCCTGTCTAATTCGTAACGCTAAAAGTTTGCCTGCCTGTTCTCCTGTCTCATTAAACTGGCCCCTATGAGTTTGATAATCATCTGCAGCTTTCTGGGCTAACCATTTTTGCAGCTCGGATTTTATAGTCAAGATCCTGTGCTGTGTCTCTATAACCTCTTTTCCCTGACCTATATCTTCGGTATGTTGTTCCTCTGCTAACATTAATTCTCTTAACAATCTTTCATTTTCCATCTGCCCCTCTTTCCTTAGTCTAGCTGTAAAACTGATTGTTTCCCCTCTGAGAGCGGCATTAAATGCGTCCCAGACTATATTTCGGGAGGCACTGTATCGGTTCATATCAAAAAAGTCTTGGGCCCACTTCTTCATATATTCTAAATAGTTCAAATTTACTAATACCTTCCTATTGAAAATCCATTTTGCATAACATTTATTAGGGGATTCAGTTTCCAGATGTAAAACCAGTGGATTATGATCTGATATTGCTTTTGGTAATTTCTCAATCCTCACTTTCTTTATTACTGTCGCCAATATCAAAAAATAATCCAACTTTGTATATTTTTTGTGCGGGCATGAAAAATATGTAAATCCTGCCTTGTTTGGTTCTTTGTTCCCCCAAACATCTACCAGACCATGGCTGATGATTAATGAGTTCAAAGCACGGTATACTTTGGGCTTTCGCCCAGCATACGAATTATTACTAACAAGGTCAGCTGCGATATTAAAATCTCCACATAATATCATTGGAGTTGGCCATGTCGTCAGTTCAATTTCGAGATGGGCAAAGATTTCAGGATCGTCTTGATTAGACCCATATATTGTACACAGGGTGATTCCAATTCTGAGCTCCACCACCACCCATCTCCCAAGGGTGTCTATTATTTTGCGTTTCACACCACCAACAGCCACCTTACCCAATATTGCTACCCCCCTGATGGTAGAGGTCTGGGAAGAGCAGGCCACTAGGTCATATCCTTTTATATTTAACACATTTCTTTATGCCCAAGGTACGTGGGTTTCCTGTAAACAGACCACATCAAAATAGTTTGATCTTACAAACTCCCCCAGCCGTTGCCTCTTTCTCCAATCATTTAAGCCCCCTACGTTCACAGTGCATATCTTAAGCTTCCCCATTCTCCTTTATAAGGTTGTCCCATCCGTTACTACTTTCATTAATCAACTGTTTTATTCGCAGGCCCTTCGACCATTTTTTTATCAAATACCGGGTATTCCTTTCCTCCCCGTGACCCTCTCCACCACCCCCACCCCCACCCCCCTTACCCAGACCTTCAGCCCTCCCCACCCTTCTCCCTCCCTTCGGTCTTGACCCTCCACCTCCCCTTTGAAGCGCTCAGACTTTAGTCTGTGCATAGGATGTTCGCAGCATTAGTGACATGGCTGATCCTATTCCAAAATTCTCTTAAAGTTACCCCGACTAATCCTATTAATTCATAGGTCTGGTTAAACACATTTATGGCATTGCCCCTTCTCCCTTCTTTTCCTGTTTTGATCTCCTTCGTCCTTCGTCTTTTCTAAACGATTTTCCTTTTCCTTTTAAACTCTTTTCCCTTCCTTTTCCCTTTTTTCTTTTCTTTTCCTTTTTTCCTTACCCTTTTTCCTTTTTCCCTTCCCTTCCTTTTTCCTCCTTCCCTCTCTTTTTTTTTCTTCACCCCTTCCCTGATAGTTATTACTAATTCTACAGAGATTCCAGGGAGGAAGTGTCCTACATTCCGGGGATAGGCTCTAAATCACTTTAACCCCAAAAAAAAGAAAAAAAATTATAGCGAGTTTCCCTCCCACACCCCCCCTTTTTTTTTTCCAATCATAACTTTATTTATCCATAGTGTCCAGAAATTCCTTTGCTTTTATTTCCGACACGAAATAACGCGTCTGCCCATCGTGGATCACTTTGAGCTGGGCTGGATTTATCAAGTACACCTGGATATTTTTCTCCTGGAAAGGTTTTATGAGCTGCCTTAGCCTCCATCGTCTCTCCACCGTGGTATGGCTGAAATCTGGGCGCACAAAGTACGATATCTCCCCGCTTGTTCTCTTACAGTCAGGTCTTGCCTTATCTGATAGTGCCTGGCGGAGGAGAAAATTACCAAAGTACACAAGGATCGCACGTGGCTTGGCTCCTTCCCTTGCTTGTGTCCTTGGTTTAAAGGGAGTGCAATGTTCTCTCTGGACGTCTGCTTCCCAATTCCATTCTGACAACTCTGGGAGCGAGGACTTAAATAGCCCAATTATGTATGTCCTGGTGTCGGACCCCTCAACCCCCTCCGGGATCCCTAACACCCTGAGATTGTTCCTCCTCTGTCTGTTTTCAAACTCCTCAAGTTTCCATTGAATATCTTTAATTTGGGAGCCTTGTGCTTCCACCTGGATTGCAGCGCCTGAAGCCTCTGCTTCCGTAGAGACAATTCTTGCTTCTAGATTGGTCACCCTTTCCCCTATGTTAACACAGGATTTGGAGAGCTTCCTAACAACGCCTTGCAATTTTTGGAGAGCAGCCTGCGCTTTTCGGCTGTCTTGGCGCGTTTCTTCCCTGTGTGATAGGATAGCCTGATGTATTACTTCCAGTGTAGGGGGACCAAACTAGCCTCTGCGGGGTTGTCCCAGACGAGGAACCGGACAGCTGAGTCGCCGATAAGTAGCCCCATTTTAAGTCCTTTCTTTCTCGTCTTTGTGTACTAAGGCGCTGGTTATTGTTTTTTTTCACTGTTATAGGTTGTGCCTTATCACTATCCTCAGGGTCAGTGTCTCGGTTACTTGCCTCCGATGATGTGCTAAAACCGTCCTCGACCATTCTGCCCCCTCTGAGACTGAAAAGAAACAGTCGTTTGGCTCTTTATCTATTTCTCCACTGATTTTATCCCCTCCTGCCAGGTCTGCTGCCAGATTCAATTCGCTTCCCCAAACCACTATATTGGTTTTATGAGCTACATTTTCTGTACTTTGTTGTGCCTCTGGACAGTCAGTCATTATCTTAGGGCCGACTTCTAACTGCTCTAATGCCATGACCACTGCGCCATGAGGCTCCGGGAAACCAGAGGTGCCTCCACCGAATCCACGATTTCACCGCTATCCTCAATCTCAGCGGCGGAGGCGCGCTCCCCGCTTCCCTCCACCCCTCGCGGGGAGGGGGGCGTCCTCTCTCAGATGCCTACCATTAGCCACAGTACTTTTCAGCAATGGTGATTCCCGGATCTCCTTACGTCTCACCTCCTGATTTTGTTTGCTCTTCTCCCCGATAGCAGCTCCTGACTGTGTCTCCTTCGGGCGTTGTAGGAGCTCCACCACCGAAGGGCCGGCAGGACGGAGTTTCCCGGCTCCCCCGCCTCTTCCGCTCTTCACCACTGGAGGCTCAGCGCTGGGAGTCTAAAGCTGCACACGTCCCGAGGTTTGATCCGGGGATTCATGCTCCGCTGGGTTCTGTCCTCGTAGCTTTCGACTTCCCACCGATTTAGATGAGCGGCATTCGCGGCTGCTTTCGGACCCATTTTTCCGCGGGTCCCGGACAGACGATGTTCCAGGCGGAACGGATGTTTCGCTGTAGCGCGCTTTAGAATCCATATCCCGCACTCAATCCAGTCGGCCCAGTCTTTGCAGCAGCAGCTCCGGGATCTCTGCATGAGGAGCCTCTTAGTCGGTAAGCGCTTTTCCTCTAGTCATGCGGCGTTTCACTGAGCTAAGCAGCCATGAATCACTAGTGCTGCTGTCGGCCTCCTAAGCGGCCGCCATCTTGCTTCACACACCACCGGGATACGGGGAAGTGAATGTGCTTTCAAGGACAAAACTTCTAACTGTACGAGCTCGGAAACCAGGTTCCATTCTCAAATGTTGCTCAATAGGGTGTGATTTTGGACAAAGCATTTAATTTCCCGACACGCAGTAAAAATACAGGTGTCCTGGACTGCAGATAAAGTATTTCTGTTGATTATTAGGTGCTGCTGTTGAGCACCAGAAACCACCAGCTCATATTTAGCACTGCACTTTCCCTATGTTTAAAACATACTACATAATGTAAAGCACGGTAAGCTACAATCATTATTGGTTTCACTATTAAAACACGGTAACCTAGATTATATCTTGGTTTCACTAATTTATAAACTATGCAGTTCCTGTTTGTCGTATTTCATTTATATGCTAAATAGGGCTCAAAAGTGCACGCAAATGTTTTTTCTAAATCTGTGCCTTTTAACTGTATTATAGCGCATTTTATTCTGTGTTTTTCACTTTTTATATATACACAGATAACTTTCTCTTTTACTTCTGTTTTTCTTACATTCTGTGCGATCGCCTACTGAAGCACTTTTAGTTAAAATAGGAGTCCAGCTCCAAATTTATTCTACCTGTATGGCTTTTGTTTTTATAAGGCACATATATTGCTGTAAGTACACTGAACATATTTTAATGTTATTGGGCAGAAATAGAATAGTGGCATGCCTCTAGCTGCACTCCCAATGGTTAATTTGTAACCAAGCAACTGCCGGGGCTGTCATTAGGCAGCAGTTTTAAATAATATATATATATTTTTTTGCCTGCCTAACAGGCAGCGCACAATCCTTGTAAATATGAAGGGAATGTTATTGTAAAGGACAAAACATCTGGCTCCAGTCGCACTCCCAATGCTTAATTTGTAACCTTACAACTGCCGGGGCTTTTATTAGGCAGCAGCTTCAGACAACATACTTCTTTTTTAGCCTGCCTAACAAGCAGCGCACAACTCATGTAAATATGAAGGGAATTTGCTTTAAAGGACAAAACTTCTGGTTCCAGTCGCACTCTCAATGCTTAATTTGTAACCTTACAACTGCCGGGGCTTTTATTAGGCAGCAGCTTAAGACAACATACTTGTTTTTTAGCCTGCCTAACAGGCAGCACACAGCTTGTGTTAATGGGAAGTGAATGTGCTTTCTTTTTATTTTTTTAATTTTATTAAATACCCGGCATACCAATAATAAATACATTTTACAATTCATTCTGTACTGTATAATATAAAATATAAAATCCTGCGTATACATAAGACCAGTAGATTAATTAAACAGTTAATATGATTAATAAAAGATAAAACATGGGGAGAAAACATAGATAGGATTAAATTGTCTTGCAGTTCAATCAGTAGTAAAAGCAACCTATCGACATAGGGGGCTTCCTTCAATCAGAGACATATGTGCCATCAGACGAGAAATACAATTACACTAGACTTTCTCTGACTACCGTAATTTACCTTTTACCCTAGAGATATATCATATCGTATCTGGGCAGTAACCTAGCCCACTCCCTCGCTCTCAATAGTCGGAGGGCGTTGCGCATTATCTCTCCATCTCTTGATGGGGGCCCAAATTCTCGAGCCCAACTCCCTCATCTTCCTACCTCTCCTTATATAGAGAGAGGATTCCAAGTTATATATCCCTAAGAGGCATGCAAGCCACATTTGAAAAGTGGGGGGAATTGGGTCCTTCCATCCTGCTACTAAGAGTATCCTGAGAACTGCTACACATATAAAAACAAGGGATTCATCTTCCTTACTGAGGCCCAGGCTACTATCATGCCCCATTAACATTAGGGTAGGGGATAGGTCGATCTTAGATCCTAGCAGCCCCTCCCAGAAGATCCCGATCTCTCCTTGAATTACACTTAGTTTTTCACATTGATAGAACATGTGTATTAAATCAGCTGGCCCTTCTCCACACCTCGGACATTTGTCATCTTCTCTCTTATCCCAATCATACAATTTAGCTGGAGTAAAATAAAGATTAAATAGGGTTTTATAATGTTGGGCTTTTAAGTTAGTCGAACGAAATAGCTTTTCTGCTAAATGCAGCGCTTTATACATATCTACATCAGGATCATTTAATTTAGTTACCCAGGTAGCTTCAAATTTTTCCATATCATCTTGTGAATTCAGGAGCAAGGTACTGTATATCATCTTTATTTTGCTTCCACCCCCTACTAAATACTCAATAAGATTAATTCTACCCCCCGGAGAGATCCGTGGCCTAAAACCCGATAGATTTTTCTGAATTTGTATAAATTTGAAGCCTTGATTTGCAAGGTGCCCAAATTTCTGCTGTATGGCGCTAAATCCCATCATTTGATCTCCTTCATATACATCACCAATTTTTCTTATACCTTGTTGATCCCAGATCCTACCCATCATACAATAATTGCGGCAGTACAGTTGTTTTCCAAAGAGGGGTATAGTAGTTTATTTTGGGGATTGCCAAAGTTTTTGTACTTCTTTCCAAACCTCCCATGCGTTTACCATTACCTTGTACCGTATTTTCTTGTAATATCGCCTATCTGTTTTACGGAGTAAAAGCCCTATGGCCTCTCTGCCTAACATCAGCTCGAATATTGTTGGGAGGGTGTGATTACTTGCTGCCATAACCGTTTGGTTCCTTTCTGGGTCAAGTAGTATTGCCATCTGACTCAATAGACAGGACCACTGATAAAATCTAACATTCGGGATTGCGAGCCCTCCCCTTACCTGCGGGAGAGACAGATATTTCATGACACGTCTAATTTTCCCGTATTGCCACATAAAATTAATAAATGTTGATTCAATTGATTTCATAGTTGACTCATCGATCATGAATGGGATAGATCGGAACAGATACAAGATTTTGGGTAGCATAGTCATTTTTAATACGTTGCCCTCCCGATTATTGATAGATGCATACCATCTATCCTTTTTAGATCCGCTGAGATTGATTTCACCAGAGGGTCAAAATTAACCTTTATTATTTTATCAATTGCTGGGCTAATTCGGACTCCTAAATAAATTGCACTTTCTATACATCTCGAATCATTCATTTTGATATTATCCGTACAGACTATCTGGGTCTTGCTTTCATTTAACAGATAACCAGACCTCTGTCCGAATTCCCTGGCTATCTCAGTGATTGCACTGATAGCTCTAGCTGGATCCGGAGTTAGTATAGCCAGGTCATCCGCATATGCCAGGAACTTGGTCTCAAAGCCATTGATGACTATAGGCTTGATGTCTTGACACCTCAGTAATCTTTCTATCAGTGGATCAATATATAGGGCGAACAATATTGGTGAGCAGGGACAGCCATGTCTTGTCCCTCTAGAAATAAAGATATTATCAGAGCTGTCCCCCATTAATTGAATTTTGGCCTTTGGATCCGAATACATTGCCCTGATGGCCTTTGATATTCTTGGTCCAAACCCCTTTCGTTCCAATATCCCCCACAAATACGTCCACTTTACTCGGTCAAAGGCTTTTTCTGCGTCGAGAAGGATCATGGCCATTCGGCCCCCCGTGGCAGCCTGTACATCAAAGAGTGTGATAGTCCGCCTTATATGATCAGTTGTTCCGCGCCCTGGGACAAACCCATGCTGCCACGGGGAGACCAAACCGCCAATGACCCTTCCAAACCTTTTCGCAAGCACCTTAGAGTATACTTTAGTATCTGCATTGATGAGGGATATTGGACGATACGATGCTGGGTTATCCTTTGGTTTCCCTTTTTTATGGAACACTACTATATTAGTTTCTTTCCAGGATTCTGGGATCTTACCAGTATGTAATATATCGTTAAATAAATCTAACATAATAGGGGCGATCACACTCTGGATACATTTATAAGCTTCCAGGGGAATGCTATCGGGGCCAGCTGCCTTTCCAAGTGATAGTTCTTGAAGGGCCTCATTTACTTCCTCTATCGAAAATTCTTTTTCTAGTTCTTCTTTTGTCTGACTGTCTAACTGAGGGCCTACACCCACGACCACCATACTAGGGACTTCTGTAACAGTCTCTTCTTTATACAGCTTTTGGTAATAATCATTAAATACCCTAAGGATGTCTTTTGACTCCGTATATACCTGATCCTCTTCCCGTATATCTGTAATTATATTTCTGGTGCTTTCCTGTCTAATTCGTAACGCTAAAAGTTTGCCTGCCTGTTCTCCTGTCTCATTAAACTGGCCCCTATGAGTTTGATAATCATCTGCAGCTTTCTGGGCTAACCATTTTTGCAGCTCGGATTTTATAGTCAAGATCCTGTGCTGTGTCTCTATAACCTCTTTTCCCTGACCTATATCTTCGGTATGTTGTTCCTCTGCTAACATTAATTCTCTTAACAATCTTTCATTTTCCATCTGCCCCTCTTTCCTTAGTCTAGCTGTAAAACTGATTGTTTCCCCTCTGAGAGCGGCTTTAAATGCGTCCCAGACTATATTTCGGGAGGCACTGTATCGGTTCATATCAAAAAAGTCTTGGGCCCACTTCTTCATATATTCTAAATAGTTCAAATTTACTAATACCTTCCTATTGAAAATCCATTTTGCATAACATTTATTAGGGGATTCAGTTTCCAGATGTAAAACCAGTGGATTATGATCTGATATTGCTTTTGGTAATTTCTCAATCCTCACTTTCTTTATTACTGTCGCCGATATCAAAAAATAATCCAACTTTGTATATTTTTTGTGCGGGCATGAAAAATATGTAAATCCTGCCTTGTTTGGTTCTTTGTTCCCCCAAACATCTACCAGACCATGGCTGATGATTAATGAGTTCAAAGCACGGTATACTTTGGGCTTTCGCCCAGCATACGAATTATTACTAACAAGGTCAGCTGCGATATTAAAATCTCCACATAATATCATTGGAGTTGGCCATGTCGTCAGTTCAATTTCGAGATGGGCAAAGATTTCAGGATCGTCTTGATTAGACCCATATATTGTACACAGGGTGATTCCAATTCTGAGCTCCACCACCACCCATCTCCCAAGGGTGTCTATTATTTTGCGTTTCACACCACCAAGAGCCACCTTACCCAATATTGCTATCCCCCTGATGGTAGAGGTCTGGGAAGAGCAGGCCACTAGGTCATATCCTTTTATATTTAACACATTTCTTTTTGCCCAAGGTACGTGGGTTTCCTGTAAACAGACCACATCAAAATAGTTTGATCTTACAAACTCCCCCAGCCGTTGCCTCTTTCTCCAATCATTTAAGCCCCCTACGTTCACAGTGCATATCTTAAGCTTCCCCATTCTCCTTTATAAGGTTGTCCCATCCGTTACTACTTTCATTAATCAACTGTTTTATTCGCAGGCCCTTCGACCATTTTTTTATCAAATACCGGGTATTCCTTTCCTCCCCGTGACCCTCTCCACCACCCCCACCCCCACCCCCCTTACCCAGACCTTCAGCCCTCCCCACCCTTCTCCCTCCCTTCGGTCTTGACCCTCCACCTCCCCTTTGAAGCGCTCAGACTTTAGTCTGTGCATAGGATGTTCGCAGCATTAGTGACATGGCTGATCCTATTCCAAAATTCTCTTAAAGTTACCCCGACTAATCCTATTAATTCATAGGTCTGGTTAAACACATTTATGGCATTGCCCCTTCTCCCTTCTTTTCCTGTTTTGATCTCCTTCGTCCTTCGTCTTTTCTAAACGATTTTCCTTTTCCTTTTAAACTCTTTTCCCTTCCTTTTCCCTTTTTTCTTTTCTTTTCCTTTTTTCCTTACCCTTTTTCCTTTTTCCCTTCCCTTCCTTTTTCCTCCTTCCCTCTCTTTTTTTTTCTTTACCCCTTCCCTGATAGTTATTACTAATTCTACAGAGATTCCAGGGAGGAAGTGTCCTACATTCCGGGGATAGGCTCTAAATCACTTTAACCCAAAAAAAAAGAAAAAAAATTATAGCGAGTTTACCTCCCACACCCCCCCGTTTTTTTTTTCCAATCATAACTTTATTTATCCATAGTGTCCAGAAATTCCTTTGCTTTTATTTCCGACACGAAATAACGCGTCTGCCCATCGTGGATCACTTTGAGCTGGGCTGGATTTATCAAGTACACCTGGATATTTTTCTCCTGGAAAGGTTTTATGAGCTGCCTTAGCCTCCATCGTCTCTCCACCGTGGTATGGCTGAAATCTGGGCGCACAAAGTACGATATCTCCCCGCTTGTTCTCTTAGAGTCAGGTCTTGCCTTATCTGATAGTGCCTGGCGGAGGAGAAAATTACCAAAGTACACAAGGATCGCACGTGGCTTGGCTCCTTCCCTTGCTTGTGTCCTTGGTTTAAAGGGAGTGCAATGTTCTCTCTGGACGTCTGCTTCCCAATTCCATTCTGACAACTCTGGGAGCGAGGACTTAAATAGCCCAATTATGTATGTCCTGGTGTCGGACCCCTCAACCCCCTCCGGGATCCCTAACACCCTGAGATTGTTCCTCCTCTGTCTGTTTTCAAACTCCTCAAGTTTCCATTGAATATCTTTAATTTGGGAGCCTTGTGCTTCCACCTGGATTGCAGCGCCTGAAGCCTCTGCTTCCGTAGAGACAATTCTTGCTTCTAGATTGGTCACCCTTTCCCCTATGTTAACACAGGATTTGGAGAGCTTCCTAACAACGCCTTGCAATTTTTGGAGAGCAGCCTGCGCTTTTCGGCTGTCTTGGCGCGTTTCTTCCCTGTGTGATAGGATAGCCTGATGTATTACTTCCAGTGTAGGGGGGACCAAACTAGCCTCTGCGGGGGTTGTCCCAGACGAGGAACCGGACAGCTGAGTCGCCGATAAGTAGCCCCATTTTAAGTCCTTTCTTTCTCGTCTTTGTGTACTAAGGCGCTGGTTATTGTTTTTTTTCACTGTTATAGGTTGTGCCTTATCACTATCCTCAGGGTCAGTGTCTCGGTTACTTGCCTCCGATGATGTGCTAAAACCGTCCTCGACCATTCTGCCCCCTCTGAGACTGAAAAGAAACAGTCGTTTGGCTCTTTATCTATTTCTCCACTGATTTTATCCCCTCCTGCCAGGTCTGCTGCCAGATTCAATTCGCTTCCCCAAACCACTATATTGGTTTTATGAGCTACATTTTCTGTACTTTGTTGTGCCTCTGGACAGTCAGTCATTATCTTAGGGCCGACTTCTAACTGCTCTAATGCCATGACCACTGCGCCATGAGGCTCCGGGGAAACCAGAGGTGCCTCCACCGAATCCACGATTTCACCGCTATCCTCAATCTCAGCGGCGGAGGCGCGCTCCCCGCTTCCCTCCACCCCTCGCGGGGAGGGGGGGGCGTCCTCTCTCAGATGCCTACCATTAGCCACAGTACTTTTCAGCAATGGTGATTCCCGGATCTCCTTACGTCTCACCTCCTGATTTTGTTTGCTCTTCTCCCCGATAGCAGCTCCTGACTGTGTCTCCTTCGGGCGTTGTAGGAGCTCCACCACCGAAGGGCCGGCAGGACGGAGTTTCCCGGCTCCCCCGCCTCTTCCGCTCTTCACCACTGGAGGCTCAGCGCTGGGAGTCTAAAGCTGCACACGTCCCGAGGTTTGATCCGGGGATTCATGCTCCGCTGGGTTCTGTCCTCGTAGCTTTCGACTTCCCACCGATTTAGATGAGCGGCATTCGCGGCTGCTTTCGGACCCATTTTTCCGCGGGTCCCGGACAGACGATGTTCCAGGCGGAACGGATGTTTCGCTGTAGCGCGCTTTAGAATCCATATCCCGCACTCAATCCAGTCGGCCCAGTCTTTGCAGCAGCAGCTCCGGGATCTCTGCATGAGGAGCCTCTTAGTCGGTAAGCGCTTTTCCTCTAGTCATGCGGCGTTTCACTGAGCTAAGCAGCCATGAATCACTAGTGCTGCTGTCGGCCTCCTAAGCGGCCGCCATCTTGCTTCACACACCACCGGGATACGGGGAAGTGAATGTGCTTTCAAGGACAAAACTTCTAACTGTACGAGCTCGGAAACCAGGTTCCATTCTCAAATGTTGCTCAATAGGGTGTGATTTTGGACAAAGCATTTAATTTCCCGACACGCAGTAAAAATACAGGTGTCCTGGACTGCAGATAAAGTATTTCTGTTGATTATTAGGTGCTGCTGTTGAGCACCAGAAACCACCAGCTCATATTTAGCACTGCACTTTCCCTATGTTTAAAACATACTACATAATGTAAAGCACGGTAAGCTACAATCATTATTGGTTTCACTATTAAAACACGGTAACCTAGATTATATCTTGGTTTCACTAATTTATAAACTATGCAGTTCCTGTTTGTCGTATTTCATTTATATGCTAAATAGGGCTCAAAAGTGCACGCAAATGTTTTTTCTAAATCTGTGCCTTTTAACTGTATTATAGCGCATTTTATTCTGTGTTTTTCACTTTTTTATATATACACAGATAACTTTCTCTTTTACTTCTGTTTTTCTTACATTCTGTGCGATCGCCTACTGAAGCACTTTTAGTTAAAATAGGAGTCCAGCTCCAAATTTATTCTACCTGTATGGCTTTTGTTTTTATAAGGCACATATATTGCTGTAAGTACACTGAACATATTTTAATGTTATTGGGCAGAAATAGAATAGTGGCATGCCTCTAGCTGCACTCCCAATGGTTAATTTGTAACCAAGCAACTGCCGGGGCTGTCATTAGGCAGCAGTTTTAAATAATATATATATATTTTTTTGCCTGCCTAACAGGCAGCGCACAATCCTTGTAAATATGAAGGGAATGTTATTGTAAAGGACAAAACATCTGGCTCCAGTCGCACTCCCAATGCTTAATTTGTAACCTTACAACTGCCGGGGCTTTTATTAGGCAGCAGCTTCAGACAACATACTTCTTTTTTAGCCTGCCTAACAAGCAGCGCACAACTCATGTAAATATGAAGGGAATTTGCTTTAAAGGACAAAACTTCTGGTTCCAGTCGCACTCTCAATGCTTAATTTGTAACCTTACAACTGCCGGGGCTTTTATTAGGCAGCAGCTTAAGACAACATACTTGTTTTTTTAGCCTGCCTAACAGGCAGCACACAGCTTGTGTTAATGGGAAGTGAATGTGCTTTCTTTTTATTTTTTTTTATTTTATTAAATACCCGGCATACCAATAATAAATACATTTTACAATTCATTCTGTACTGTATAATATAAAATATAAAATCCTGCGTATACATAAGACCAGTAGATTAATTAAACAGTTAATATGATTAATAAAAGATAAAACATGGGGAGAAAACATAGATAGGATTAAATTGTCTTGCAGTTCAATCAGTAGTAAAAGCAACCTATCGACATAGGGGGCTTCCTTCAATCAGAGACATATGTGCCATCAGACGAGAAATACAATTACACTAGACTTTCTCTGACTACCGTAATTTACCTTTTACCCTAGAGATATATCATATCGTATCTGGGCAGTAACCTAGCCCACTCCCTCGCTCTCAATAGTCGGAGGGCGTTGCGCATTATCTCTCCATCTCTTGATGGGGGCCCAAATTCTCGAGCCCAACTCCCTCATCTTCCTACCTCTCCTTATATAGAGAGAGGATTCCAAGTTATATATCCCTAAGAGGCATGCAAGCCACATTTGAAAAGTGGGGGGAATTGGGTCCTTCCATCCTGCTACTAAGAGTATCCTGAGAACTGCTACACATATAAAAACAAGGGATTCATCTTCCTTACTGAGGCCCAGGCTACTATCATGCCCCATTAACATTAGGGTAGGGGATAGGTCGATCTTAGATCCTAGCAGCCCCTCCCAGAAGATCCCGATCTCTCCTTGAATTACACTTAGTTTTTCACATTGATAGAACATGTGTATTAAATCAGCTGGCTCTTCTCCACACCTCGGACATTTGTCATCTTCTCTCTTATCCCAATCATACAATTTAGCTGGAGTAAAATAAAGATTAAATAGGGTTTTATAATGTTGGGCTTTTAAGTTAGTCGAACGAAATAGCTTTTCTGCTAAATGCAGCGCTTTATACATATCTACATCAGGATCATTTAATTTAGTTACCCAGGTAGCTTCAAATTTTTCCATATCATCTTGTGAATTCAGGAGCAAGGTACTGTATATCATCTTTATTTTGCTTCCACCCCCTACTAAATACTCAATAAGATTAATTCTACCCCCGGAGAGATCCGTGGCCTAAAACCCGATAGATTTTTCTGAATTTGTATAAATTTGAAGCCTTGATTTGCAAGGCGCCCAAATTTCTGCTGTATGGCGCTAAATCCCATCATTTGATCTCCTTCATATACATCACCAATTTTTCTTATACCTTGTTGATCCCAGATCCTACCCATCATACAATAATTGCGGCAGTACAGTTGTTTTCCAAAGAGGGGTATAGTAGTTTATTTTGGGGATTGCCAAAGTTTTTTGTACTTCTTTCCAAACCTCCCATGCGTTTACCATTACCTTGTACCATATTTTCTTGTAATATCGCCTATCTGTTTTACGGAGTAAAAGCCCTATGGCCTCTCTGCCTAACATCAGCTCGAATATTGTTGGGAGGGTGTGATTACTTGCTGCCATAACCGTTTGGTTCCTTTCTGGGTCAAGTAGTATTGCCATCTGACTCAATAGACAGGACCACTGATAAAATCTAACATTCGGGATTGCGAGCCCTCCCCTTACCTGCGGGAGAGACAGATATTTCATGACACGTCTAATTTTCCCGTATTGCCACATAAAATTAATAAATGTTGATTCAATTGATTTCATAGTTGACTCATCGATCATGAATGGGATAGATCGGAACAGATACAAGATTTTGGGTAGCATAGTCATTTTTAATACGTTGCCCTCCCGATTATTGATAGATGCATACCATCTATCCTTTTTAGATCCGCTGAGATTGATTTCACCAGAGGGTCAAAATTAACCTTTATTATTTTATCAATTGCTGGGCTAATTCGGACTCCTAAATAAATTGCACTTTCTATACATCTCGAATCATTCATTTTGATATTATCCGTACAGACTATCTGGGTCTTGCTTTCATTTAACAGATAACCAGACCTCTGTCCGAATTCCCTGGCTATCTCAGTGATTGCACTGATAGCTCTAGCTGGATCCGGAGTTAGTATAGCCAGGTCATCCGCATATGCCAGGAACTTGGTCTCAAAGCATTGATGACTATAGGCTTGATGTCTTGACACCTCAGTAATCTTTCTATCAGTGGATCAATATATAGGGCGAACAATATTGGTGAGCAGGGACAGCCATGTCTTGTCCCTCTAGAAATAAAGATATTATCAGAGCTGTCCCCCATTAATTGAATTTTGGCCTTTGGATCCGAATACATTGCCCTGATGGCCTTTGATATTCTTGGTCCAAACCCCTTTCGTTCCAATATCCCCCACAAATACGTCCACTTTACTCGGTCAAAGGCTTTTTCTGCGTCGAGAAGGATCATGGCCATTCGGCCCCCGTGGCAGCCTGTACATCAAAGAGTGTGATAGTCCGCCTTATATGATCAGTTGTTCCGCGCCCTGGGACAAACCCATGCTGCCACGGGAGACCAAACCGCCAATGACCCTTCCAAACCTTTTCGCAAGCACCTTAGAGTATACTTTAGTATCTGCATTGATGAGGGATATTGGACGATACGATGCTGGGTTATCCTTTGGTTTCCCTTTTTATGGAACACTACTATATTAGTTTCTTTCCAGGATTCTGGGATCTTACCAGTATGTAATATACCGTTAAATAAATCTAACATAATAGGGGCGATCACACTCTGGATACATTTATAAGCTTCCAGGGGAATGCTATCGGGGCCAGCTGCCTTTCCAAGTGATAGTTCTTGAAGGGCCTCATTTACTTCCTCTATCGAAAATTCTTTTTCTAGTTCTTCTTTTGTCTGACTGTCTAACTGAGGGCCTACACCCACGACCACCATACTAGGGACTTCTGTAACAGTCTCTTCTTTATACAGCTTTTGGTAATAATCATTAAATACCCTAAGGATGTCTTTTGACTCCGTATATACCTGATCCTCTTCCCGTATATCTGTAATTATATTTCTGGTGCTTTCCTGTCTAATTCGTAACGCTAAAAGTTTGCCTGCCTGTTCTCCTGTCTCATAAAACTGGCCCCTATGAGTTTGATAATCATCTGCAGCTTTCTGGGCTAACCATTTTTGCAGCTCGGATTTTATAGTCAAGATCCTGTGCTGTGTCTCTATAACCTCTTTTCCCTGACCTATATCTTCGGTATGTTGTTCCTCTGCTAACATTAATTCTCTTAACAATCTTTCATTTTCCATCTGCCCCTCTTTCCTTAGTCTAGCTGTAAAACTGATTGTTTCCCCTCTGAGAGCGGCTTTAAATGCGTCCCAGACTATATTTCGGGAGGCACTGTATCGGTTCATATCAAAAAAGTCTTGGGCCCACTTCTTCATATATTCTAAATAGTTCAAATTTACTAATACCTTCCTATTGAAAATCCATTTTGCATAACATTTATTAGGGGATTCAGTTTCCAGATGTAAAACCAGTGGATTATGATCTGATATTGCTTTTGGTAATTTCTCAATCCTCACTTTCTTTATTACTGTCGCCGATATCAAAAAATAATCCAACTTTGTATATTTTTTGTGCGGGCATGAAAAATATGTAAATCCTGCCTTGTTTGGTTCTTTGTTCCCCCAAACATCTACCAGACCATGGCTGATGATTAATGAGTTCAAAGCACGGTATACTTTGGGCTTTCGCCCAGCATACGAATTATTACTAACAAGGTCAGCTGCGATATTAAAATCTCCACATAATATCATTGGAGTTGGCCATGTCGTCAGTTCAATTTCGAGATGGGCAAAGATTTCAGGATCGTCTTGATTAGACCCATATATTGTACACAGGGTGATTCCAATTCTGAGCTCCACCACCACCCATCTCCCAAGGGTGTCTATTATTTTGCGTTTCACACCACCAAGAGCCACCTTACCCAATATTGCTACTCCCCTGATGGTAGAGGTCTGGGAAGAGCAGGCCACTAGGTCATATCCTTTTATATTTAACACATTTCTTTTTGCCCAAGGTACGTGGGTTTCCTGTAAACAGACCACATCAAAATAGTTTGATCTTACAAACTCCCCCAGCCGTTGCCTCTTTCTCCAATCATTTAAGCCCCCTACGTTCACAGTGCATATCTTAAGCTTCCCCATTCTCCTTTATAAGGTTGTCCCATCCGTTACTACTTTCATTAATCAACTGTTTTATTCGCAGGCCCTTCGACCATTTTTTTATCAAATACCGGGTATTCCTTTCCTCCCCGTGACCCTCTCCACCACCCCCACCCCCACCCCCCTTACCCAGACCTTCAGCCCTCCCCACCCTTCTCCCTCCCTTCGGTCTTGACCCTCCACCTCCCCTTTGAAGCGCTCAGACTTTAGTCTGTGCATAGGATGTTCGCAGCATTAGTGACATGGCTGATCCTATTCCAAAATTCTCTTAAAGTTACCCCGACTAATCCTATTAATTCATAGGTCTGGTTAAACACATTTATGGCATTGCCCCTTCTCCCTTCTTTTCCTGTTTTGATCTCCTTCGTCCTTCGTCTTTTCTAAACGATTTTCCTTTTCCTTTTAAACTCTTTTCCCTTCCTTTTCCCTTTTTTCTTTTTTTTTCCTTTTTTCCTTACCCTTTTTCCTTTTTCCCTTCCCTTCCTTTTTCCTCCTTCCCTCTCTTTTTTTTTCTTTACCCCTTCCCTGATAGTTATTACTAATTCTACAGAGATTCCAGGGAGGAAGTGTCCTACATTCCGGGGATAGGCTCTAAATCACTTTAACCCAAAAAAAAGAAAAAAAAATTATAGCGAGTTTCCCTCCCACACCCCCCCTTTTTTTTTTCCAATCATAACTTTATTTATCCATAGTGTCCAGAAATTCCTTTGCTTTTATTTCCGACACGAAATAACGCGTCTGCCCATCGTGGATCACTTTGAGCTGGGCTGGATTTATCAAGTACACCTGGATATTTTTCTCCTGGAAAGGTTTTATGAGCTGCCTTAGCCTCCATCGTCTCTCCACCGTGGTATGGCTGAAATCTGGGCGCACAAAGTACGATATCTCCCCGCTTGTTCTCTTAGAGTCAGGTCTTGCCTTATCTGATAGTGCCTGGCGGAGGAGAAAATTACCAAAGTACACAAGGATCGCACGTGGCTTGGCTCCTTCCCTTGCTTGTGTCCTTGGTTTAAAGGGAGTGCAATGTTCTCTCTGGACGTCTGCTTCCCAATTCCATTCTGACAACTCTGGGAGCGAGGACTTAAATAGCCCAATTATGTATGTCCTGGTGTCGGACCCCTCAACCCCCTCCGGGATCCCTAACACCCTGAGATTGTTCCTCCTCTGTCTGTTTTCAAACTCCTCAAGTTTCCATTGAATATCTTTAATTTGGGAGCCTTGTGCTTCCACCTGGATTGCAGCGCCTGAAGCCTCTGCTTCCGTAGAGACAATTCTTGCTTCTAGATTGGTCACCCTTTCCCCTATGTTAACACAGGATTTGGAGAGCTTCCTAACAACGCCTTGCATTTTTCGGAGAGCAGCCTGCGCTTTTCGGCTGTCTTGGCGCGTTTCTTCCCTGTGTGATAGGATAGCCTGATGTATTACTTCCAGTGTAGGGGGGACCAAACTAGCCTCTGCGGGGGTTGTCCCAGACGAGGAACCGGACAGCTGAGTCGCCGATAAGTAGCCCCATTTTAAGTCCTTTCTTTCTCGTCTTTGTGTACTAAGGCGCTGGTTATTGTTTTTTTTCACTGTTATAGGTTGTGCCTTATCACTATCCTCAGGGTCAGTGTCTCGGTTACTTGCCTCCGATGATGTGCTAAAACCGTCCTCGACCATTCTGCCCCCTCTGAGACTGAAAAGAAACAGTCGTTTGGCTCTTTATCTATTTCTCCACTGATTTTATCCCCTCCTGCCAGGTCTGCTGCCAGATTCAATTCGCTTCCCCAAACCACTATATTGGTTTTATGAGCTACATTTTCTGTACTTTGTTGTGCCTCTGGACAGTCAGTCATTATCTTAGGGCCGACTTCTAACTGCTCTAATGCCATGACCACTGCGCCATGAGGCTCCGGGAAAACCAGAGGTGCCTCCACCGAATCCACGATTTCACCGCTATCCTCAATCTCAGCGGCGGAGGCGCGCTCCCCGCTTCCCTCCACCCCTCGCGGGGAGGGGGGCGTCCTCTCTCAGATGCCTACCATTAGCCACAGTACTTTTCAGCAATGGTGATTCCCGGATCTCCTTACGTCTCACCTCCTGATTTTGTTTGCTCTTCTCCCCAATAGCAGCTCCTGACTGTGTCTCCTTCGGGCGTTGTAGGAGCTCCACCACCGAAGGGCCGGCAGGATGGAGTTTCCCGGCTCCCCCGCCTCTTCCGCTCTTCACCACTGGAGGCTCAGCGCTGGGAGTCTAAAGCTGCACACGTCCCGAGGTTTGATCCGGGGATTCATGCTCCGCTGGGTTCTGTCCTCGTAGCTTTCGACTTCCCACCGATTTAGATGAGCGGCATTCGCGGCTGCTTTCGGACCCATTTTTCCGCGGGTCCCGGACAGACGATGTTCCAGGCGGAACGGATGTTTCGCTGTAGCGCGCTTTAGAATCCATATCCCGCACTCAATCCAGTCGGCCCAGTCTTTGCAGCAGCAGCTCCGGGATCTCTGCATGAGGAGCCTCTTAGTCGGTAAGCGCTTTTCCTCTAGTCATGCGGCGTTTCACTGAGCTAAGCAGCCATGAATCACTAGTGCTGCTGTCGGCCTCCTAAGCGGCCGCCATCTTGCTTCACACACCACCGGGATACGGGGAAGTGAATGTGCTTTCAAGGACAAAACTTCTAACTGTACGAGCTCGGAAACCAGGTTCCATTCTCAAATGTTGCTCAATAGGGTGTGATTTTGGACAAAGCATTTAATTTCCCGACACGCAGTAAAAATACAGGTGTCCTGGACTGCAGATAAAGTATTTCTGTTGATTATTAGGTGCTGCTGTTGAGCACCAGAAACCACCAGCTCATATTTAGCACTGCACTTTCCCTATGTTTAAAACATACTACATAATGTAAAGCACGGTAAGCTACAATCATTATTGGTTTCACTATTAAAACACGGTAACCTAGATTATATCTTGGTTTCACTAATTTATAAACTATGCAGTTCCTGTTTGTCGTATTTCATTTATATGCTAAATAGGGCTCAAAAGTGCACGCAAATGTTTTTTCTAAATCTGTGCCTTTTAACTGTATTATAGCGCATTTTATTCTGTGTTTTTCACTTTTTTATATATACACAGATAACTTTCTCTTTTACTTCTGTTTTTCTTACATTCTGTGCGATCGCCTACTGAAGCACTTTTAGTTAAAATAGGAGTCCAGCTCCAAATTTATTCTACCTGTATGGCTTTTGTTTTTATAAGGCACATATATTGCTGTAAGTACACTGAACATATTTTAATGTTATTGGGCAGAAATAGAATAGTGGCATGCCTCTAGCTGCACTCCCAATGGTTAATTTGTAACCAAGCAACTGCCGGGGCTGTCATTAGGCAGCAGTTTTAAATAATATATATATATTTTTTTGCCTGCCTAACAGGCAGCGCACAATCCTTGTAAATATGAAGGGAATGTTATTGTAAAGGACAAAACATCTGGCTCCAGTCGCACTCCCAATGCTTAATTTGTAACCTTACAACTGCCGGGGCTTTTATTAGGCAGCAGCTTCAGACAACATACTTCTTTTTTAGCCTGCCTAACAAGCAGCGCACAACTCATGTAAATATGAAGGGAATTTGCTTTAAAGGACAAAACTTCTGGTTCCAGTCGCACTCTCAATGCTTAATTTGTAACCTTACAACTGCCGGGGCTTTTATTAGGCAGCAGCTTAAGACAACATACTTGTTTTTTAGCCTGCCTAACAGGCAGCACACAGCTTGTGTTAATGGGAAGTGAATGTGCTTTCTTTTTATTTTTTTATTTTATTAAATACCCGGCATACCAATAATAAATACATTTTACAATTCATTCTGTACTGTATAATATAAAATATAAAATCCTGCGTATACATAAGACCAGTAGATTAATTAAACAGTTAATATGATTAATAAAAGATAAAACATGGGGAGAAAACATAGATAGGATTAAATTGTCTTGCAGTTCAATCAGTAGTAAAAGCAACCTATCGACATAGGGGGCTTCCTTCAATCAGAGACATATGTGCCATCAGACGAGAAATACAATTACACTAGACTTTCTCTGACTACCGTAATTTACCTTTTACCCTAGAGATATATCATATCGTATCTGGGCAGTAACCTAGCCCACTCCCTCGCTCTCAATAGTCGGAGGGCGTTGCGCATTATCTCTCCATCTCTTGATGGGGGCCCAAATTCTCGAGCCCAACTCCCTCATCTTCCTACCTCTCCTTATATAGAGAGAGGATTCCAAGTTATATATCCCTAAGAGGCATGCAAGCCACATTTGAAAAGTGGGGGGAATTGGGTCCTTCCATCCTGCTACTAAGAGTATCCTGAGAACTGCTACACATATAAAAACAAGGGATTCATCTTCCTTACTGAGGCCCAGGCTACTATCATGCCCCATTAACATTAGGGTAGGGGATAGGTCGATCTTAGATCCTAGCAGCCCCTCCCAGAAGATCCCGATCTCTCCTTGAATTACACTTAGTTTTTCACATTGATAGAACATGTGTATTAAATCAGCTGGCCCTTCTCCACACCTCGGACATTTGTCATCTTCTCTCTTATCCCAATCATACAATTTAGCTGGAGTAAAATAAAGATTAAATAGGGTTTTATAATGTTGGGCTTTTAAGTTAGTCGAACGAAATAGCTTTTCTGCTAAATGCAGCGCTTTATACATATCTACATCAGGATCATTTAATTTAGTTACCCAGGTAGCTTCAAATTTTTCCATATCATCTTGTGAATTCAGGAGCAAGGTACTGTATATCATCTTTATTTTGCTTCCACCCCCTACTAAATACTCAATAAGATTAATTCTACCCCCGGAGAGATCCGTGGCCTAAAACCCGATAGATTTTTCTGAATTTGTATAAATTTGAAGCCTTGATTTGCAAGGCGCCCAAATTTCTGCTGTATGGCGCTAAATCCCATCATTTGATCTCCTTCATATACATCACCAATTTTTCTTATACCTTGTTGATCCCAGAGCCTACCCATCATACAATAATTGCGGCAGTACAGTTGTTTTCCAAAGAGGGGTATAGTAGTTTATTTTGGGGATTGCCAAAGTTTTTGTACTTCTTTCCAAACCTCCCATGCGTTTACCATTACCTTGTACCGTATTTTCTTGTAATATCGCCTATCTGTTTTACGGAGTAAAAGCCCTATAGCCTCTCTGCCTAACATCAGCTCGAATATTGTTGGGAGGGTGTGATTACTTGCTGCCATAACCGTTTGGTTCCTTTCTGGGTCAAGTAGTATTGCCATCTGACTCAATAGACAGGACCACTGATAAAATCTAACATTCGGGATTGCGAGCCCTCCCCTTACCTGCGGGAGAGACAGATATTTCATGACACGTCTAATTTTCCCGTATTGCCACATAAAATTAATAAATGTTGATTCAATTGATTTCATAGTTGACTCATCGATCATGAATGGGATAGATCGGAACAGATACAAGATTTTGGGTAGCATAGTCATTTTTAATACGTTGCCCCTCCCGATTATTGATAGATGCATACCATCTATCCTTTTTAGATCCGCTGAGATTGATTTCACCAGAGGGTCAAAATTAACCTTTATTATTTTATCAATTGCTGGGCTAATTCGGACTCCTAAATAAATTGCACTTTCTATACATCTCGAATCATTCATTTTGATATTATCCGTACAGACTATCTGGGTCTTGCTTTCATTTAACAGATAACCAGACCTCTGTCCGAATTCCCTGGCTATCTCAGTGATTGCACTGATAGCTCTAGCTGGATCCGGAGTTAGTATAGCCAGGTCATCCGCATATGCCAGGAACTTGGTCTCAAAGCATTGATGACTATAGGCTTGATGTCTTGACACCTCAGTAATCTTTCTATCAGTGGATCAATATATAGGGCGAACAATATTGGTGAGCAGGGACAGCCATGTCTTGTCCCTCTAGAAATAAAGATATTATCAGAGCTGTCCCCCATTAATTGAATTTTGGCCTTTGGATCCGAATACATTGCCCTGATGGCCTTTGATATTCTTGGTCCAAACCCCTTTCGTTCCAATATCCCCCACAAATACGTCCACTTTACTCGGTCAAAGGCTTTTCTGCGTCGAGAAGGATCATGGCCATTCGGCCCCCCGTGGCAGCCTGTACATCAAAGAGTGTGATAGTCCGCCTTATATGATCAGTTGTTCCGCGCCCTGGGACAAACCCATGCTGCCACGGGGAGACCAAACCGCCAATGACCCTTCCAAACCTTTTCGCAAGCACCTTAGAGTATACTTTAGTATCTGCATTGATGAGGGATATTGGACGATACGATGCTGGGTTATCCTTTGGTTTCCCTTTTTATGGAACACTACTATATTAGTTTCTTTCCAGGATTCTGGGATCTTACCAGTATGTAATATACCGGTAAATAAATCTAACATAATAGGGGCGATCACACTCTGGATACATTTATAAGCTTCCAGGGGAATGCTATCGGGGCCAGCTGCCTTTCCAAGTGATAGTTCTTGAAGGGCCTCATTTACTTCCTCTATCGAAAATTCTTTTTCTAGTTCTTCTTTTGTCTGACTGTCTAACTGAGGGCCTACACCCACGACCACCATACTAGGGACTTCTGTAACAGTCTCTTCTTTATACAGCTTTTGGTAATAATCATTAAATACCCTAAGGATGTCTTTTGACTCCGTATATACCTGATCCTCTTCCCGTATATCTGTAATTATATTTCTGGTGCTTTCCTGTCTAATTCGTAACGCTAAAAGTTTGCCTGCCTGTTCTCCTGTCTCATAAAACTGGCCCCTATGAGTTTGATAATCATCTGCAGCTTTCTGGGCTAACCATTTTTGCAGCTCGGATTTTATAGTCAAGATCCTGTGCTGTGTCTCTATAACCTCTTTTCCCTGACCTATATCTTCGGTATGTTGTTCCTCTGCTAACATTAATTCTCTTAACAATCTTTCATTTTCCATCTGCCCCTCTTTCCTTAGTCTAGCTGTAAAACTGATTGTTTCCCCTCTGAGAGCGGCTTTAAATGCGTCCCAGACTATATTTCGGGAGGCACTGTATCGGTTCATATCAAAAAAGTCTTGGGCCCACTTCTTCATATATTCTAAATAGTTCAAATTTACTAATACCTTCCTATTGAAAATCCATTTTGCATAACATTTATTAGGGGATTCAGTTTCCAGATGTAAAACCAGTGGATTATGATCTGATATTGCTTTTGGTAATTTCTCAATCCTCACTTTCTTTATTACTGTCGCCGATATCAAAAAATAATCCAACTTTGTATATTTTTTGTGCGGGCATGAAAAATATGTAAATCCTGCCTTGTTTGGTTCTTTGTTCCCCCAAACATCTACCAGACCATGGCTGATGATTAATGAGTTCAAAGCACGGTATACTTTGGGCTTTCGCCCAGCATACAAATTATTACTAACAAGGTCAGCTGCGATATTAAAATCTCCACATAATATCATTGGAGTTGGCCATGTCGTCAGTTCAATTTCGAGATGGGCAAAGATTTCAGGATCGTCTTGATTAGACCCATATATTGTACACAGGGTGATTCCAATTCTGAGCTCCACCACCACCCATCTCCCAAGGGTGTCTGTTATTTTGCGTTTCACACCACCAAGAGCCACCTTACCCAATATTGCTACCCCCCTGATGGTAGAGGTCTGGGAAGAGCAGGCCACTAGGTCATATCCTTTTATATTTAACACATTTCTTTTTGCCCAAGGTACGTGGGTTTCCTGTAAACAGACCACATCAAAATAGTTTGATCTTACAAACTCCCCCAGCCGTTGCCTCTTTCTCCAATCATTTAAGCCCCCTACGTTCACAGTGCATATCTTAAGCTTCCCCATTCTCCTTTATAAGGTTGTCCCATCCGTTACTACTTTCATTAATCAACTGTTTTATTCGCAGGCCCTTCGACCATTTTTTTATCAAATACCGGGTATTCCTTTCCTCCCCGTGACCCTCTCCACCACCCCCACCCCCACCCCCCTTACCCAGACCTTCAGCCCTCCCCACCCTTCTCCCTCCCTTCGGTCTTGACCCTCCACCTCCCCTTTGAAGCGCTCAGACTTTAGTCTGTGCATAGGATGTTCGCAGCATTAGTGACATGGCTGATCCTATTCCAAAATTCTCTTAAAGTTACCCCGACTAATCCTATTAATTCATAGGTCTGGTTAAACACATTTATGGCATTGCCCCTTCTCCCTTCTTTTCCTGTTTTGATCTCCTTCGTCCTTCGTCTTTTCTAAACGATTTTCCTTTTCCTTTTAAACTCTTTTCCCTTCCTTTTCCCTTTTTTCTTTTTTTTTTCCTTTTTTCCTTACCCTTTTTCCTTTTTCCTTCCCTTCCTTTTTCCTCCTTCCCTCTCTTTTTTTTTCTTTACCCCTTCCCTGATAGTTATTACTAATTCTACAGAGATTCCAGGGAGGAAGTGTCCTACATTCCGGGGATAGGCTCTAAATCACTTTAACCCCAAAAAAAAGAAAAAAAAATTATAGCGAGTTTCCCTCCCACACCCCCCCTTTTTTTTTTCCCATCATAACTTTATTTATCCATAGTGTCCAGAAATTCCTTTGCTTTTATTTCCGACACGAAATAACGCGTCTGCCCATCGTGGATCACTTTGAGCTGGGCTGGATTTATCAAGTACACCTGGATATTTTTCTCCTGGAAAGGTTTTATGAGCTGCCTTAGCCTCCATCGTCTCTCCACCGTGGTATGGCTGAAATCTGGGCGCACAAAGTACGATATCTCCCCGCTTGTTCTCTTAGAGTCAGGTCTTGCCTTATCTGATAGTGCCTGGCGGAGGAGAAAATTACCAAAGTACACAAGGATCGCACGTGGCTTGGCTCCTTCCCTTGCTTGTGTCCTTGGTTTAAAGGGAGTGCAATGTTCTCTCTGGACGTCTGCTTCCCAATTCCATTCTGACAACTCTGGGAGCGAGGACTTAAATAGCCCAATTATGTATGTCCTGGTGTCGGACCCCTCAACCCCCTCCGGGATCCCTAACACCCTGAGATTGTTCCTCCTCTGTCTGTTTTCAAACTCCTCAAGTTTCCATTGAATATCTTTAATTTGGGAGCCTTGTGCTTCCACCTGGATTGCAGCGCCTGAAGCCTCTGCTTCCGTAGAGACAATTCTTGCTTCTAGATTGGTCACCCTTTCCCCTATGTTAACACAGGATTTGGAGAGCTTCCTAACAACGCCTTGCATTTTTGGGAGAGCAGCCTGCGCTTTTCGGCTGTCTTGGCGCGTTTCTTCCCTGTGTGATAGGATAGCCTGATGTATTACTTCCAGTGTAGGGGGACCAAACTAGCCTCTGCGGGGGTTGTCCCAGACGAGGAACCGGACAGCTGAGTCGCCGATAAGTAGCCCCATTTTAAGTCCTTTCTTTCTCGTCTTTGTGTACTAAGGCGCTGGTTATTGTTTTTTTTCACTGTTATAGGTTGTGCCTTATCACTATCCTCAGGGTCAGTGTCTCGGTTACTTGCCTCCGATGATGTGCTAAAACCGTCCTCGACCATTCTGCCCCCTCTGAGACTGAAAAGAAACAGTCGTTTGGCTCTTTATCTATTTTTCCACTGATTTTATCCCCTCCTGCCAGGTCTGCTGCCAGATTCAATTCGCTTCCCCAAACCACTATATTGGTTTTATGAGCTACATTTTCTGTACTTTGTTGTGCCTCTGGACAGTCAGTCATTATCTTAGGGCCGACTTCTAACTGCTCTAATGCCATGACCACTGCGCCATGAGGCTCCGGGGAAACCAGAGGTGCCTCCACCGAATCCACGATTTCACCGCTATCCTCAATCTCAGCGGCGGAGGCGCGCTCCCCGCTTCCCTCCACCCCTCGCGGGGAGGGGGGGCGTCCTCTCTCAGATGCCTACCATTAGCCACAGTACTTTTCAGCAATGGTGATTCCCGGATCTCCTTACGTCTCACCTCCTGATTTTGTTTGCTCTTCTCCCCAATAGCAGCTCCTGACTGTGTCTCCTTCGGGCGTTGTAGGAGCTCCACCACCGAAGGGCCGGCAGGATGGAGTTTCCCGGCTCCCCCGCCTCTTCCGCTCTTCACCACTGGAGGCTCAGCGCTGGGAGTCTAAAGCTGCACACGTCCCGAGGTTTGATCCGGGGATTCATGCTCCGCTGGGTTCTGTCCTCGTAGCTTTCGACTTCCCACCGATTTAGATGAGCGGCATTCGCGGCTGCTTTCGGACCCATTTTTCCGCGGGTCCCGGACAGACGATGTTCCAGGCGGAACGGATGTTTCGCTGTAGCGCGCTTTAGAATCCATATCCCGCACTCAATCCAGTCGGCCCAGTCTTTGCAGCAGCAGCTCCGGGATCTCTGCATGAGGAGCCTCTTAGTCGGTAAGCGCTTTTCCTCTAGTCATGCGGCGTTTCACTGAGCTAAGCAGCCATGAATCACTAGTGCTGCTGTCGGCCTCCTAAGCGGCCGCCATCTTGCTTCACACACCACCGGGATACGGGGAAGTGAATGTGCTTTCAAGGACAAAACTTCTAACTGTACGAGCTCGGAAACCAGGTTCCATTCTCAAATGTTGCTCAATAGGGTGTGATTTTGGACAAAGCATTTAATTTCCCGACACGCAGTAAAAATACAGGTGTCCTGGACTGCAGATAAAGTATTTCTGTTGATTATTAGGTGCTGCTGTTGAGCACCAGAAACCACCAGCTCATATTTAGCACTGCACTTTCCCTATGTTTAAAACATACTACATAATGTAAAGCACGGTAAGCTACAATCATTATTGGTTTCACTATTAAAACACGGTAACCTAGATTATATCTTGGTTTCACTAATTTATAAACTATGCAGTTCCTGTTTGTCGTATTTCATTTATATGCTAAATAGGGCTCAAAAGTGCACGCAAATGTTTTTTCTAAATCTGTGCCTTTTAACTGTATTATAGCGCATTTTATTCTGTGTTTTTCACTTTTTTATATATACACAGATAACTTTCTCTTTTACTTCTGTTTTTCTTACATTCTGTGCGATCGCCTACTGAAGCACTTTTAGTTAAAATAGGAGTCCAGCTCCAAATTTATTCTACCTGTATGGCTTTTGTTTTTATAAGGCACATATATTGCTGTAAGTACACTGAACATATTTTAATGTTATTGGGCAGAAATAGAATAGTGGCATGCCTCTAGCTGCACTCCCAATGGTTAATTTGTAACCAAGCAACTGCCGGGGCTGTCATTAGGCAGCAGTTTTAAATAATATATATATATTTTTTTGCCTGCCTAACAGGCAGCGCACAATCCTTGTAAATATGAAGGGAATGTTATTGTAAAGGACAAAACATCTGGCTCCAGTCGCACTCCCAATGCTTAATTTGTAACCTTACAACTGCCGGGGCTTTTATTAGGCAGCAGCTTCAGACAACATACTTCTTTTTTTAGCCTGCCTAACAAGCAGCGCACAACTCATGTAAATATGAAGGGAATTTGCTTTAAAGGACAAAACTTCTGGTTCCAGTCGCACTCTCAATGCTTAATTTGTAACCTTACAACTGCCGGGGCTTTTATTAGGCAGCAGCTTAAGACAACATACTTGTTTTTTTAGCCTGCCTAACAGGCAGCACACAGCTTGTGTTAATGGGAAGTGAATGTGCTTTCTTTTTATTTTTTTTTATTTTATTAAATACCCGGCATACCAATAATAAATACATTTTACAATTCATTCTGTACTGTATAATATAAAATATAAAATCCTGCGTATACATAAGACCAGTAGATTAATTAAACAGTTAATATGATTAATAAAAGATAAAACATGGGGAGAAAACATAGATAGGATTAAATTGTCTTGCAGTTCAATCAGTAGTAAAAGCAACCTATCGACATAGGGGGGGCTTCCTTCAATCAGAGACATATGTGCCATCAGACGAGAAATACAATTACACTAGACTTTCTCTGACTACCGTAATTTACCTTTTACCCTAGAGATATATCATATCGTATCTGGGCAGTAACCTAGCCCACTCCCTCGCTCTCAATAGTCGGAGGGCGTTGCGCATTATCTCTCCATCTCTTGATGGGGGCCCAAATTCTCGAGCCCAACTCCCTCATCTTCCTACCTCTCCTTATATAGAGAGAGGATTCCAAGTTATATATCCCTAAGAGGCATGCAAGCCACATTTGAAAAGTGGGGGAATTGGGTCCTTCCATCCTGCTACTAAGAGTATCCTGAGAACTGCTACACATATAAAAACAAGGGATTCATCTTCCTTACTGAGGCCCAGGCTACTATCATGCCCCATTAACATTAGGGTAGGGGATAGGTCGATCTTAGATCCTAGCAGCCCCTCCCAGAAGATCCCGATCTCTCCTTGAATTACACTTAGTTTTTCACATTGATAGAACATGTGTATTAAATCAGCTGGCCCTTCTCCACACCTCGGACATTTGTCATCTTCTCTCTTATCCCAATCATACAATTTAGCTGGAGTAAAATAAAGATTAAATAGGGTTTTATAATGTTGGGCTTTTAAGTTAGTCGAACGAAATAGCTTTTCTGCTAAATGCAGCGCTTTATACATATCTACATCAGGATCATTTAATTTAGTTACCCAGGTAGCTTCAAATTTTTCCATATCATCTTGTGAATTCAGGAGCAAGGTACTGTATATCATCTTTATTTTGCTTCCACCCCCTACTAAATACTCAATAAGATTAATTCTACCCCCGGAGAGATCCGTGGCCTAAAACCCGATAGATTTTTCTGAATTTGTATAAATTTGAAGCCTTGATTTGCAAGGCGCCCAAATTTCTGCTGTATGGCGCTAAATCCCATCATTTGATCTCCTTCATATACATCACCAATTTTTCTTATACCTTGTTGATCCCAGATCCTACCCATCATACAATAATTGCGGCAGTACAGTTGTTTTCCAAAGAGGGGTATAGTAGTTTATTTTGGGGATTGCCAAAGTTTTTTGTACTTCCTTCCAAACCTCCCATGCGTTTACCATTACCTTGTACCGTATTTTCTTGTAATATCGCCTATCTGTTTTACGGAGTAAAAGCCCTATGGCCTCTCTGCCTAACATCAGCTCGAATATTGTTGGGAGGGTGTGATTACTTGCTGCCATAACCGTTTGGTTCCTTTCTGGGTCAAGTAGTATTGCCATCTGACTCAATAGACAGGACCACTGATAAAATCTAACATTCGGGATTGCGAGCCCTCCCTTACCTGCGGGAGAGACAGATATTTCATGACACGTCTAATTTTCCCGTATTGCCACATAAAATTAATAAATGTTGATTCAATTGATTTCATAGTTGACTCATCGATCATGAATGGGATAGATCGGAACAGATACAAGATTTTGGGTAGCATAGTCATTTTTAATACGTTGCCCCTCCCGATTATTGATAGATGCATACCATCTATCCTTTTTAGATCCGCTGAGATTGATTTCACCAGAGGGTCAAAATTAACCTTTATTATTTTATCAATTGCTGGGCTAATTCGGACTCCTAAATAAATTGCACTTTCTATACATCTCGAATCATTCATTTTGATATTATCCGTACAGACTATCTGGGTCTTGCTTTCATTTAACAGATAACCAGACCTCTGTCCGAATTCCCTGGCTATCTCAGTGATTGCACTGATAGCTCTAGCTGGATCCGGAGTTAGTATAGCCAGGTCATCCGCATATGCCAGGAACTTGGTCTCAAAGCATTGATGACTATAGGCTTGATGTCTTGACACCTCAGTAATCTTTCTATCAGTGGATCAATATATAGGGCGAACAATATTGGTGAGCAGGGACAGCCATGTCTTGTCCCTCTAGAAATAAAGATATTATCAGAGCTGTCCCCCATTAATTGAATTTTGGCCTTTGGATCCGAATACATTGCCCTGATGGCCTTTGATATTCTTGGTCCAAACCCCTTTCGTTCCAATATCCCCCACAAATACGTCCACTTTACTCGGTCAAAGGCTTTTTCTGCGTCGAGAAGGAGCATGGCCATTCGGCCCCCCGTGGCAGCCTGTACATCAAAGAGTGTGATAGTCCGCCTTATATGATCAGTTGTTCCGCGCCCTGGGACAAACCCATGCTGCCACGGGGAGACCAAACCGCCAATGACCCTTCCAAACCTTTTCGCAAGCACCTTAGAGTATACTTTAGTATCTGCATTGATGAGGGATATTGGACGATACGATGCTGGGTTATCCTTTGGTTTCCCTTTTTTATGGAACACTACTATATTAGTTTCTTTCCAGGATTCTGGGATCTTACCAGTATGTAATATACCGTTAAATAAATCTAACATAATAGGGGCGATCACACTCTGGATACATTTATAAGCTTCCAGGGGAATGCTATCGGGGCCAGCTGCCTTTCCAAGTGATAGTTCTTGAAGGGCCTCATTTACTTCCTCTATCGAAAATTCTTTTTCTAGTTCTTCTTTTGTCTGACTGTCTAACTGAGGGCCTACACCCACGACCACCATACTAGGGACTTCTGTAACAGTCTCTTCTTTATACAGCTTTTGGTAATAATCATTAAATACCCTAAGGATGTCTTTTGACTCCGTATATACCTGATCCTCTTCCCGTATATCTGTAATTATATTTCTGGTGCTTTCCTGTCTAATTCGTAACGCTAAAAGTTTGCCTGCCTGTTCTCCTGTCTCATAAAACTGGCCCCTATGAGTTTGATAATCATCTGCAGCTTTCTGGGCTAACCATTTTTGCAGCTCGGATTTTATAGTCAAGATCCTGTGCTGTGTCTCTATAACCTCTTTTCCCTGACCTATATCTTCGGTATGTTGTTCCTCTGCTAACATTAATTCTCTTAACAATCTTTCATTTTCCATCTGCCCCTCTTTCCTTAGTCTAGCTGTAAAACTGATTGTTTCCCCTCTGAGAGCGGCTTTAAATGCGTCCCAGACTATATTTCGGGAGGCACTGTATCGGTTCATATCAAAAAAGTCTTGGGCCCACTTCTTCATATATTCTAAATAGTTCAAATTTACTAATACCTTCCTATTGAAAATCCATTTTGCATAACATTTATTAGGGGATTCAGTTTCCAGATGTAAAACCAGTGGATTATGATCTGATATTGCTTTTGGTAATTTCTCAATCCTCACTTTCTTTATTACTGTCGCCGATATCAAAAAATAATCCAACTTTGTATATTTTTTGTGCGGGCATGAAAAATATGTAAATCCTGCCTTGTTTGGTTCTTTGTTCCCCCAAACATCTACCAGACCATGGCTGATGATTAATGAGTTCAAAGCACGGTATACTTTGGGCTTTCGCCCAGCATACGAATTATTACTAACAAGGTCAGCTGCGATATTAAAATCTCCACATAATATCATTGGAGTTGGCCATGTCGTCAGTTCAATTTCGAGATGGGCAAAGATTTCAGGATCGTCTTGATTAGACCCATATATTGTACACAGGGTGATTCCAATTCTGAGCTCCACCACCACCCATCTCCCAAGGGTGTCTATTATTTTGCGTTTCACACCACCAAGAGCCACCTTACCCAATATTGCTACCCCCTGATGGTAGAGGTCTGGGAAGAGCAGGCCACTAGGTCATATCCTTTTATATTTAACACATTTCTTTTTGCCCAAGGTACGTGGGTTTCCTGTAAACAGACCACATCAAAATAGTTTGATCTTACAAACTCCCCCAGCCGTTGCCTCTTTCTCCAATCATTTAAGCCCCCTACGTTCACAGTGCATATCTTAAGCTTCCCCATTCTCCTTTATAAGGTTGTCCCATCCGTTACTACTTTCATTAATCAACTGTTTTATTCGCAGGCCCTTCGACCATTTTTTTATCAAATACCGGGTATTTCTTTCCTCCCCGTGACCCTCTCCACCACCCCCACCCCCACCCCCCTTACCCAGACCTTCAGCCCTCCCCACCCTTCTCCCTCCCTTCGGTCTTGACCCTCCACCTCCCCTTTGAAGCGCTCAGACTTTAGTCTGTGCATAGGATGTTCGCAGCATTAGTGACATGGCTGATCCTATTCCAAAATTCTCTTAAAGTTACCCCGACTAATCCTATTAATTCATAGGTCTGGTTAAACACATTTATGGCATTGCCCCTTCTCCCTTCTTTTCCTGTTTTGATCTCCTTCGTCCTTCGTCTTTTCTAAACGATTTTCCTTTTCCTTTTAAACTCTTTTCCCTTCCTTTTCCCTTTTTTCTTTTTTTTTTCCTTTTTTCCTTACCCTTTTTCCTTTTTCCCTTCCCTTCCTTTTTCCTCCTTCCCTCTCTTTTTTTTTCTTTACCCCTTCCCTGATAGTTATTACTAATTCTACAGAGATTCCAGGGAGGAAGTGTCCTACATTCCGGGGATAGGCTCTAAATCACTTTAACCCAAAAAAAAAGAAAAAAAATTTATAGCGAGTTTCCCTCCCACACCCCCCCTTTTTTTTTTTCCAATCATAACTTTATTTATCCATAGTGTCCAGAAATTCCTTTGCTTTTATTTCCGACACGAAATAACGCGTCTGCCCATCGTGGATCACTTTGAGCTGGGCTGGATTTATCAAGTACACCTGGATATTTTTCTCCTGGAAAGGTTTTATGAGCTGCCTTAGCCTCCATCGTCTCTCCACCGTGGTATGGCTGAAATCTGGGTGCACAAAGTACGATATCTCCCCGCTTGTTCTCTTAGAGTCAGGTCTTGCCTTATCTGATAATGCCTGGCGGAGGAGAAAATTACCAAAGTACACAAGGATCGCACGTGGCTTGGCTCCTTCCCTTGCTTGTGTCCTTGGTTTAAAGGGAGTGCAATATTCTCTCTGGACGTCTGCTTCCCAATTCCATTCTGACAACTCTGGGAGCGAGGACTTAAATAGCCCAATTATGTATGTCCTGGTGTCGGACCCCTCAACCCCCTCCGGGATCCCTAACACCCTGAGATTGTTCCTCCTTTGTCTGTTTTCAAACTCCTCAAGTTTCCATTGAATATCTTTAATTTGGGAGCCTTGTGCTTCCACCTGGATTGCAGCGCCTGAAGCCTCTGCTTCTGTAGAGACAATTCTTGCTTCTAGATTGGTCACCCTTTCCCCTATGTTAACACAGGATTTGGAGAGCTTCCTAACAACGCCTTGCATTTTTTGGAGAGCAGCCTGCGCTTTTCGGCTGTCTTGGCGCGTTTCTTCCCTGTGTGATAGGATAGCCTGATGTATTACTTCCAGTGTAGGGGGGACCAAACTAGCCTCTGCGGGGGTTGTCCCAGACGAGGAACCGGACAGCTGAGTCGCCGATAAGTAGCCCCATTTTAAGTCCTTTCTTTCTCGTCTTTGTGTACTAAGGCGCTGGTTATTGTTTTTTTTCACTGTTATAGGTTGTGCCTTATCACTATCCTCAGGGTCAGTGTCTCGGTTACTTGCCTCCGATGACGTGCTAAAACCGTCCTCGACCATTCTGCCCCCTCTGAGACTGAAAAGAAACAGTCGTTTGGCTCTTTATCTATTTCTCCACTGATTTTATCCCCTCCTGCCAGGTCTGCTGCCAGATTCAATTCGCTTCCCCAAACCACTATATTGGTTTTATGAGCTACATTTTCTGTACTTTGTTGTGCCTCTGGACAGTCAGTCATTATCTTAGGGCCGACTTCTAACTGCTCTAATGCCATGACCACTGCGCCATGAGGCTCCGGGGAAACCAGAGGTGCCTCCACCGAATCCACGATTTCAACGCTATCCTCAATCTCAGCGGCGGAGGCGCGCTCCCCGCTTCCCTCCACCCCTCGCGGGGAGGGGGGGCGTCCTCTCTCAGATGCCTACCATTAGCCACAGTACTTTTCAGCAATGGTGATTCCCGGATCTCCTTACGTCTCACCTCCTGATTTTGTTTGCTCTTCTCCCCGATAGCAGCTCCTGACTGTGTCTCCTTCGGGCGTTGTAGGAGCTCCACCACCGAAGGGCCGGCAGGACGGAGTTTCCCAGCTCCCCCGCCTCTTCCGCTCTTCACCACTGGAGGCTCAGCGCTGGGAGTCTAAAGCTGCACACGTCCCGAGGTTTGATCCGGGGATTCATGCTCCGCTTGGTTCTGTCCTCGTAGCTTTCGACTTCCCACCGATTTAGATGAGCGGCATTCGCGGCTGCTTTCGGACCCATTTTTCCGCGGGTCCCGGACAGACGATGTTCCAGGCGGAACGGATGTTTCGCTGTAGCGCGCTTTAGAATCCATATCCCGCACTCAATCCAGTCGGCCCAGTCTTTGCAGCAGCAGCTCCGGGATCTCTGCATGAGGAGCCTCTTAGTCGGTAAGCGCTTTTCCTCTAGTCATGCGGAGTTTCACTGAGCTAAGCAGCCATGAATCACTAGTGCTGCTGTCGGCCTCCTAAGCGGCCGCCATCTTGCTTCACACACCACCGGGATACGGGGAAGTGAATGTGCTTTCAAGGACAAAACTTCTAACTGTACAAGCTCGGAAACCAGGTTCCATTGTCAAATGTTGCTCAATAGGGTGTGATTTTGGACAAAGCATTTAATTTCCCTACACGCAGTAAAAATACAGGTGTCCTGGACTGCAGATAAAGTATTTCTGTTGATTATTAGGTGCTGCTGTTGGGCACCTGAAACCACCAGCTCATATTTAGCACTGCACTTTCCCTATGTTTAAAACATACTACATAAGATAAAGCACGGTAAGCTACAATCATTATTGGTTTCACTATTAAAACACGGTAACCTAGATTATATCTTGGTTTCACTAATTTATAAACTATGCAGTTCCTGTTTGTCGTATTTCATTTATATGCTAAATAGGGCTCAAAAGTGCACGCAAATGTTTTTTCTAAATCTGTGCCTTTTAACTGTATTATAGCGCATTTTATTCTGTGTTTTTCACTTTTTTATATATACACAGATAACTTTCTCTTTTACTTCTGTTTTTCTTACATTCTGTGTGATCGCCTACTGAAGCACTTTTAGTTAAAATAGGAGTCCAGCTCCAAATTTATTCTACCTGTATGGCTTTTGTTTTTATAAGGCACATATATTGCTGTAAGTACACTGAACATATTTTAATGTTATTGGGCAGAAATAGAATAGTGGCATGCCTCTAGCTGCACTCCCAATGGTTAATTTGTAACCAAGCAACTGCCGGGGCTGTCATTAGGCAGCAGTTTTAAATAATATATATATATTTTTTTGCCTGCCTAACAGGCAGCGCACAATCCTTGTAAATATGAAGGGAATGTTATTGTAAAGGACAAAACATCTGGCTCCAGTCGCACTCCCAATGCTTAATTTGTAACCTTGCAACTGCCGGGGCTTTTATTAGGCAGCAGCTTCAGACAACATACTTCTTTTTTTAGCCTGCCTAACAGGCAGCGCACAACCCGTGTAAATATGAAGGGAATGTGCTTTAAAGGAGAAAACTTCTGGCTCCAGTGGCACTCCCAATGCTTAATTTGTAACATTGCAACTGCCGGGGCTTTTATTAGGCAGCAGCTTCAGACAACATACTTCTTTTTTTAGCCTGCCTAAAAGGCAGCGCACAACCCGTGTAAATATGATGGGAATGTGCTTTAATGCACAAAACTTCTGGCTCCAGTCGCACTCCCAATGCTTGATTTGTAACCTTGCAACTGCCGGGGCATTTATTAGGCAGCAGCTTCAGACAACATACTTCTTTTTTTAGCCTGCCTAACAGGCAATGCACAAACCGTGTAAATATGAAGGGAATGTGCTTTAAAGGACAAAACTTCTGGCTCCAGTCACACTCCCAATGCTTAATTTGTAACCTTGCAACTGCCGGGGCCTTTATTAGGGAGCAGCTTCAGACAACATACTTCTTTTTTTAGCCTGCCTAACAGGCAGCACACAACCCGTTTAAATATGAAGGGAATGTGCTTTAAAGGACAAAACTTCTGGTTCCAGTCGCACTCCCAATGCTTAATTTGTAACCTTGCAACTGCAGGGGCTTTTATTAGGCAGCAGCTTCAGACAACATACTTCTTTTTTTAGCCTGCCTAACAGGCAGTGCACAAACCGTGTAAATATGAAGGGAATGTGCTTTAAAGGAGAAAACATCTGGCTCCAGTCGCACTCCCTATGCTTAATTTGTAACCTTACGACTGCCAGGGCTTTTATTAGGCAGCAGCTTCAGACAACATACTTCTTTTTTTAGCCTGCCTTAAAAGGCAGCGCACAACCCGTGTAAATATGACGGGAATGTGCTTTAAAGCACAAAACTTCTGGCTCCGGTTGCACTCCCAATGCTTAATTTGTAACCTTGCAACTGCCGGGGCTTTTATTAGGCAGCAGCTTCAGACAACATACTTCTTTTTTTAGCCTGCCTAACAGGCAGTGCACAAACCGTGTAATTATGAAGGGAATGTGCTTTAAAGGACAACACTTCTGGCTCCAGTCGCACTCCCAATGCTTAATTTGTAACCTTACAACTGCCGGGGCTTTTATTTGGCAGCAGCTTAAGACAACACACTTTTTTTAGCCTGCTTAACAGGCAGCACACAACTTGTGTTAATGGGAAGTGAAAGTGCTTTCAAGGACAAAACTTCTAACTGTCCGAGCTCGGAAACCAAGTTCCATTCTCAAATTTTGATCAATAGGGTGCACTCCTAATGGACAACTGCTGGGGCTGTCATTAGGCAGCAGTTTTAAACAATATATATATATTATTTTTGCCTGCCTAACAGGCAGCGCACAATCCATGTAAATATAAAGGGAATGTGCTTTAAAGGACAAAACGTCTGGCTCCAGTCGCACTCCCAATGGTTAATTTGTAAACTGACAACTCCCGGGGCTTTACAAATACCAGGCAGTTGGGGTATACCTGCTACCAAATAGGTGTTTGGACACATAACAAATTGGAAAAAGGAAATGCAATGTGTTCACTAGTACAATTAAGCTGATTGTTGGTGTCTCATCATTTCCTTTTGTTTCAGTTGACGAATTTTTAGATATACATTTTGAAATTATTTTTTTACTAAACTTTTATAGTAGTCTAGCAAACATTTTTCAGCACATAAAATAACAGTAGATGGCGTAGCACCCAGGGTAATGTGCTGCATGGCTAAATACTTACAAGTTCCCAAATGCGAGACCTATTGACTATGCCAATGCTTGTTTAGTTAAGCGAAGCTGCCTAGCTCAAACACAATCACACTTGTACCATTGTGCAAGTGTGCCTGTGTTGATGATAATGATTGATCATGTGCAGGAATGTGTTCCCTCCTGCGCATAAAAATTAATGAAGTGCTGTACCACGTTTCAATGTGTGCTGTGTAGTGCAGCATATAAAGATAGTGGTTAAGGGTATTTGTGTGTGTGAACTCGCAATGTGCATGAAGTGCCCATGTGAGCTGCACAATGCAGCACACATGACAAAACACACAACGTGATGGAGTAACTTGTCTATCCCCATTGTGCAAGGGTCTAAGCATTTGTTAACAGTTCCCAATGTAGGTGCTGGATCACATGTATGCCACACATTTAAATCTGCTACATTGCAATATGACATTGGTGTTGTTGTGTATTGTCCATCGCGAAACCCATTCCCATTGGAATACTTGCCACAATTTTCTGTGTGTAAGTCTGCCTCATACACAATATGGGATCAGACCACGTCAATTGTCTTAACACACCCTTGTGAAATATGCTAAGCACATATTGACTACCCAACGTCTAGAAACTGACGTTGCGGCTGGAAACAAGGCCTTGTGAATGTGTCACTCAAGTAGTGTGGGCAATGATCACGTATACCTGCAGGATTGTCTTGTAGTCCACAGGGCTGCAATGGTCAGGTTTTGTGTGTCAGACAGGCAAAGTAGATCCCTTCATGTATGCATGATGAACAGAGACAGACCTGTTACAGGCCATCCAATTGAATGTAGATGAATTTAATAATAAACATGACACATGTGGAAACTCATGTCTGATTCATGTTTTTTACATGTTTCACAGCTGGAAGGCCATTGATAACTCTAGGGGACGTAGATGCCTTCAGGGTCCCACACACCACTGGTGAGTGCCTTCCTCATATATGTTTATTTTAGTGAGATGTGAAGATTTGATGGAAATGCTCCTGTATGTAGTTGAACACAGTCTGGGTGTGTAACACATAGACCTCACCTCTAGTGTGATGAGGCAGCCATAAATTAAGATGTATGCAGAAATGTATGATGTTGTGATGGAGCACAGCATTTGACCTCTTGAATTAAGGTTGCACATCCCCAGTTTGTCTAATTCATCCTCACACCGTATTAGCAAATATCCTGCTTATCACTGACTTTCGCCCTGTCTTTGAGCAATTTTCACGGCATGCCAAACATGTAGGCACTCTGCCACGAATGTGCAAGGGGGCCTGCTTTGGTGCTAGCCACAGCAAATGGACACTGTTGGGTACGCAAATTCATGTTGGCACGTTATCATGGCATCTTGTTTGCCAAAATGCATTAGCAACATGTTAGACCCGTATTTCTAAGATTTTGTCATATCAATACAGTACAACATACATTTCAAGGGGTGCCCATCTTAAATATGTTTCATCAGGTGTGGGATCCTCTGGTATCCATAGTATCCAAATTTTCTCTTTTCTTTGGATGCTGTGGCTGTGGGTGCACATGCCCAGATAAATGCTGTATGCAACTGTCACACAATGTGCCAGCAATTTGCATAATACCGTGATATCAGGTGTGAATTCATGTCCAAATCACTAAGTGTAGATGCCTTCTTGGTATTGCATCATCTGTACATGGCAGCTTAGGCTCACGTTGCATGGCTACAGCTAAATGATGCATCATTTTGTCAGTCTGTACTGACTGATTCTGTCAATGAAACCTGTGAAGTTACACTGACACTGTCACTGAGGCCTGAACTTCAAAAGCGGTATGTCACTCCAGCCGATGCATGTGGATTCCACAGTGTACATACTGGAGAGGAAACACGTGAGTGATGTTGGTGATGGGTATGACCAGACATGGAATCCCTGTATGCCCTGGAATGAGATAGATATCACTGATGATCAGTTCATTGGAGCACCTGTTGTCAGTTACAGGTATCAGTCCAAAGCGACAAGATGAGAGCTGGTGTACGTGAGAAATTAGTTTGAGTGGCATGAACCAGGGTCACACCTCCTTTGGATGAGTCAACATCACTGTAAGAGATAGTTAGGTACCGACATTTGATTCATGTATATATTACAGTCTTGCCTCTAATTTAGAGTATCTTTGACATGGTGCATATTACAAGAACACCACAACGTTACTTGGAACAACATTGTGGTAGCAAGAGTGGCTTAGCCCTATTCACAATGCAGCATTAAGTCACGTATCTCTGATTATTGCACAATTGTGCTTTAGACCCCCTTTTCACGCCATCTTTCGGGTGCAAATGGTGGGCAATGTCTCCCTGCAAAGCCACATTTTCGGTGGTCCGTCCCCTATCTAGAAGCACAGCCTGAATATGGTGGAGTGCGTAATGTGTAAGACCCTGGCAAAAATTTGATCACAAATGTGTGCTGAGTTGTGCGGCACACATGGAAACAGCAAAAGACCATTGATTGTTCATGTGCAGGAAGGTGAGCCTTACAGTACATATACAATCTTTACAAAAATGACATTTAGCATTAAGCAGCACACATAGAAGTGACAAAACGTCATTTAAAGATTGTTTATGTGCAGGAAGGTGCACCTTCCTGCACATTAACAATCTTCCCATCAACGCAGACTCCCTTGCACCATGGTGCACGGGTGCCTGCGTAGGCGCTAGCCTGCTTAATTTGTCACCAGCGCAGGGGGAAACACAGGTCTGCCCATACTGTTGTACATATGGTGCAAACCTGCATTTCTGAAGTTGCAGGGTGTGGTGTAGATCCCTTCCAAAGCACGCGGTGGAGATTAGACTTTTAATAGAAGAAGAAGAATTGGAGGTCCTGTTTCTAACTGAAACCTGGCTTCGAGAAAGATCAACCCCAGAGATTATAGAGGCCCTTCCCCAGGGCTTTGAAATTTTCCGCCTGGATAGAGTCGGAACTGTAGGAGGGGGTATTGCAATCATTTGTAAAACACAGCTAGGGTGTACCTTCACCCCTCTCTACATCGCTAAATGCGAGGCCTTTGCCTTCAGATTATCCCTTACTCCGTCGTATTCCTTCTCAGGCGGACTTATTTACAGACCTCCAGGCGCCTGTACACAGTTCTTAGAAGCCGCCCCTGACACACTGGCGAGCATGGTAATAGGAAAAAGCGCCCTCACAGTGTTAGGCGACTTTAATATCCATCTGGACGATCCCAACGACCCGTCAGCTAGGAGATGCCTAGCTGATCTGGAAGCCCTACAGCTCTCACAACTGGTGCCATCCGCCACTCACGAAAAAGGCCATCTCCTAGTCCCCATTTTTTCAAACGACCCCAGACTGGAGGTGCTAGCACCCAAGCGGATGCCTTGGACAGATCATTCCATGATCCCGTTGCGCCTCCTTAAACCTCATCTAGGTGACCAAAAAAAAGAACGTATAGTAGTGGGGCGCAAATGGCCTAGAAAAGTTCCTGAGGCCTGGATCACTGATCTCGAGTCCTCCACCCCACCAGATACTAAAGACCTGGAAGAGGCCCATGGCAACTGGCTAACTTGGATAAATAGTTCCATTGATCGGAACTTCAGGAAGCCAGGCCCACTGATGCAAAAAACTCGAATAGATCGTCCTGGTTTTGCCCTACGCTGGTCGCTCAAAAGAAGAGCTGTAAGAAACTAGAACGTAACTGGAGGAAATCCTATGACCCAGAGCTCAAAATAGCTTACAAACTAGCCATACAGCTCTACCATAAGAGCATCAGGAAAGCACAAGCAGCCTTCTTTGAAGAAAAAATAGCAAAGTCTTCCAACTCCTCTAAGGAGCTTTTTAAAATTGTCAAATCCCTTACCACAATTAACCATGGAACAAACAGCTCCCAATATTCCAAAGAAAGATGCAATGGGTTAGCCTCGTTTTTTAAGAGCAAAGTGGAAAATATCTACAATTCTCTCCACCTTAATTCCACCAAGACATTAGGTACCCCAGAGGACCCCCATAGCACTTTAAACTCCCCAAGGAAGAGTGAACGAGCAGGACCTCCCCACCCCGCCGGCCCTGCCCTCCTGTCCTTTCCGAAAATGAGTGAAGATCTGGGGTGCTCCATATTACAGAATATTAAATCAGGTTCCCCGTTACACCCGGCTCCACCCCATATTCTTGCCCAGGGTGGGAAAGCTGTTCTTAGCCAACTTTCCAATCTAATCAATCTCTCCTTTGAAAACGGCAAAGTACCCAAAGAGTGGAAACACGCCATCATCAAACCCCTACTAAAAAAAACACAACTAGACCCCGCAGTTCTGGCCAATTATCGCCCAATATCCCTGTTGCCTATTCTAGGCAAGATAGCAGAGAAACACGCAAACAGCACGATCTCTCGTTTCCTGGAAGACAACAGCATCATACATCAGACCCAGATTGGATTCCGACCAAAACACAGTACGGAATCAGCATTGCTTGTGGTCACTGAAAAACTTAAATATATCCTAGACCAAGGGAGATCTGCGGCCCTAGTACTTTTGGATTTTAGCACGGCGTTCGATACGGTAGACCACACAGTGCTTATCCAAAGGCTTGAGGATGTTGGAATTAGAGGAATGGCCAACCAATGGGTTGCGTCATTCCTGAGTGAGAGAACCTTCCAATGCAAGGAGGCCGGATTCACGTCAGACTCCCTCTCAGCTCCTTGGGGAGTCCCTCAGGGATCCTCCCTAAGTCCTACACTCTTTAACATATACCTTAGCCCCTTGGCCCACATTATACAGGAATTTGGTCTCTCCATCGTGTCATATGCGGATGACACGCAACTAGTGGTCTCAATCTCAGACTCCCTTGACTCGGACCACAGACAACTTGTCCCTTGCCTGGAAAAAATTGGATCTTGGATGGCTGATTGCAGCCTTAAATTGAATGGGGACAAAACCGAGCTAATGATCCTGGGCAGCAACTTTAGCCCTCGCTCGGAGATTCCCTGGCCAGCCAATTGGGGGCCGCCACCCCCTCCTAAAACAGCCATAAAAAACCTAGGCATGTGGCTGGACCAGAACTTGACGATGGAGGTCCAGGCCAGGAAACTTTCAAACACCTGCTATGGGATACTCAGTATGATTAGAAAAATAATGGCCCTGCTCCCAGAGAAGTCGAGGAAGACTGTAGTGCAAGCCTTGCTGGTATCGAGGTTGGACTACGGCAACTCTCTCTTTCTGGGCTCTCCTAAATACATTACAAATAGACTGCAAGTCGTACAGAATGCAGCTGCCCGATTGCTGTTGAATATACCCAGACACTATTCAGCCAGACCCTCACTGAGGGAGCTTCATTGGCTTCCAGTCCAAGCCAGGATCAAATTTAAGTCCTTAAGCCTGGCTCACTGGGCCATGTATGGGAGAGGCCCCTCCCTGGTCCAAAAGTTGGTCTCACATTACTTACCCTGTCGCCATCTTAGGTCAAGCTCTAACTTTCTGATGAATCCTACCAGATTCAAGAGTGCCAGATGGGACGGAAGGTCATTCACTCATCTGGTACCCAAATTGTGGAACAGTATGGATCCAGAACTCCGATTAATTGAAAACGAAGTGTCCTTCAAAAAAAGACTTAAAACATGGCTCTTCCCCTAATCCCTTGTGCTAACATCTGCCTATCCTGTATCACTTCAGCGCTGAGATGCCCAAGGGTAGTCACGCGCTTTATAAATCCCCTAAACCTAAACCTGGTGTTAAGCCAAGGAGGCCAACACCACGCTACGCCACTTCATTGTGAATATGCCCCTATGTCTTTTTTGGCATGGCATGGCATGGCCTGGCTCTGCAGTGGGCCTGTCAAGCTGTCTCCTTGGTGTCATTCCCCTGGTAGACTCAGTCTGGGTCTGTATCCGCACCATCATTTAACTGACAATCTGCAAATGTTGTGACTCTACTCTGCCTTTGCTATGTCCCATGCCATACAATGACATGTCAGTCTCACTATCAGGTTGTAATTGGTCCTTTCATTCACATTGCATTGTTCAGGTCATGTTGCAAGTACCAAACGTTTGTTGAGAGTGTAGAGTCCATGTTTTCATGCACTTATGTTTCGAACTTACATGGTGAACGTTGTCATTTATCTTGGATCTTATATATTGCCATATGTATTATTTTTCAGACAACATGCCACCTGTGGGGGTTTGTGAATTCCAACTTAGAAAGGAATGGTACCTACACATCCGTTGTGTGGCCAAGGGATATAACAATATCGCTAGGAGGTACCGAGAGGAGAGGGCTGACGGATGTTGGAAATCACTGCCTGAATTTGCTAGGGAAAGTGGAGAAAGGGACACAGAAGCAATGGCAGGCCCTTCAGGTGTCAGAAGTGGGTCCAAACGTCATCACCAAGCTGCTGCTCATGGACAGACACCACAGGTCCATCCTGCTGCAGCTGCCTCAGGCACGTAACCTGGTGCCCCCTCACAAGCTTGCCCCCAATTCACTGCATCACTGCCAGCTGCGCCCCGGACACACGTTGTTGGGTACACCAACAGGGACCGTCGCTGTCTTTTGGACCTGAAGGTCAGATTGGCACAAGTTAAAAGGGACATTTCAGATATCAACACCCACCTCCAGGACATCAAGGGTGCCCTAGGACTCCCCTTCTGAGCCCCCGACTGTGATCCTTCCCCCTTGTACAGGCCCCCTATTCTTTTTTGCATTCTGTTTATTCACTTACTGTAGGATTTTAGGTGTTCTTAAGTGTAGTTTCAGGTTAGCTATAAGTTAGTGTAAGGTGTAGGTAAGGTTTTAGATTGTTAATTCATTTATATAGTTTTATGGGCTAAGTTTCCTTTTCCTTTGGGTGGGGGGTTGATGTCTTTTTTTCTTGTTAAAAAAGAAATCCAAAAATATATATATTTGTTTAGGATATACGTATAGTTAGTTCATGTTTAGGTTTAGCTGTCTTTGTTCCATCTACAGATGTGCCTTAAGGGGAGGAGATGGGTTAATGTCTCATATATGTTGTTGAGTGTATAGTATTGGGTAAGGTAGTTAGTTTAGTGTACAATTTTATTAGCTTAAGTTATTTTAGATTAGGTTTGGGTAGGTAATTAGTAGTAGTTTAAGTTTAGGTAGTATTTTGTATGATAAATAAATTGTTAGTGGTTCGTGATTTGTGGTGGCACTTATGTTTGAAGTGATTTGATGGACTGGTGATTTGGAAGTTGGATGCAACAGATTAATTCCCAAAACAATCATTTGAATGTCTAAGTGTGGTCATGAAATCATCTTCTATGGAAAGGCTACTGTCATACTGCTGTTGAATTGTGATTAGAAAACATGCATGATATTTAGGCTGGCAAAGTTGACTTCTGACCTTGCATAGGGATAGTCTACTGATGTAGTTTGCATCTTGTGAGGAACTGATGGAGTTGTTAGAAACATTATGCTTCATCATCTTTGTAAATATGGTGAGAGATCTATCTTGAGATGTGGCATGCATCACAACAACCATTGTCCACACCAGTGACTATGAGTATATCTGCCAAGTATGACTTGATAGCAATGCGAGGTAAAGCCACTTCGTGTGGCATGACACTGACTTGAATATTGAAACAAGTCCTTATCCCCATCCTGAATGTAGGAAAATGTGAACTTCCAGCAAAAATGTTGTATTTGAGATATGAAGGATTGGCAAATTTACACATATCCTGTCATCTCACTGCCTATCAGGGATACAGACTCAGCAGGACCCATTTTCAAATGGCCCTCTGGATTAATTTTGTTGCCTAAACTGCTCATGCATTGTTGACACGTCAAAATTTGAATGGTCACAGGCAACACATACCTTTGTAACTTTAGTGCTTTTTAGGAGTTAACAGACTGGCCCAGTTCTTTGGACAACAACGCCCACATTGTGTACATGGCCGGTGGAGGACCAGACAGAGTCCTTGGGGGAGAACATGTACAGAGACATGTTGAGGAAGAAGAAAATTTCAGTCAGGAGGCTGATTGTTGTGTCATTGGGGATCAATGGCCACATTGCAGTCCATTAAAAGTCCAAGGTGACTGTAGCAGAGTCAATCTGAGGACAGTGATGGATGATGTTCAGAGGCAATAAGGATAAGCAAAAGGCTAAGCAGAACTATCCATTTGACACAGATGAACGCTACCGCTGACTTCTCCTTCTGAATGTTGTTTCATCCACATCCTCCTCCTCTGATGTGTCATGTGCCTCCCGTGAGGGTGATGTTGGATTGGCGGAAGCACTGGGCAGCACTGACACATCAGGGGGGGGGGAAAGGTGGATGCTGAAGGTGCAGCAGCATTTATCTGTGCCAACACTGCAATGATGATGAGCTGCGGGGCTTGCAAGACTCCAGCAATGTCTCTGTGGTAGGCAGCCATAGCAGCCAAGTAGGAATCCTGCTTCCGCTCTGTAGGAGAGTAGGATCTGCCTCTTATGTTGCCCCCACTTTTTTTCTGATGTGTACACTGGTTTCTGGCTATAGTCTGGCTGGGTCCCTGCTAATCAGGGCCCCAGCCTCTCTGTTCTCTCTAAATGACTTGGAGTGCACTCTAGGTGCACCAGTGATTGGATACTGTGGTACCTTATGAGTCCCTAGTATATGGTACCTTAGGTACCAAGGGCATAAGTACTTCACAGGCCTACCAGGGGCTGAAGCATGTATTATGCCACCCCTGGGAAGCAGACTAAATCTGACACCACAGGCCTGCTACTGCAGCCTGGGTGAGGTGGTGCTAGCACCCCTCACTGAGATATAGGTTTCCTATATCTCTCCTGCACACACATTTAAACCTATCAGTCACCCCTAAGGCAGGCCCTATCAATCCTGAGGGCAGGGTGCGTGGTTCCTATGTGAGAGGGTGCCTCTGCCTGAGCAGGGCCCCTCTGCAGCTCTCAGAGTCCATTCTCTGGGGCTGTTTGTGGATGCGGTTAAACCATATACTTTTAAGTGCATTATAGCCTCGCGGTAAAATGCTAACTTTGGAATGGCTGCATCAAAACATGTCGTGTTTGGTGTCAAACATCTTGGAATACTACCCCCCCGCCAGTCCTGGCGGCGGGGGTAGCATTCCACCCTTCTAGAGGGATAGACATGTACCTACTGTGGGAACGCGGTAGAATCCTGCAGAGCCCTGGCATCACAAAATGGATGCCACCAGTCACAGACACTGGGCTGCCCTCCTGCTGATGACCAACACTCGCAGTGGAGGAAGCCCAACAATAGATATCCTGTCCCAAGGGGGTGTGACCTCCTAGTGTATTGGGGCTGGGTGGGTGCACTCTTAGAGTGCTTTGAAGTCCTGCACTGGGGGAGCAGAAGGCCCCTCTGTGCATACCCCAGGTCAAACCGGCTCAGGGGCTACCTGCCCCTGCTATGGCGCGAAACTGGACAAAGGGATGTAGGTGTAACCACCCACTCCCCTGACCCTCCCAAAGGTGGGGTCATAGAGCTAGTCCCACACTTTCTTTTAGTATAAGAGGGGGAACCTGTGCATTGCAAACTAGATACCCCTGGATGACGCTCTGAAGAAGAATCCCAGACCTTCGATGTTCCACTACCTTTGGAAGACTGAAGAATCTCCCTTGGAGTCAAGGAGTGACTCCCCTGCTTGGCAGGCACCAAAAACTACAAACGACGGTCGCAAACTACGCCGCTCCCGCTGGAGTCCGAAGTCCCTGCAGCCCAAGAGGTGGATTTCCTGACTTCTCAAAGGCCATCGTGAGTCCCCAGCGAAGCTGAGGCCAGTGAACCCCAAGAGTGACGAGGAACCGCGACCCCTGGGTACCGTGCACTATTGTCGAGTGTAACCCCTTCACAACGTTCTACGAACTTGTGCTTTGGACCACGTGTGGTCCTAGCCTCCAGCAGGAATCCCTCCAAAGATCAGAGGCCTACCACGTCCTGAGTGACCGTGGGCCCCTGTTGAGCGAATCCTCCTGAGGCGTCTTTGCGATCCCTTGCCAGCTGGCTTGTGGATCCCCTGAAGACTTTCCTACAGAACCAAAGGGCTCCCCTGGTTGCTCCAGGCCTGCCCTGACTTACCCTCGCTGGGTGAGTCCCTCAGACCTTGCTGGTCTGCGCCATTGACTTTTTACACTTTCCCCGAGACTTGCTGTTACTAAGGCTTGTTGGCTCCAATCGAGTCGCCGACACCGCAGTAAGCTGCAGACATCGTGGGACACGCCGAATCCAGCTCCTGGTCGTCGTCGACACCTCCTGGACCTAGTGGCTGAAGAGTCAAGGCACCCGCGAACGACCTGAATCTTGCGATGACGGTGGGCATCCATCTTCCTTGCCCCGAGTCACTGCCCAGTGACTTTGAACACTGTCCCCTCTGCTTTCAGGTCTTCCATCTTCCGAATCCAGGCTTGGATTCCTCCGGACACTTCTCCTGTCGCCGCAAGCAGCAAGTCTTCACTGGCTCCCATTGAAAACGACGCCGCGACCCGACACCAAAGAACACCTATGCACCCGGCTCCCCTGGGTGAGGTAACTTCAGCACTACGGTGCTCCTGTGGGTGTGGGCCCTAGAACTACTTACCCTGTAAGTGACTTGCTTGTAGCTACTCCCGAAGTGCCCTGAAACTCTTAATTTCCAACCGCGACTTGCCCCATTGAAGTCAACGGCGACCCTCGCCTGTGTTAACTCACTGCACGGGTCCTTTACTTACCTGCCTTGGGTGGTTTCGTGAGGCCCCAGCACTTCTGAAGGCCCTAGGCCTTGTCTCCCTGCAAGTCGGTGTTCCTAAGTCTCTTTTTTAGTATATGGTCTGGTACGCCCCTAGGAACCCAGCCATATTTGTGCTTAATTTATTGTGAAACGTTGATTTATGCATATGTTCCTTTCTTCTAATCTCACAAGAGATTAGTAGAGAGTTGTTTAGTAATAAATACATATATATTTGATATATATACCTGTGTGGTGTCTTTTCATTTGGTGATTCAAGAGATTGTGTGGTAAAACAAGCTGCTTTACATTCCTCCAAGACTTAGCCTGAAGGCTGCTCTCCACAGCTACCACTAGGATAGCTTTCTATAAAGGTTGTCTTAAACCTACCTACCATATGAGTCGAATTGTACTGGTGCAAGGTGACCACTTTAACTAGTGAACAGCATATACCAGGCCAACTTCTCACAAGATACTTAAATCTTTCTTGAATCCGAAGCAAGCAGGCACCCAGGGGAGGGCTAGGGGGGGAAGAGGGAGGGGGGAGTTGTGGCAGGTAGGGGTTCTTTACTTTCCATAAGTTAATTTGGTTATTTGAAATATTGCAATGCGCCAGACAAGGGGAAATGCTGACACCGAGTCAGGAATATATTTACATGCCTTTAAGCGACTCAATAAAACAATTTAAACATAAAAAAATGCTTTTTGGGCCCTGGGGGGTCCATTGGAACCCCCCAAGAGGCCTAGGGGGTCATGGTATTTTTACCCTGCCCCTTTTTCTTTTTGGCAGCCAATCACATACCAGCACAAGATCGTGAGGGGTCGCGGATCCACCATGTCCCGAGATATACAACTGGAAATTTCTTAACATTTCTCAGCAACTACTGAACAGATTTACACCATTTAACAAAAAGAGTGCTTTCTGGACCAAGAGCTAACTTTCTTCCAAATTTGGTGTAATTCCGTTCAGCAGTTCGAGCTGTAGCCGTGTCTAAATTTTCCTATGGAAATTAACATGGAGAAACTGCATTTTGGGACCCTCCCTTTTTCTTGGCACCCAATTCACGGATCACCATAAAACTTTCAAGACAGCAGCTAAAGTAAGTGGCGTATTAGTTTTTGAAAAATTTGCGAGGATTCATCCAGTGGCCCCAAAGTTATTGGCAAAACAAAAAACACTTCTCCTATGGAAACTAGGTCCTAACTATAACTACCTACTGGTGACCGCCAGTAGGATATATATGTATCCTTTGTTTTTTCCCAGTGAATTTCTAAGGTTTTTTAAATTCTATTTCCTAACTATAACGTCTGTCTAACTTTTTGTTTTTTCAGTGAATTTCTAAATTTTTTATATTCTATTTCCTAACTGTAACCTGTAACCTTTATGAGTGAGTGTTGAGTAAGTGCATGAGGGTCTCAGAAGGTGTGTGTGTGAGTGTCTCACTGGAAGTGTGAGTGGGTGTGTGAGTGTCTGTATGGGTCAGGGAGTGACAGCATAAGTGTCTCACAGGGTGTGTTAGTGGGTGCATGAGTGTTTGAGTGGGTCAGTGAGTGAGTGCATGAGTGTCTGAGCAGGTCTGTGAGTGGGTGCATGAGTCTCAGTGGGTCTGAGAGTGGGTGCATGAGTGTCTGAATAGGTTTGTGAGTGGCTGTGAGAGTGTCTGAGTGGGTGCATGAGTGCCTGAGTGGGTTTGTGAGTGGGTGCATGAGTCTCCTAAAGCATATATAAGTGGGTGCATGAGTCTCTGAGTGGGTCTGTTAGTTTGTGCATGAGTCTTTGAGTGGGTCTGTCAGTGGCTGCATGAGTCTCCAAGTAGGTATGGAGTGGGTGCATGAGTGTTTGAATGGTACTCTGAGTGAGTGCATGGGTCTGTGTAGGTCTGTAGGAGGGTGCATGAGTCTCTGAGTGGGTTCGTGACTCTGAGTGGGTCTGTGAGTGGGTACGTCAGTGTCTGAGTGAGTGCTTGAGTTTCTGAGTAGGTGTGTGAGTCTATGGGGAGGTCTGTGACTGGGTACATGAGTGTCTGAGTAGGTCTGTGAGTGGGTGCATTAGAGGGGCCTAAGGGACAGTGGAAAGGAAGAGGAATACAGATTGTTAGGCGTGTTAGAAGAAAAAACATAATATTTTGTAAAGTAATCAATAATTCTGAGGACTTAGTGAATGAGAGAGTGTGTGCATTCTTGGCTGTCTATATTTCTAAAAATTCCTGGTGAAATACGATTGATATCTCACAATACTGGAAGGAAAAGACTGGTGCCCAACTGCTTATCAGAAAGCATATTAGAACTTTGGAATGTTGGGAGCTCCACTGAAAACAATGGAGTTCTCCGGGATCCTAATGGCCGGTAGAAGCCCAGAGCTCCAACGTTCCAATGTTGTAGTTCACAGCTATTGCTGTGAACAAAGCCTCACAGAGCCCGAGGGGATTTCAATCCCCTTGGGCTCTGTGAGGCCTTTGTTTTATTTGTTAGAACATTCTGCCCTCTAGTAGTGGAATGTTCTTATAGCCCTCCGTAGCTAGGCTATAGCGGCCATTAAAGTCCTGCATTCTTGTTAAGGGCTCTTGCCTTTGACTTGAGCCTTTAACACTAGAGTGGGCCTTTAATGGCGGGTATAGCCCAGTGTGATTAATTATATGGATGAGTGTGAGTAATTCTATGGGTGAGTGAGTGGCTGTGTGAGTGGGTGTATCACTGCTTTATGCATGAGTGAGAGGGTGTATGAGTTTCTAAATGGGTGAGTCAGTGGGTGATGAGTAGCTGTATGGGTGAGTAAGGAAGTGTGTCAGTGGTTGTATGAGTGAGTGACCAGTTGTATGAGTGTGTTTATGGATGAGTCACAGGGTACATGAGTGATTCTATCAGTGAGTGAGTGGGTACATGGCTGAGTGAGTGAGTGTGAGAGTAACTCTTTGGGGGAGTGAGTGGTTGTGTGAGTGGATGTATGCATGGGTGAGTGGCTGTCTGACTGCTATATGCATAAGTGAGAGGGTGTATGAGTATCCATATGGGTGAGTCAGTGGATGTTGAGTGGCTGTATGGGTGAGTGAATGGGTGTGTCAGTTGTTTATGAGTGAGGTTATGAGTGGGTCTATGGATAAGTTAGTGAATATGTGAGTACCTGTATGGGTGAGTTAGAATCAGTTGTCAGAGCTTTTAAAAGTAGTGATCAATTCTATGGGAGTTTTCTAGCATCCCTGCCTTGTAAAAGTTACTGGAGTGAAAGGATTTCAGCTGCTTTTTATACACGAGGTCCCTCTATATGACTATGTCGAAGAAACATGTTGTAGTAGTAGATGTAACTTGATGCATCTAGACACATATCACTCCAACACCTGTTGTAAAAGAAAAGGATTCGAAAAATCAGTTAGTATTTGATTTACACAATTCATAACATTATACATTGCTCATGCTGTACCAGTATATCACAACATTTTATTTCCCCTTTTTATTGTTCTGAGCTTTCAGTGGGAAAAAAACAATCATATGGATTGGAGAAAAAAAACATAACTGCATAGAACACCATTGTAAATAAGTGACACTATGCATTGCACTCACTACAATTCATTAAACTATTGTTATACGTATACTTAGAGCACTAATGTAAAGACTCTTTCCTTTATTATTATACCTGGTACATAGTTACTAATAAGTGTGATCCATAGTTGAATTTTGGAGATCCTTTTGCAAATATCACCCCTAGTGGGCCAACTAATGTGTATAACGATGATCAGCCATGTAGTTGAATACAATATATTACTTCTTTTATCCAGAAATATTAGATGGAAGTTTGGTTGAAGAAACAATAGCTAACAAATGTAAAGGTTGAAGGTAGTTTTGGTGTCAATTGAAGGTTGTTGTGATTCCTTTATGCCTATTGCATCATTGTGTTCCATTGCAGCCTTTTAATAGAGAGTGTAGTATCCATTTGATATATTTAGTCCTTTGTTGAAGACAAATGTACTGTTGAATTTTGCAGAACTACACCCCGTATAAGCTGAATGATGTCTAAAACATTGATGATCCACATACAAGAAACACTGTATATTAGTTTCCCCCGAAAATACTAGAAAATAGAACTTTGGTTGGAGAAACAAGAGGTAAAAATGTTGTAGTTTGAAAGGCGGTCTCCTGTGCTTGTTTACGCTCTAGTCCCTGGGTAGGCCAGGTCCAGGGGTCATGCTTGAAATTAGGGATGGGGCGCATGTGCCCTCCCTCATTTAGCTCTTACGAGGCCTGGGGACCACCACCTCCCTGAGGCTTTATTATTATTTTCGAGCGGGGGTGAGTGACCCCCCCCTCCTGCGGATCTTAAGAGCCCCTGGGTCCACCACCCCCTTAGGACTTTATAAATATATTGGAGGGGGGCTGCATGGACCCCCCTCTATTGCCCATTAAATTAAGGGCCCCGGGACCAACACCTCCCCTGGGCCATAAATTCAAATTACAGAGGGAGGGGAACTGCGCAGCCCCCCTTCCAGGCCATTTACAGTCTTGAGGACCACCACCTTCACTGGGATTTCATATTTTTTTAGAAGGAGTGCGGCCATGGGGTCCCCCTACCTGGCTGTTATTGGCCCCGGAGGAAGGCAGCAGCGTGGACACTCTCCCCATTACGTTTTGTCCGGGCCCCAGGGGATGGGGTCCCTGGGGTTACAATCGGCCCGGGGAGGGGCGCAACCCCCCTCATCCATTAAGTTTTAGCCGGGCCATTTTGGCCCTGATGCTCATTTCACAGAACATAAACCTCAACGGGAGGCACTTACAAATATAAACATAGCAGGTGCCCCATTAGAAGCTTCACTTTTGTAAAGGATAAATAATTCTAACTTCCTGGGCTTGGTGAAGGTAAAGCCAGTGTATTTTCTTGGCAGTTCCACATTGAAAAACAATCTGAAATCCTTAGCGAAGGTGAATGCATCGCTGATCTATCAGAGTGCAATCTGTAGCGACTGTGAAGAATGGGTTCTTTCTTGGCCTTTCCTGGTGAGAGCAGGGTCCATGGTTCTCCATTTAAATGACTATGAGGATTCAAATGTGCAAAATCACTTGGAGGCATTGCCTGTTTGACCCCGCTCCATCCACATTAGTAGTATGCAAAGGGCTCCCTGCCTTTTACCAGGCCGATGGGTACCTTACCAAAAGGCCCCCCAGTATGATACCTGCCGATTTTGGTGACACCTTCTTGATGTTAAAGAATATGGGGACATCTCCACCAAATAAAGAAGTACTTGCTTCGTACAGCTAAGAGGAAGTACCCTTGTTTGGTGGAGATTCACCTCTTTGTAGTCTCGTTGTCTTCGCTATAGGAGAATTCATGTTATCACAGATTCCTGGATTAGAATGCACTATGAACAGTCATATAGCAGGAAATGCACACAAGGTCCTGGAGACATTTCCTTGTGGTCCATTACACAGATGTAGTGTAGAATACACACTAGACATTTATCCAACTAGGCAGCACTTACTAATTAACCAGAAAAATTACTCCAGTTGGGTAGACATTTTGTGCAAAACTTGTTGGATAAATGGGCACTTACAATTATAAACATAGCAGGTGCCCCAGTAGAGGCTCCACTTCTGTAAAGGACAAATGATCCTAAATTCCTGGGCTTGGTGAAGGCAAAGCAAGTATTTTTTCTGGGCAATTCCACATTGAAAGACAATCTGAAATCCTTGGTGAATGTGAATGCATTGTTGATCTGTCAGAGCACAATCTGTAGTGACTCTGATCAGCGGGTTCTTTCTTGGCCTCTCCTGGTGAGAGCAGAGTTCATGGTTCTCCCTTAAAATGACTACAAGTATGCAAAAGTGCAAAATCACTTGGAGGCATTGCCCCTTTGACCCTGCTCTGTCCACCTTAGTAGTATGCAACTCACAGACACATATGGCCATTCAAAAACTACTCACACACCCATACAGCACTCAGACACCGAGTCACCGACCAATACAGTCACTAACACACCCATTCACAGACCCTTACAACCATTTACAAACCCACTCACAGACCCAGATGCTACTCACACACCCAGAAATCTACTCACACACCCATACAGCCACTCATACACCCACTTACAGATCCATACAGCCACTCACACCCAACTTATTCACCCATACAGCTACTCACACACCCACTTATTCACCCATACAACCACTCACACACACATACAGCCTCTCAAACAGAGCTACTCACTCACCAATACAACCACCCACACACCCACACAACCACTTACATACCCATTCACGCATCCAGACTGTGGATTTTAAGACTTTGCTATGTTGTCACAGACACCATTAAATTCTTAGTTTGCCTTTAACCTGAATTTAGGCTCTATTGCTTTAACTCTGGAAAGTGATCCCTACTAAGAGCATTTTCTTATATGCCAGGTATAAGAGAAGTGTAACGTAGTATATAATACGGTGTGTCTCAATTACAGAGATGTTCTTGTTATGCTGCATCTTTAGAATTTGCTTAAACAAGAACTTGAGCTTGCACAACTGAAGCAGAACAAGGCTTGCAGGACTGAAGCATTTTTGCCTAAACCTTCTTAACATCCCCTTCCCTTTTGTCCCATGTCCGACCTCCTCTGAATTACAAGTGCCACAACTCCAACAATGCTTGTGTTCTGGGTGAACTTGTGTAGTGTGATGTGAGAAACATGGCATTGAAGTTATGATGATACTGCGGGACGAGTGGAGGACCAAATGTCTCATAGTTCTTCTGCAATCATTTGGCTATTGTCTTACTTTCTGTTCATTTCAGCTGCTCACATGCTCCTCAGGCTTTTTGTATAGAGCATGCTCACCGTGGAGAACGAATGCCATTGTAAGAGTAGACAGGTAGATATTGCCACTGGACCATGCACTGTGTTCTGTCAAATCACATTATTTCCGATGTGATAAGTGTTGTTATTAATACAATGATTTCAAATGCTATGCCTTATGTAATATGCAAGAGTATAGCTAATGTATGGAGAAGGGGCAAGTTCTAGTCAATGTAGGGTGTCGAGTGAGGTGACAAGATTGTGTACGGTGGTGCACAAGTTATATCAATTTGAAGATGGTGCATAAGTATAAATGTGAGCTATAAGTATGACTTATACTAATTTGAAAGTGGTGCATAGTGATAAATTTAGGACATAACTATAACATTAGAATTTCTAATGTTTGTGTAGTTGGGTTTGTATATGAATCATAAATAAAGTTTTCCTAACTATAACTTATCTTTAACCTTTGTATTTTTTGGGGAAAAATATATATATATTTATATATATATATATATATATATATATATATATATATATATATATATATATATATATATATATATCAATATATATAGATACATATCTCAAAGGTTAAACTGACATTATAGTTACAGAATTGTAATACTATGTTAATTTACATTTAAAAGAACCTTAGAAATTCACTGAAAAAAACAAAGGTTAAAGGGACGTTACACTTAGGAGAAAATCGCAGGTAAAATATACCATTTTAAATACACAAAACCACTGGTATTCACCAGTTATAGTTAACTTACGTAACTATAACTAAGGACCTAAATGAACTATAACTCATCCCTCTGCCATGTTCAGATGTTGCAGTGATATTATCAATGATGTCATAGAACATCATGAGTATTGCAATATTTGAAGTTAATGCCAGTGCATGGTGAGGGCTACAACTGTTTTGGCTGTAGCTGTGTATGGAAAATTAATTGGGAAAATGTGTTTTGGGTCCCCCCATTTTTCTCCACCACCTATTGACAGATCACCCCAAAGCTTTCCAGGAAGGAACTGTGGGTGCGACTGTTTGGTAATGCTTTTCCTATACAAATGTGATCCTAACTATAACTACCTAGTGGAGACCACCACTGGGTAATATATGAAAGTATGTATATATATGTATATTCACTGAAAAGACCCTAGGTTTCAGCAACGTTATAGTTAGTTGGACATTTATCTTGTAAAAAACCATAGAAATTCCCCCGTTATAGTTAGTTCAGCTAACTATAACTCGCGCACCCGCAATGCACTGCTGATGACGTCACATATTACATCAATCATGACAGTATTCAAGGGGAATTAATTCCCCAACTTACCACGCGCCAGGGGGCACGTTTGCTGAGTGCTGCAGGGAGGGGGCGGGGCCTCCAGCGCGATGCCAGCTTTTTAATTTTTTTTATTTTTGTCGAAGGGGGGCTGTGTGGCCCCCCTTTTTTTACAATATTTTGGGCCCTGGGGACCCCATCCCCCAGGGCCTGACCCATATTGTCCTTTTAAAAAAAAGAAAACGGGAAGGGGGCCACGCGGCCCCCCTCCAGAGGCCAATTTCGGCCCCGGGACCCCATCCCCCGGGGCATAGCCACAATTTTTATTTTTTTATTTTGTACTTTTTAAGGAGGGGGCTGCATGGCCCTCCTCCTGAGGCCTCTATTGGCCCCAGGGACTCCATCCCCCGGGGCTGGCCTTTCCTTTTTAAAAAAATAAATATATTTTTTATTACGGGGAGGGGGGTCGCGTGGCCCCCCTCCCGGGCCACTTTTGGCCCCGGGGACCCCATCCCCCAGGGCCTGGCCTCTGTGATGGGGACCGTGGGGGGAGCCCCAATGCCCCCACGGTCCCTGCCGGCTCCCCGCGTCCTGTGGGAGCCGGCATTGCTTTTCCACACGGGGAGCTGCTGACATGCAGCTCCCCTTGTGGAAAAGCAATCTGGTTTGGATTTTGAAAGCGAGAGCAGGTTTCCCTGCTCTCGCTTTCAAAATCCAAACCAGTGTTTGCTATGACAGGGCGGGAGCCGCAGTGTCCCGGGGGTGGGCACCCCGGGACACTGCAGGAGCCGGCCCTGGGGGGGTGGCAGTCCACAGGGCCATCAAGGGCTCCAGGAGGGGGGCCGCGCGGCCCTCCTCCCTTCAGTTTCAAAGCCCCGGGGAGGTGGTGGTCCCCGGGGCTCGGGGGTCCGTAACGGACCCCCAAATTTAAATACAGCGCCCCCACACATGGTTTTTTTTTTTTAAAAGAGAAAGCCCCGGGGAGGTGGCGGTCCCCGGGGCTGCGGGGGGGGGCCCTGTGGGACCCCCTGAGCAGGCCTAGGGGGTCAGGGTGTTTCTACCCTGCCCCCTTTTCTTGTTTTTTGTGGGTTTTTTTCTGATTTCTTGTGACTCAGTTACCGAGTCACAAGATGGCTGCCAACACTTCCTGGTTTGGAGTGTTGGCAGCCAATTAGAATGAAGCTCGTGGTCGGGAGGATTCGCGAATCCACCGCGGCCATAGATATCGATATTTTTTGATTTTCAAATTTCTCAGGAACTACTGAACGGATTTACACCATTTAACAAAAAGGACTCTTTCTGAACCAAGGGCTACCTTTTTGCCAAATTTGGTGTAATTCCGTTCAGCAGTTCGGGCTGTAGCTTTGTCTAAAGTTTCCTATGGAAAATTACATGGGGAAAACGCGTTCTGGGACCCCCCTTTTTTCTCGGCCCCCGCTTGACGAATCACCCTGAAACTTTCAAGACAGGAGCTGACCGGAGCGCCCCACTAGTTTTGAACATTTTCGCGAAGATTCGTCAACCGGCGCCAAAGTTATTGGGAAAACAAAAAACGCTTTTCCTATGGAAACTAGGTCCTAACTATAACTACCTACTGGCGACCGCCAGTAGGTAATATATATATATATATGAGGCGTGCAACCGTGCAAGTTTGAACTCACCACTCACTTAGAAAGTGGGAGCAAGCTGATGGAATACATTGTTTGTAACAAGTGCACCGAGAAAAATGTCCGTCGCGGCACTACGGGATCGAGAGTCAGCTGCGGATGAGATGTTTTCGGACTCTCCTCTGATGCAGCGTGACGAAAATACGAGTGCCGGTGATACAGCAAGTGCAGGAACACAAAGTTTGAAAGAGAAATTTCGCAATTTAGAGAAAATGATGCGCCAGGAACAAGCAAAATGGTGGGAGGCAAAATCTCTGCAGCGATACCTCGACGTGGGTAGAATACCCCGGGGGCTAAGGATTATGATTGCCCCAAGCTACGATACACCAAACCCTCAGATGATGGCAGAGTGGGCGGAGGCTAATTTGGACTCATCCAGACGGCTAGTCCAGATTTTAGTAAAGTATGCAGAGATTGATCGAGCTGACCTCCAGAGTAAAATAGATGCTCTCAAGAAATGAAATCTTCAACTGATTTCCAACAGCAACAAAAAATGAAACTCCATGAAGAAATGGTGAATCGGCTTAAGAAAGAGGAGGACAAAATCAAATATAGGAAAACCTACAAATTCAGACGGGACAAGGAGGATTATGCTAACGGGCAAATTTTCACTTTTGCCCGTAAGTTTGATACTTACAGGAACGCAAGTGCCAATAAACAAAGGTTAACACATGATCCATCTGGCATTAACCAACAACATGAAGAGATCCCATCAGCATCTGATCTTAGCTCTGCAGTGGAGAGCGAGTCAGTAACAGAGGGACGGAGGGAACAAACCCCAAAGAATGCTATAAAACCCTCTTTGGGGGAAGAGTTGGATTATCTAAGGAGAAGCAGGAGAGAAACATTGCGGCCAAGAAACCGACCGGCAAAAAACGAAGAACCCAAACCAGAAAGGCAAGGCGAATAGCAGCCAGAAAACGCCAACAACAACAAGCGTCCCACACGGGGACGGGGTCGTGTAACCTGGAAGAGATAAAAGTATTAAAAACAACATTACTGCCAGAGGATGATACAAATAAGAAAACTATTATTAATCTGGCTGGCATAGATCTATCGGAGGCGGAAAAACAATTGCTGAGTTTGGGTTTATCTTTTTGCAAGGAGTCAAATTTTAATTATACCAAAACTCGGGCTGACATTTACATGTTTATAAGAAAACTCAAATTGATGAAGTATCACCAACTTAGAACCCAGCAAAAACAAGTGGGACACAGACCACCCACAAAGGATACAGCTGGGGTTTCAAATCTTACAGTGGCAGACTATGAATTACTGAGAGAGCTGCAGGAGATGGACAATAACGAACTGGGCACTGATGATAACACAAGCACATTGGGGGGCAATGCTGAGGAAATTGATGTGAGTGCAAGACCAGACACACCATTCAAAGCAAAAAGCAAATTTTATCCTATGATGCCCAGAGATGCCCTGGATGTATTCAATGACCAAGTGATAAGCCAGGTTAAAAAGCTGTATGGAAATGTCAGCAAAAACAAAAGGAAGGTATCAAATGAAGAGAGAAAGTATGATCAACTTATAACTAAACTAAAGAAGGAGAAAAATGTGGTAATAAGGAACTCAGACAAAGGAGGGAACATTGTTCTTTGGCCACTGCAGGACTATCTAAGTGAAGCACAGTCTCAATTAAATAATATAGATTGTTATCGCAAGAGCACGTTACAAAAGTTCAAAACCACGCAGGATTTGTTTCATGCAAAATTGCTGGCATGGAAAAGCAAAGGTCTTCTTAGCCTGGAGGAATACAAATATTTGAAGAAGGAAAATCCCACAATACCTTCAATATATTTTATTCCAAAAATACACAAGGATATTAACAAACCCCCAGGAAGACCTATTATATCTGCGTGTGATGGGCCATTTGAGAATATATCAAGGTACATTGATTATTTTTTGCAGGAGCATGTCCGAAATTTACAATCGTATGTACAAGACACTAGCGACTTTATTAGGAAAATCAAAGACATACAATGGCAAAAGGGGTTTCTTTTAATTACTCTTGATGTTACCTCATTATATACCTGCATTAGAAATCAAGATGGATTAAAGGCGGTGGAATATTTCTTGGCAAACAGAACTCTAAAGTTTGTAGAACACAACAAAATGTTAATGGACATGTTAACCTTTTGTCTTGATAATAATTTGTTTTTATTCAAAAACACTATGTATCAGCAGATACAGGGAGTTGCTATGGGGGCCAGCTTTTCCCCCAGTTATGCGTGTTTATTCATGGGCTGGTGGGAGGAGCTGGTCCTTAGAAGCAGATTTGAGCACATTTGCAGAAGTAATGTTATCACATGGTTACGTTTTATTGACGATTTGTTCATTGTCTGGCATGGCACAGAGTTAGAAGCCAGGGAATTTATAACATCAATGAATGTCAATGATATTAATTTAAATTTTACTTCCAATATCAGTGATGACAATATAACCTTCCTTGATGTAAGAATCAAAGTGATAAATAACATGTTATCCACATCTCTGTATCGTAAGGATACTGCTGGCAATACTGTGCTACACGCATCTAGTGCACATCCTCCCCATTTAATAAATAGCATTCCATATGGGGAAATGCTACGTCTGCGAAGAATATGCAGTGAAGAAAGTGATTTGAAACTCAAACAAATGGAAAGCAAAAAACGATTTTTACAAAGGGGCTACAAAGTTAAAATCATAGATGCAGCCATATCAAAATCAAACAGTAAAGACAGGGAGGAATTGTTGCAGTACAACTCCAAAGGCAAAAAAGATATTGATGGGAAGAAGGCAGAATTGGGAGAGCCAATTAGACTTATTACAGCATATTCCAAACAGGAACAGCAATTGCGGGGCATCATAAGACGAAATTGGCCCATTGTCCTGGATGACCCCGCAATTGGAGGGCTACTTCCAAAATATCCGGCCATAACATTTAGAAAAACTGGATCAATGGCCAATGAGTTAGTCAAAAGCAGTCCAGAAATTCAGGATCAAAGCAGTTGGCTGACAGCAAGGAAGGGCTTTTATAGATGTGCCATCTGCAAAGCCTGTCAACATGGCTCAAATAGAACCACTTATCTTACTGCCTTTAGTGATCAGGTACAAACAATAAACCAACATTTAACATGTCGAACGGATCATGCCGTATATGTGTTGGAATGTAGTTGTAAATTAAATTATGTGGGCAGCACAAAGCTGGCTGTCCACAAAAGAATTCTACAACACATAAGGGCGATCAAGAACAAAGATCAAAGCTACCCAGTAGCGAGACATTTCCATGAAGAACACAATAGTGATTTAAATCATTTAAAATACTATGTCATAGATGCAGTTCCCCCACAAAGGAAAGGTGGTGATCGGGAGTCAAAATTGAGAAGGCTTGAAACACGCTATATCCTGGAATTAGATACAAAACAACCAGGAGGCCTTAATATGAGTGAGGATCTGCATACTTATTTATAATATGTTTTTAATATAAAGAATTTAACTCCTGGCAAAATTATGGTGCAGAATCAGAAGGTACAAGATACATTGAATTCTATATACTCCCCTTAAATTCCAACTTGTATATAAAATTGTAAATTGAAAATATTTAAATATGAAATCACTATTTGAGATGTACCAATCAGAATACTTTATCTTATGTGGACCGTATGGGATTTGTAGGAATAGATGAACTAATGTAGGAGGTTATTTAGCCAGTTTCATCAAAGTATAAAACATGGAGTCGAACGATGCAAGTAGATATACACAAGTTGAAATCTTTTTAGATCTTTTTACAGGTTTTTTATTCTGTTAGTGGTGATTGAATTGTAGTATTGGATGTGTATATTCATGTATTTATTGATATTTATATTTATATATATGTATATTTATGTATTCTATTGATATTTATATTTATGTGTATATTTATATATTTTACAATCATGGGAATCAATCATTGATCAATCAGATTGAGATAAGATATTTTGCGATATTTGCACTTGCACACTTGCACTTTTTTCAAGGATTATCAACTACAAGATATGACATTGAGTCAAAATAAGATATGCCTTGTTAGGTTAATTATGAAATTTTAGTATTTTTGCACATGTAAATATATCATTTTAACACTATAGGTAGCACTTTTTAGTATTGTTATGGGTTTGTATATGGTCTAGATGACAAGAAATACATTTATTGTATCCTAAAGCATTCATGCAATTATTGTCGAAAATATCAGGGTTATTTTAAGAATGTATTGTATTTTTATATAAAAAATTATGAGGGTAATACAACAAATATCAGGTTGATTTGCTCAAATGCATTTATGCATATATTATTGACAAGGATACAAACAATGCAATATAAATGTTTTTTCTATGTCTATTGTCATGACCAGTGCACACTGTCACTTTAAATAGGTATCCCACAAGCAGTAGCGCTGTCATGTGATCAAGGCAGGGATCTGCCGAAACGCGTCATGGCGGACTGGTTCTTCGGTGTAATAAACTGAAAATTACACAAAATCTGGGTCTACTCTCGTTTTATTCTTAAAGGATTGTTTTGCAAACGAGCAACTTACATATATATATATATATATATATATATATATTCACTGAAAAAACCCAAAGGTTACAGGGGCGTTATAGTTCGGTTCAAGTTTCATGTGTGGCCAACCCCCCGTCATGCTCCAAACCGCAAGCTGCGCACTACCTTTAGCGTGGACATAGGGAGTATGGTGTGTGAGTGGGTGAGGTTTTTTTTCCTGTGGGCCTCGGATCCTCTGGTCCCCTGCAGGTGGATCTGCGAATGATAGACATCCCTAGATAGCTATACATTTCTTTCTTTAATAACTCTTAAACTACTGAACAGATTTACATCAAATTACAAAAAGGACTATTTCCAAACCAGGATCTAGCTTTCTGTCAAATTTGGTGTAATTCCGTTCAGTGGTCCGGGCTATAGCCATGTCTAAAAATTGCAAAATCCCCATTAAAATTGCATGGGGAAAAAGCGGTTTGGGACCACCCACTTTTTCTCAGCCCTTGCTTGACGATTGACTCTGAAACTTTCCAGACAGAAGCTGAAGTAAGTTGTACGGTAGTTTTGAAAATTTCGGGAACATCCGTAAAATGGTACCAAAGTTATTAGCAAAACAAAAGATATTTCCTTTAGAGGAAAAGTTGGTCCTAAGTATAACTACCTACTGGCTATCTCCAGTAGGTAATATATATATGCATTACATGCCATGGCAATAAAAATAAATGTGGGCAAAAAAAAACAGATAGTATTTAGAGCAACTTTACTAATAAACACAAAATCATTGCTGTAAAGCAATGGTCGAAATCAATGTTATTACCACAGTAGAGCGAAACTGACATGATTTATGTGACATTTACTTTATACTGAGAAACAGCTCTACAAATAGGCATCCTCAGTGTGATTTGAGCTCTTGCATCTTGGTTATGGACAAATATATACCTTTATTAAAACAAATGTGGAAGAAAAATATCAGGGCACGAACCATATATTCAGGTGAGTAGATTAATGTTTATTAATTAAATAGGTATTGCAGAAATCAAAGCATACATGTTTGTTGGTTCAAGTGAATACATGGGCATGTATGCACGCAGATCCTTAATACTTTCTAATCAGTTTCCACAAGAACATCCTTGCTCCTCAGGGTATCCATAGACCTCCACCTCACAGGGTGTCAGGTAGTCCTCCCTGCCTCTGGTGTAGAGGCTCACATATCGGCCGACCATCCCATTGCACTGAAATGTCTGTGTACCACCAGAAGGGATCGACGAAATAGTTGCACACCTATAATAATGCAAATAAGAATAAGAAAATAATATTATACTCTTCAATATATAGAACAAGAAAGGCATGAGTGTCTTGTCATAAATCCCAGGCTCCACTTTTCACTGCCACACAGTGGAGCAGCGGAGAGCGGAGAATAGTATAGCGGCATATAGTGGAGTGGAGTACACTGGAATGGGGTAGTGTACAGTGGAATAAAGTGTCAAAGAGTAGAGTGGTGTGTCATCGATCTATAGTAGCATGGAGTGCAGTAGAGTGGAGTGGCATAGCATACAGTCAAATAAAGTGTCATAAACTGGAGTACCGTGTAGTACAGTAGAGTGTAGTGGGGTGTCGTACAGATTCAGAAAGTGATATAGACTACAGTAGCATACTGTCTAGTTGATTTTTGTAGAATGGAGTGGTGTACAGCACAGGACAGTGTTATGGAGTATGGTACAGTGGATTGGCATACAGTGTTATAGAGGTAAATGGCATTGAGTGGCGTGGAGTGGTGTACAGTGGAATAGAGTGGAGTACTGTGTCAGAGTAGAGTGGAGTAAACTGGGGTGAAGTGGCATACAAAGAGTTGCGTACAGTGTCATACAGTGGACTGGAGTATCGTAGAGTAGAGTGGGGTAGAGTGTTGTACAGTGGCATACAGTATAGTATAGTGATGTACAGTGTAGTGAAAGGGTATAGACAGGAATAAAGTGTCAGGGAATGGCATGTAGTGGAGTGTTGTAGAGTAGAGTTGCATAGAGTACAGTATTGTAGGAAACAGTGGAGCTGCGTAGAGTGGATTGTTGTATAGTAGTGTAGAGTAAGGTAAAGTTTAGTACAGTGGAGTAGAATTGAGTGGAGTTGTGTAACGTAGTGCGGAGTACAGTACAATAGAGTGTATTGGTGTGTCGTAGAGTTGAGTGGCATGGAGTGGAGTGTACCGGTATAGTGCAGGTTGTAAACTGTTATAAGTTGGAGTGGGGTCTCGTACAAAAGAGTGGAGTGCTGTGTCATATAGAAAACTGTTGCATAGTGGAATAGTGTTTTACATTGGAGTTTACAGGCATAGAGTAGAGTATAGAGTTGAGCAGTGGAACGTACATGGATAGAGTGGAGTAGAATGTCATAGAGTGCCATGAAGTGTGGTAGACTTTATAGAGTGGAATTATATAGAGTGGAGGACAGTGTCATACAATGGAGTGGAGTAAAGTGGAGTGGTGCACACTGTAGTGTCGTACAGTGGATTATCATAAAGTGGAGTACCATACAGTGGAATAGCGTACAGTGGAATACTGTAAAGTGGATTGCACGAGAGTGGAGTGGAATAAAGTGGAATAGCGTAGAGTGGAGTGGCGTGGAGTAGAGTAGAGTGGAGTAGAGTACAGTGGATTAGGGTAGAGTGGGGCAGTATACATTGAAGTGGTTTAGCGTAGAGTAACTGTTATAAATTGGAGTAGCGTCTCATACAGTAGAGTGGAGTGCTGCGCCGTACAGTGTTGGAAACTGTCATAGAGTGGAGTAGAGTGTTGTACAATCGACTTTATGGGCATAGAGTTAAGTGCAAATATGGACAGTGGAGAGTTCCGGGATAGAGAGGAATAGAGTTTAGTAGAGTGGCATTGTTGGAAAGTGGATTATTGGTAGGGGCAAATGTAGGTCTGCCACTGGCAATAAGGCCACTAACACATGATAGGACTCAGCATAGGTCTTAGAAAATTATTCCTATGCTCAACCCTTGGTAACGTGGCTGCGAGCAGACAGGCTTAACTTCACAGACAGGTATGTAAAGCATTTAAAAACACCAATTCAGTACATAATTAAGACACAACACATAATAAAAATCCAACACCAATTTATAAGAATAGGAAATAATTTTATCTTTAAAATTACACCAAAACGACAAAAATCCAATGTAGGGAACCAGAGATATGAATTTTCAAAGATTTAATAAAATATAGCACTTAGAAGATTATAGCACCATATTGGGATACCTGCTCGCGATAGACCGGGGCAAAGTCAAAGTTTCAGGCCGACCGCGATGGAGCCCTGGGCGGCTACAGCTTGCGGCAGGTCCCGGTCTCAGTTTCTACCTTCACACTTAGAAACTTTTCTGGAGCTTTTCTTCCCGAGGGTCCTCAAAGCTCCCAACCAGTCCGGATCCGGTGAGGGTTCGCCGGCTTGACTTGTGACGAGGTCCCGGTCAACTTCCCTGGAGCGGACTTAGAACATTTTTCAAGGTCGCTTCAGCGGGGCAACCCAGGAATCTAGGCCGGCACGCGATGGAAGGCAGGCGGCTTGGCTCTCGCGGTTGCTCCTGGTCACCTTTTCTACGAGTGGACTTAGAAACTTTTCTGGAGCTTTTTCTCGCGGCGTCTCTCGATGCTCTTCATGTAGCCGGATCCGGTGAGGGTTCGCCGGCTTCAGATTTCTTCTAGTCCCGGTCAAACTCTGGAAGTTGGACCGATGGAGCTTTTAGCAGGACGAACCTGGTTGGCTTGGACGGCTCGCGGTTGAAGGCAGGCGGCTTGGCTGACCAGGTTGAGTCGGTCCCTCTATGGAGCTTTTTTTCAAAGTTCCTCCAAAGTTCTCCAAACTTCTTGAACTTCTTCCTGAAGTTCCTCAAAGGGTCCCAAAGTGTCTCAAACTCACTCCAAGGGTCTGGAAGCTCCAAGATGGTCCTTGAAAGTTGAGGACTTCAGTTCCCACAATCCACTGGGACGTCACCCTTACAAATCCACTGGTAGTTCTCCAAGGTGCAGATTTAGTTGGTGATGTTCCAGATGAGCTCTTTTAACCTGTAGCTTTCAGGGAGTCCACTCTTTAGTTCTTTTTCAGCAAAATAATCCACAGGGCTGTAGTTTCAGATGGTGCAGTTTTCAGAGGTCAGGCCTTAGAAATCTTTGCACAGCAAAACTTCTCAGCTTGGCAATGTCTTGCTTCAGTAAGTTTCAAGCAGCAGATCTGGAGGGCTCTGCCCCTCTCAGATACTTATTCCAAGTTCTCTGGGTCAGACAGGAGGTCACTCCTGACCGATGGGAGCAGGGTAACTCCTCAAACATATGACCACTTCCTGTAGAGTGTGGCATTATTTTGTCCCAGAGTGCATCAAATCTTCCAAATCCATAATGGCAGATTTTCCAGCAAGGAGGCAAGAGCTGGCTAAACACACCCCTAGGATGGCTAATTTACTTAGACTCTCCCCCTGCATCTGCTCATACCTTCCTTAATCCCCCATCTGCCTGAGGTAGAAAGTTCAGAGTTGTAAATGACACTGGGTTCTGCTTTTCTCTTTGAAGCCCATGGTTTACAACCCTCCCCCTGGCCTGGCATTCCTGTGGACCAGCACACTGCCCTCCCAGCCCAGCTGCATAACCCTAGGGGCTCTTTATCACCTCTCCAGGCAGGCTGGCTAATCCACTTAACTCTGACCAATCAGGGAAGACCACTGGAAGGCTGAATCTGGACTTACAAACAAGAAAGTCTTATAACTTCTTGTAGCTACACTTTAGGAGAAATTCAACAATATCATATTGTTGGATTTATTAATACCATTCGGGGAAATCTTTGAATGGCATCTCTAGCCCTCTCCTATCAAGAGTTATTAATCAATAACTTCCTACCATGTTAACCTATGTAACAGGGGATTTGCAATGGGAAAAATGACTTGGGCCATTTTTCCAGCACCAGGACTTACAAAAACATATTTTATAAGTACTTTGCGTATATCTACAGGACCTCGACCCCATAGGACAACTAGGGGAGACTTTAGGGGTTCTGAATCTGTAACAATATTGCAGATCCTCCCTTCACAGTGCTCCTAGCATCAAAGTCGAATTTGGGCAGCACTTTACCACAATGGGGGAGTGAAATGTGAGATTTCACTTTACCCAGGCATATAAAAACTAATTTTATAAGGGTGTACTTTATAAATATCTGACCCCCCACCCCTGGGATACCTAGGGGAGACCCTGGGGGTTCCTAATATTCCAAAACATTGTAGGTTATCCATTTTTAAGTGCCCCAAGCCCCAAAGTCGAGTTTGGACACAATTTACTTTTTAAATGCAGTCATGGCACCCAGGGCTGCTTTTAAAACTGACCTCAGGCTTCAGCAGTGCACACATGCACACATGCAAGTGCAGAAAGTCTGCTGGCCTCTTAAACTGCCATGCCCTACTACATACTAGGGACTGATAGGTAGTTTCAATCCCCCTGCCCTATTATATACTAGGGGCTTATGGGGTAGGTCATGCCAATCACAGGGGTACCCCACCATACCATTGTGTACCCTAGTGTATGTAGGTGTTTTAACTGTATCTAAGTGTTTTCTTTCAGCATTGCACTGGCCCTAGGCTTGGTTAGGCAGAGCCCAGGGTCAGTCAGAGTCAGTTACCACCAGTATCAATCAGCAAAAAGTTGGGGGGTGCCCAGGGCACAGGATGACTTTGCAACATAGCCCCCAAACGAAAGGTGATGGGTTACTAACCTACACCCTGGTAGTCCTCATCAGCTAAGTGGAAAAACCTGGAAAGTCCATCCGCATTTGCATGGGCAACCCCAGGTCTGTGTTCCACTGTAAAGTCCATCCCCTGTAGGGGAATTGGACCAGCTTAACAGCTTGGGATTCTCCCCTCTTATCTGCATGTGCCATCTGAGAGGCCTGTGGTCAGTTTGAACACGGAAGTGAGTCCCAAACAAATATGGTCTCAACTTTTTCAGAGACCAAACCACAGCAAAAGCCTCTCTCTCAATGGCACTCCACCTCTGCTCTCTGGGAAGAAGTCTCCTGCTAATAAAGGCAACTGGCTGATCAAGGCCCCCTTCATTTTTTTTTATTTTTATTTTTTTTTTATTGAATATTTCAATGTTATACATTCAGCACACAATGCCATTTTACAATATACAACATTTGTAATGTATGAAATAATCAATCAACAGCAACTAAAAAGAAAACAATAAGCCGTACTTGTCCTACAATTTTCTGTGGTCAGTTTGCAACGGATATATACCCCATCCTAGCAGCTCTTACCGCTCATACATCATGACAGGTTATCAGCAGACCCAAAACAATTACCCATCGAGCAGTCACTCACTCAGAGCTCACTTCTTGGCATGATAATAAGTATTCCCGTAGGGGAGCCCAAATATCCTTGGGTTTTGAGGAAACCGGAAGTTCCTCAGCATATAGTTCGAGCTGTTCACGGCAGTATACCATGTCCTTCAGCCACAACTCCATCTTAGGTCGCAAGCGACTATCCCATGTGAAGAGCAGTCTCCTCTTGGCCAGCAGCAGAGCCACTCTCACAAACCTACCCAGCACTGCGCGTATATGAGGGACATAACCCAGGAGGCATTCCAACGGTGCGCACTGTAATTCTACCCCCGTCATGGTACCTAGAAGAGCGACAACTGCTTTCCAATATTGGTGCACCTGTGCACACTGCCAGGACAAATGCAAAAAATCAGCTCCAGCCTGCCCACACCGTTTACAACAGTCCGTGTCTCGTAATCCTATTCTATGAAGTTTTTTAGGAGTATGATAGACTTGGTGCATGAACTTCAGATGGATAATTCTCAAATTATTATTGGATGTCAGTCGCCCCGTCATCTCACCTATGTTGCCCCAGACTCTGTCTGTAATGGGGGGACACTATAGTGTTCCAGCGTTCCAAGCTGCAGTTGCTCCCGGAGGGAGTTTCGTCCTGTATTGTCCTATACAGTTTGGTGATCAGTTTTTTCCTATGCGGAAGTTCTATCACCAGTTGTAGTGCCTTTAGTGACAGTGGTTCCACAGGGAAAGAGGCATAATGATCCTGTATTGCCCTACGTAGCCTGTAACAAGTATATTGGAACAGTGGGGTGGGGTTTTGTACATAGTCCAACTCGTTCCGCGTGACGTAGTTCCCGCCTGGGTACAAGTCCCCCATCGCTGCAATGCCCACCTCCCGTAGAGCTGCGAGCGGGCCTCGCTCCTGCGCCACAGACAGGGCGGCATGCCCCGCAATGGGCATCGCAGGCGCGTATAACGGTAGTTTCTGTGTTCGCCTCCCAATCTCCTGCCACGCTGCAATTGTAACATCCAAGGTGTTAATCTCAATCTTGGGCGTCTGTCTCTTAGCGTGGGTTATGATTCCACACAGTGGCACAGGGTGGGCGTCTCCCTCTTCGACAGCCACATGCGGGATGAAATAATGTGGTTTGAACCAAAAATAGGCATATTGCGCCTGCCCGCATAGATAGTACGTGTAAAAATCTGGGGCTCCGAATCCCCCTCTCTCAAAGGGCAATGTCAAAGTGCTCCAGGCAATTCTCGGTTGTTTATTCCCCCATACCAAACGCAGCAATTGTGTCTGAACTGTTTTAAAAAAATGTTTGGTCAGTGCAATGGGGATATTGCTAAACAAGTACAGAAACTTTGGCAAGACGATCATCTTGATTATGGCGATGCGATCTGCTAGAGAGAACGGCAAGCAGGCCCAGTGATCAACCTGCTTCACTAGTGTTGCGTAAGCGCGGCCATAGTTTTCCCTGATCACTACCTCTGGGTCGCGATGTATCCACACTCCCAAATACTTAACAGGGTCCTCGGACCACACCAGTGGGTATTCAACCTGTGGCGACGTGGTAATGCTCGTAATGGGGATGATGACAGATTTCTCCCAATTTATTTGAAGGCCTGAGAAGAGACCAAATTTAATATATTCCCGCAGCACCCGGGATAAGTACGTCTGCGGTTCGCGGATATAAAGGACCATATCGTCCGCGTATAATGAGATTCCAACCGGGCGATTGTTAAAATTCAGAGCAGCCTCCCTGTGCCCCTGACGAATCCTGCACGCCAGAGGCTCAAGAGCGATGGCAAATAGCAGGGGGGACAAGGGGCAACCCTGCCTCGTGCCACGGTCTATGGGGAAGGACTCCGAGGTGAGCCCCCCACCCTCACCCTCGCCGATGCGTCAGTATAAAGAACCTGGATCCAGCGAAGGAAAACAGGGGGGAACCCCATTCTGCGAAGTATGTTCCACATATATTCCCGTTCTATAGAATCAAATGCTTTTGCAGCGTCTAGGAGCACCGCCACAGCCGATAGATCCGGGTTTAGCACATGAAACATAGCGAATATAGTTCTGAGGTTGAGGGAGGTGGAGCGGTCCGGGATGAATCCGGATTGATCCGGGAGCACCAGCAGGGGCATTAGGGGCAGTAACTTGGAGGCCAAAATCTTCGCCAGAATTTTTGCATCTAGATTAATCAATGATAGGGGGCGGTAGGACTCGCACCGTGTGGGTGACTTATCCTTTTTCAGCAAAGTAATGATAAGAGCCTGTCTCAGGGACGGAGGGAGAATGCCAGTCTCATGGGCCTCATCGTACATCTCCAGCAGATGTGGCACAACCAGGTCGGCATATGCTTTGTAGAATTCCACCGTTAGGCCATCCGGCCCTGGTGCCTTGTTATTGGGCAGCGACCTGATCGCGTCTTTGACATCGTCCTCCCCAATAGGCATGCCCAGGTATTCTCTATGTATATCAGACAGCCATGCACATGCCGTATCATCTAGATAAGCATCCAATGCAGCATCGTCTATCCCCCCACTGGACGTATATGTGGAAGCATAGAATGTCCGGAATTGATCCACAATTGCCTGCGGAGAATAATGCATTTCCCCCTCCGTGTCAGTAATGTGGTCTATGGGAGGGTTAACAGATCTGTCCCGCAGCCTATTGGCTAGAATCCTACCTGATCTCCCGCCCTCCCCATATGCCCTAGCAACATGGCGCTTGGATAAATATTTTATTTCTACTTCTGCTAATAAGTTGTATTCCTCTACTTGCTCATGAATTTGGGCTAGTGTATCCCTAGAGGGTGCAAGGTTATATTGGTTTTCAAGGGCCGCCAGCTTTTTTTCAATGGCTTGCAGTTGTCTTCTGAGGTCTTTTAGGATACCTGCGGAAGTGCTAATACATACCCCTCTGATGGTCACCTTAAAGGCTTCCCATAAAACCGCCTGACTGTCAACTGACCCCGCATTATGCTCGAAATATTGTATTATAGCAGTCCTGATAGTGTCTGCATAGGTCGGGTCCGTGAGCGCCTCCGCCCTAAAACGCCAAGTGAACGGTCTGTGTATATTATCAGGTATAACCAGCTCCATGAGGACAGGGTTGTGGTCAGACAGGGTTCGCGGAAGAGTGTACACCCCCTCCACCCAAGTGTTAGCTTCTTCGCTGAGCAACCAATAATCCAGCCTGGACCAGCTGTTGAATGCAGGGGTGATGTGCGTACCTTCTAGCCTACCCTCATTCCGCAAGCGCCAGGCATCCACCAGGCCCATTTCCAGCATCAAGTCTTTTATGCATTTTGCAATTTTAATCGTACGTGCTCCTTCTGGGTTGGATTTGTCCACCAATGGATGGAGGTGAGTGTTAAGGTCCCCTCCCAATAGGATTGCCGCCTCCGGCCAATCGCGCAACACATTCAGCATCTTTAAAAAAGGCGAAACATCATCCACAACAGGGCCATATATATTTACAATCGTCACAAGGACCATTCCCAGTTTGCCCTGTACCATCGCCCACCGGCCCTCCGTATCTACACATGACCGTATTGCTGTGAATTCCACCCCTCTCTTAACTAGGATGAGCACCCCTCTGGCATAGGTAGAGTACGACGAAGCTAGCCTGTAGGCCGCCCATCTGCACGCTATCTTATCTTCAGTGTGTTTACTCAAGTGAGTTTCCTGTAGGAGGGCAACCTTCACGCTGTGTCTGTCCAGCTGTGCCAGCACCTGTCTAGTCTTCTTGGGCGTGTTTAACCCCCGTACATTCCACGTTATACAGTTGAGCTTATCTCCTGTCATCTGTACTCATATTCAAATCTGCAGCCATAATATCTCAGAACTGCATATTCCGATGCATGTTTGCACTGACCTCCCCACATCTGACAATCACATCTCACGGACTTTCGGCTTAGAACAATTAAACAGTTCCACCCTCCCCCACCCACTTCAGCTTCCCCAACATGCCAAAGGTGCATCCCACATTAAACTCCCACCCCATCAAACACAAAAAAAAACAGTGCATCAGTTGGGGAATACCCATGGGGGATCGTAGTGGCGAATCCACTCCCCGATCTAATAGGGAGGGGGCCGCCTATATATCATTAAGTCCCTCAACCCAGACGCCATCTCACTATACCTATAAACAACAGGCTCAGCGGGGCACATTTGAAAATTGTCCCCATTATCTCTAGAGCTGGCAGAATAGGACCCAGAACAGTAAATCGGTACCCTGTCTTTTCAAACCTGGAATATAATATGGCATGATTAGGTTCCAGCCCTTTCTCTTGCTGATTGGGGCCCGACCGAGACAGCCAAGGCCAAGCGCAACAAGCGCCTAACATCGATCATTGCATTTCGGAGTGCTCATAATTCACACAACACCTGTGGATTGAATGTCCCCACCCCTCTCAAGAGTGAGTACAAGCATGCGATACTTAAGTACCAGTCCTTGGGTTCGCCAGCCCTCAATCGTCCACATCTGAAGTGTGAGCCGGTGGGTTGTTCCGACGGCGTAAGGCCTTAGCATGTTCCATCGCCTGTTTAGGGCTGGTGAAGATCTTCGAGCTTGCTGCCTCGCCGATGCGCAGCCTCGCTGGGTAAAACATGGCGTATGGAATCTGTTCCTTCAAGAGCACCTTTTTCACGCCCTGGAACTCTTTACGTGCTGCCTGTACTGTAGCCGTGAAGTCCGGGTAGAACGCAAGCACATCGCCCCTGTAGTTAATGGTGCCCTTGTTGCGTGCGGTCTGCAAGACAGTGTCGCGATCCCTGAAATTTAGGAGCCTGGCGATTATCGGCCGCGCCGGTGCTCCTGGAGGGGGCGCGCCGCCAGGGATCTGTGCGCCCGCTCCACCGCAAACATGGGCGACAGGGCATCCGCACCACATATGTCCCGCAAGAGAGTCTCCACAAAGTCCTCCAGTCGCCCCACGTTGGTGGACTCCGGCAAACCTAAAATGCGCACATTATTGCGCCTCGAGCGCGCTTCAATGTCCTCGTTCTTGGCCTGGATGACCGCTAGGAGTTTCGTGATGTCCGCCTGTTTCGAGGTCACCTGCTGAAGGCCATCCTCAGCGTCAGAAATGCGCTGCTCCGCCTCTCCAAGTCTCGCCGCCTGCTTGTCCAGCTTAGAGGAGAAGTGGTCCATTCTACCATTGAGGGCCTCTATTTTCCCATCTATAGCCTGCAGGCTAGCCTGGATGGCCGCCAGCGACTTCTCCAGCGCCGTGGGCGCCGCTGCTGCCGAGTCCAGCTCCGAATCCGAGGCCGCATTTTGTGAGGACTTGCCCCCTCTGCGCAGATCAAATGTGAGACGCGGTTGGTTTTTGTCTGGCTTGCCCATGTTTACCGCTCTTGTATATATTGCGCAGTTCAGCTGGTGATGGCAATTCCCTGTCTCGGTCAATCTCTGTGTTGAGTGCGCGATGTCCCCCGCACCTCTGGTATAATTTGAGTGTCCCCACACCGCTCCCAGCACTGATCAGCCTCACAGCCCACCGCAGACGCAGTCCAGCTCTTATAACAGTTAGGCCCTCTTTTTTTATTTCAGTGTCCCTGTGTAGAGGAGCCAGGGGGGACCCAGCAGCACAGTCTCAGCCCATCCATGGATTTCATTACCCTGGCGGCAGGGGGTGCCTCGCTCCACGCAGTTCTCCGCCGCATATGAGGCCCTCCGCTTACCTCCTGCACTTTGTAAGTTCCCTTTTTTGGCTGTCACCCACTGGTATGCTGCTGTTCAGGTGCGCAGGTTGCTCCTCCAGAGGACAGGGGCCGCCTGTTCTGCCCGCCTGTGCCGTCGCTCTGTCTTCCTCCTCTAGCCCTCGCGGCAGCGTCCCGTCAGACGCGCGCGGCCCGCCCGGTGCCCCGGAGCCGGCCGCTCGCGCAGATCCCGACACCGCCGACGCTGCCAGAGGTCACTCACAGGCCGCGGCGCCGGTCAACGGGAGCCGCAGCGTACATCCAGCCGCGCCCTCGACGAGACAACCGGGCCGCCTCCAAAGCGCTTACAGGCACTCAGGGATGCAGTCCTCGTCCCTCGGGTCCAGCGTTCCCCGATCCGCGCCGCTCACTGTGCTCTTCCACTGCCTCACGCGGCCGCCATTGCCACACGGCCCGCGGGAGTCAGTCTTCAGCGTCCACACCCCGGGGAGCACACCGCTGGCAAATGTCTCGTTCGAGAGCTCACCACGCAGCTCAATCGATCCGCCGCCTCTGCTCCGTAGATGGCCGGGTCAGGGACAGGATTATTGCAGGATTTTAAAAGGCAGCCGGCAGAGCTACACTAGCGTGCGGCCATCTTGCCGAGCGCCAAGCCACGCCCCCAAGGCCCCCTTCATTTAGCTGTGACAACACTGCCCCAATCCCTTGCTCTGAAGCATCTGTCTGAACCACAAATTATTTTGTGTAGTCAGGGGCCAGTAGCACTGGTGCTGAACACATGGCATCTTTCAGAGTGTCAAAAGCCTTCTGACACTCTGGGGTCCAAATCACCTTCTTGGGTCTCTTTTTAGAAGTGAGTTCTGTTAGGGGCCCCACAATGGTCCCATAATTTTGAACAAACCTTCTATAGTACCCTGTCAGTCCAAGGAATGCCCTGACCTGAGTCTGGGTAACAGGAGCTGTCCAATCCAAAATAGTTTGGATTTTTAGCTTGGAGAGGCTGTACATGGCCCCCACCTACCAGGTGGCCCAGGTACACTACAGACCTCTGCCCTATTTGGCACTTGCTTGCCTTAATAGTCAGGCCTGCCTGCTGCATGGCCTGAATCACTTCTCTTAGGTAGCTTAAGTGATCCCCCCAGGTAGAACTGTATACAGCTTTATCATCCAGGTAAGCTGCACTGAACTGTTCCAACCCAGACAAGACCCTGTTCACCAACCTTTGGAAGGTGGCAGGTGCATTCTTTAACCCAAAGGGCATTACCTTGAACTGATAATGTCCCTCTGGTGTGGAGAATGCTGACCTCTCCTTTGCTCCATCAGTGAGGGTAATCTGCCAGTAACCTGAAGTCAAATCAAAAGTACTCAGGTACTTAGCAGCCCCTAACCTGTCAATGAGCTCATCAGCTCTAGGTATAGGATGAGCGTCAGTCTTTGTGACTGCATTCAATCCTCTGTAGTCCACACAGAACCTTAACTCCTTGGGTCCCCCCTGAGGATTAGGTTTAGGTACCAGCACCACTGGACTGGCCCATGGACTCTCAGACGGTTCAATTACCCCCAGTTCCAGCATCTTAGCAACCTCAGCTTTAATGCTGGCTCTGACATGGTCAGACAACCTGTACAGTTTATTTTTGACAGGTAGGCTGTCACCAGTGTCAATGTGGTGCACACACCACTCAGTGATGCCTGGGGTCAAAGAGAACAGGCCAGAAAACTGCTCCAGCACTTTCTTACAGTCTCTGTGCTGCTGGTCTGTCAGCTTGGGAGAGAGCATCACCCCCTTCACTGACCCATCTTTCACATTAGTGGAGAGGAGGTCGGGCACAGGCTCAGTTTCCTCCTCCACACCCTCATCAGTGACCAGTAACATGGTCATGTGTGCCCTGTCATGGTGGGGTTTCAATCTATTCACATGCAGGACCCTATGAGGGTTGCTGGGGGTGCCAAGGTCAACCAAATAGGTAACCTCACCCTTCTTTTCTAAGATTGGATAGGGCCCACTCCACTTGTCATGGAGGGCCCTGGGAGCCACAGGCTCCAACACCCACACCAATTGTCCTGGAGTATACTCAGGCATAGTAGCCTTTTGATCATACCAGTGCTTCATGAGCTCCTGGCTGGCCTCCAGTTTCCTCTTTGCCTTATACATGTACTCTGCCATTCTAGATCTCAGGCCTAGCACATAGTCAAGCACATTGTCCTTAGCTTCTTTAAGAGGCTTCTCTAAAGACTCTCTCAGCAGACTCAATGGCCCCCTCACAGGGTGTCCAAACAACAACTCAAGGGGACTGAAACCAACCCCTTTCTGTGGCACCTCCCTGTAGGCAAACAGTAAGCATGGGAGGAGAACATCCCATCTCCTCCTGAGTTTCTCTGACAACCCATTTATCATGCCCTTCAGGGTTTGGTTGAATCTCTCAACAAGACCATTTGCTTGTGGGTGATAGGGGGTGGTGAACTTGTAGTTGACACCACACTCATCCCACATAGCAGTCAGATAGCTGGACAGGAAGTTTGTGCCCCTATCTGACACCACCTCTTTTGGAAAACCCACTCTGGTGAACACACGAAGAAGTGCTCTAGCCCCCGCAGGAGCATCAATGGTTCTAAGAGGTATGGCTTCAGGGTACCTAGTGGCATGGTCAACTACCACTAAGATATACCTATTCCATGATGCAGTAGGTGGGTGCAGGGGACCAACAATGTCCATCCCCACCCTTTCAAAAGGAACACACACCACTGGCAGTGGTATTAGGTCTTTGTCTTGCTCAAGCCTTTGTCTTGCTCCCTGCCTTGCCACTGGCCTGACAGGTGACACAGGACCTGCAATACTCCTTTACCTTTTCAGACATATGGGACCAGTAGAAATGGTTCACCAACCGGTTCCATGTCTTTGTCTGTCCCAAATGTCCTGCCAAGGGGATATCATGACCCAAAGTCAGGATGAACTCTCTGTACTTCTGGGGCACCACCAACCTCCTGGTGGCCCCCTCCTTGAGGTTTCTGGCCTCAGTATAAAGCAGTCCATCTTCCCAGTAGAGTTTGTGAAACCCACTGTCATCCCCTTCCTCTTGCTTAGAAGCAATCCGCCTCAAGCTCTCAAGGGTGGGACAAGTCACGCTGTCCCTGACTGAACTCCTCTCTGGAGGGTCCACCTGCTCCTGTCAGTTCTGCCAAATCTGACAGCTCTGGCAGGGATGGAGTCCCTCCCTCAGAGGCCAGATCCTCCCCATCAGGGTTAGATTCTTCCTGCACCTCTGGAGTTCCCTGGGCTGGCTCACTAGGCCCAGTACTCTTGTCCTTGGATGCTTGGCCTTTTGTTCCAGGGTCCAAGTGTCCAGCCCCTCCCTTCTGGCTAGTCTGTGACCTAGTCACAGCCCATACCCACTCAGGGAGCTCCAATATTTTCATATGGAGTCCTCTCTCCACCTCTGACCACACAGAGGCTTCAAGATCATTGCCCAGTAAACACTGGACTGGGAGCACCTTTGACACAGCTACCTTCATAGGGCCTGTCACACCTCCCCATTCCAAATCCACCACAGCCATAGGATGGAGTTGGGTAGTGCTGTCTGCATAAGTCACCTGGTGAAACTCACCAGGTAACAACCTCTCTGGAGGCACCAGCTCATCCAGGACTATAGTTAAACTAGCCCCAGTGTCTCTGATAGCCTCAACCTCAGTCCCATTCACTTTAGGCCTCTGCCTGTATTTGTCCATGTTTGGAGGTAAGGCAGCAAGGGTTGCAATATTCACCCCACCCAGGGACACTAAGGTTGGTTCCACCACCTGACAACTCCTCACTGGGGCACCACTCTCCACCCCTACACTGACACTGGCAATCCCTGTGGATGGCCCCTTAGGGGGGAGCTTCTTGGCGCAGACAGCATCTCCGTGCTTGTGCCCTGGCTGGTTACAGTCAAAGCACTTACCCACTTTTGAGGGATCAAAGAACCTACCATTCTTTCCCTGATTCCACCTCCCTATGGATTTGGGTTGGCTCGGGGCCCCCCCTCCTTGTGCAGGTTTTTGTGGGTCTTTGGAGGACTCCTTTTGGTTTTGACCTTCTTTCCCTTGGGCTTTCCCCTGGGGAGGGACCTGTCCTCCTTTCTTCTGGTCACCCCCCTGGTGCTGTATGGAAACCCGGGTTCTCACCCACTCATCAGCTGATTCCCCCAACTCTCTGGGGTCCGTCAGCTTAGAGTCCACTAGATACTGGCGTAACTTCTCTTCTGCACAATGAGTCAAAATATGTTCCTTCAAAAACAAATTATACAATCCCTCATATGTGTCAACTTTGTTACCAACAATCCAGCCTTCCAGTGCCTTCACTGAAATGTCCACAAAGTCTACCCAAGACTTTGAACTCAATTTCTGGGTGCCTCTAAACTTCACCCTGTACTGTTCTGGAGTCAGACCAAATCTCTTGACTAAGCATGCCTTCATCTGCTGGTATGATTCTGCATCATCTCCCTTCAGGGTCAGGAGCCTATGCCTCCCAGCTACTGGAATCAACTCCCACAGGAGTGCACCCCAATACCTAGAGTGGACCCTACTAATTTTAAGGGCCCTCTCAAAAGCTGCTAGCCACCTGTCAATGTCATCCCCCTCAGTGTACTTGGGCACTATGCCCTTGGGAAGTTTAGGTTCAAATCTACCACCCCTGGACATCTCAACATCTTCTTCACTTTCGCTGCCACCATTCCTCTTCTCCTCCTCCCTCCCCCATCTTCTCTTTGCCAATTCCAATTTCTCCTTCTCCAAGGCAATCAACTCTAATTGAGCCTGAAGCTGTCTCTCTGCACGGGACGGTAGTGGTTCCTGAGTAAGGGACCCTTCCCCCCTCCCACCACCACCTTGATTCACCTGGCTAACACTAGTCACAATGGAAGAGGTCTCATGCTCACCCCCCTCTTGGGTGAGGTTGTGGGAACATCCTCCCACCCCCCTGGGTTCTCCTCAGCTGCCCCGACCCAGGCCTGTAGGGACTCACGTAACCCTGCCTTCCTCATCTTCTTGGCAGCAGGCAGCCCCATAAGCCTACACTGTTCCCTAAGCTCAGCAAGCTTGAACTGGGACAGTTTAGCCAGGTCCAGCTCCATGGTTCCCTAGTTTTGGGTCACAACAACTAGGCACAACAGACTTAGACCAATTTGGAAAAATCAAAACAATGGATTAAAAACAGTTTAGTCCAAATTCCAAAAATCAAACTCAAAAGTTTTGTTCTAAGGCAATTTAGAGGATTTTCATAATCTTAATTCATTTACTGAAAGGTGTACTTTTTAAACACAAGTCCTCATCCACACCGCTGAGCACCAAATGTTGGAAAGTGGATTATTGATAGGGGCAAATGTAGGTCTGCCACTGGCAATAAGGCCACTAACACATGATAGGACTCAGCATAGGTCTTAGAAAATTATTCCTATGCTCAACTCTTGGTAACGTGGCTGCGAGCAGACAGGCTTAACTTCAAAGACAGGTATGTAAAGCATTTAAAAACACCAATTCAGTAAATAATTAAGACACAACACATAATAAAAATCCAACACCAATTTATAAACATAGGAATTATTTTTATCTTTAAAATGACACCAAAACGAGAAATATCCAATGTAGGGAACCGGAGATATGAATTTTCAAGGATTTAATAAAATATAGCACTTAGAAGATTATAGCACCATATTGGGATACCTGCTCGCGATAGACCGGGGCAAAGTCAAAGTTTCAGGCCGACTGCAATGGAGCCCTGGGCGGCTACAGCTTGCGGCAGGTCCGAAACTTTTCTGGAGCTTTTCTTCCCGAGGGTCCTCAAAGCTCCCAGCCAGTCCGGATCCGGTGAGGGTTCGCCGGCTTGACTTGTGACGAGGTCCCGGTCAACCTCCCTGGAGCGGACTTAGAAAATTTCTCAAGGTCGCTTCAGCGGGGCAACCCAGGAATCCAGGCCGGCACGCGATGGAAGGCAGACGGCTTGGCTCTCGCGGTTGCTCCCGGTCACCTTTTCTACGAGCGGACTTAGAAACTTTTCTGGAGCTTTATCTCGCGGGGTCTCTCGATGCTCTTCATGTAGCCGGATCCGGTGAGGGTTCGCCGGCTTCAGATTTCTTCTAGTCCCAGTCAAACTCTGGAAGTTGGACCGATGGAGCTTTTAGCAGGACAAACCTGGTTGGCTTGGCCGGCTCGCGGTTGAAGGCAGGCGGCTTGGCTGACCAGGTTGAGTCGGTCCCTCTATGGAGCTTTTTTTTAAAGTTCCTCCAAAGTTTTCCAAACTTCTTGAACTTCTTCCTGAAGTTCCTCAAAGGGTCCCAAAGTGTCTCAAACTCACTCCAAGGGTCTGGAAGCTCCAAGATGGTCCTTGAAAGTTGAGGACTTCAGTTCCCACAATCCACTGGGACGTCACCCTTACAAATCCACTGGTAGTTCTCCAAGGTGCAGATTTAGTTGGTGTTGTTCCAGATGAGCTCTTTTAACCTGTAGCTTTCAGGGAGTCCACTCTTTAGTTCTTTTTCAGCAAAATAATCCACAGGGCTGTAGTTTCAGATGGTGCAGTTTTCAGAGGTCAGGCCTTAGAAATCTTTGCACAGCAAAACTTCTCAGCTTGGTAATGTCTTGCTTCAGTAAGTTTCAAGCAGCAGATCTGGAGGGCTCTACCCCTCTCAGATACTTATTCCATGTTCTCTGGGTCAGACAGGAGGTCACTCCTGACCAATGGGAGCAGGGTAACTCCTCAAACATATGACCACTTCCTGTAGAGTGTGGCATTATTTTGTCCCAGAGTGCATCAAATCTTCCAAATCCATAATGGCAGATTTTCCAGCAAGGAGGCAAGAGCTGGCTAAACACACCCCTAGGATGGCTAATTTACTTAGACTCTCCCCCTGCATCTGCTCATACCTTCCTTAATCCCCCATCTGCCTGAGGTAGAAAGTTCAGAGTTGTAAATGACACTGGGTTCTGCTTTTCTCTTTGAAGCCCATGGTTTACAACCCCTCCCCTGGCCTGGCATTCCTGTGGACCAGCACACTGCCCTCCTAGCCCAGCTGCATAACCCCAGGGGCTCTTTATCACCTCTCCAGGCAGGCTGGCTAATCCACTTAACACTGAACAATCAGGGCAGACCACTGGAAGGCTGAATCTGGACTTACAAACAAGAAATTCTTATAACTTCTTGTAGGTACACTTTAGGAGAAATTCAAAAATATCATATTGTTGGATTTATTAATACCATTCGGGGACATCTTTGAATGGCATATCTAGCCCTCTCCTATCAAGAGTTATTAATCAATAACTTCCTACAATGTTAACCTATGTAACAGGGGATTTGCAATGGGAAAAATGACTTGGGCCATTTTTCCAGCACCAGGACTTAAAAAAACACTTTGCTTATATCTACAGGACCCCCACCCCATAGGACAACTAGGGGAGACTTTAGGGGTTCTGAATCTGTAAAGATATTGCAGATCCTCACTTCACAGTGCTCCTAGCATCAAAGTCGAATTTGGGCAGCACTTTACCACAATGGGGGGAGTGAAATGTGAGATTTCACTTTACCCAGGCATATAAAAACTCATTTTATAAGGGTGTACCTTATAAATATCTGACCCCCTACCCCTGGGATACCTAGGGGAGACCCTGGGGGTTCCTAATATGCCAAAACATTGTAGGCTATCCATTTTTCAGTGCCCCAAACCCCAAAGTCGAGTTTGGGCACAATTTACTTTTTAAAATCAGTCATGGCACCCAGGGCTGCTTTTAAAACTGAACTCAGGCCTCAGCAGTGCACACATGCAAGTGCAAAAAGTCTGCTGGCCTCTTAAACTGCCATGCCCTACTACATACTAGGGACTGATAGGTAGTTTCAATCCCCCTGCCCTATTATATACTAAGGGCTTATGGGGTAGGTCATGCCAATCACAGGGGTACCCCACCAAACCATTGTGTACCCTAGTGTATGTAGGTGTTTTAACTGTATCTAAGTGTTTTATTTCAGCATTGCACTGGTCCTGGGTTTGGTTAGGCAGAGCCCAGGGTCAGTCAGAGTCAGTTACCACCAGTATCAATCAGCAAAAAGTTGGGGGGTGCCCAGGGCACAGGATGACTTTGCAGCAGGCATTGAGTGTAGTAGAGTTTTGCAGAGCGGAGCTAAATAGAGTGGATGAGAGTACACTGGAGTGGCGTAGAGCGGAGTAGCGTACACTGGAGTGGCATAAAATGGCATAGTGTAGAGTAGAGTTGAATGCACTGGAGTGGTGCACAGTGGAGTGCCATAGAGTATAAAAGCACACACTGGAGTGGCATGAAGTGTAATAGCGTATAGTGTAGTAGCGTACAGTGGGGTGCTGTACAGTGAAGTGGTTAGACTGGAGTGGTATATTGTAGGGTGGGGTAGAGTGTAATAGCATACAGTGTAGTAGCGTAAAGTGGAGTGGGGTAGATCAAAATGCTATACAGCAGAGGGGCAAAGATTGAAGTTGCGTACAGTGTAATAGCGTAGGATGGAGTGGCGTACAATGGAGGAGCTTAGAGTGGAGAACAGTGGAGTCGTATAGAGTAGAATAGATTGCATTGGAATAGTGTAGAGTAGAATAGCATAACGCTGCAAAACGTTTAGTACTCCGACAATAAAAATAGGGCAGCATGTCTGCAAAGTTTTGCGGACATTCGTTGAACGGGTGCAAAGTTATTACAGGACAAAATCCCAAAAATCTCTATCTCTGGCCACCCTAACTATAACTACAGAGTGGCTACTGCCGCTTTGAATATATATATAAATGCTTGACTAACCTCTGAGTTCCCATGTTATCGTACCATACACAATGAATTGTACAGTGATAAGAGTATAAGATTCTCTATTTGTGAATAAGTTTTCGAAAAATACAAAAACTGCAAAAATATGAAATTCCCCCAAAAATATATATTGTAATTGAATGCATAACAACTAATTTGTTTTCTAAAAATTGTGGTGAGGAGATGAAGAGAGGCTGAAGGAATATGGAGGTATGTCTTCCATATCCATGAATTGCTTTGTCTTTAAAATCTGCTTGGGCCATAGACCAGTGTCACTTTGAAAAAGGCTGGGACCAGCCGAAACGCGTCAGAATGGACACGACATATTACAGAATTACCTTGCCTGGAGTGCCCACTTCTTCTCTTCTGTAAAGAGATCTTTGGATGATATATATATATATATATATATATATATATATATATATATATATATATATATATATATATACATATATATTATACAAAGCTACACAAACCTTAGAAATTGAAAAATTAGAGTTGTAACTTTAAGTTATATTTGCCCCAAGCAAAACGTTTTATAACTTGTGCACCTCTGTACACAGTGTTGTTAACTTGCTAAACAGACCAAATTAACTATAACTCATGCCTTCTCCATGCACAGCTTATACCCTTTCATATTACTTAAATCATAGCATTCATAACAAGACTCATGACGTCAAATTATATTATTTATGAGAACACTATGTATTGTAGCAGGGCAAGTTATAGTTCGTGTAGTCTGGTTAGCGAGAACACTTTGTACGGAGGTGTGCGAGTTATAGTACATTTTGCACTGGACCAAGGCATCTTGCATAGGAAGGTTGTAAGAGAGAACGACGAAGCCCTGTTTCTGAGGGATCAATCAGTGCTGAATGGGTGCAGTTGATGGCCTCTAGCACATTTGAGAGTTCCACAGGGACATTCAAGTTTGCAAGGGTGGCATTTGCTGCATAAGTGTCAGTGGGGAAGACAATGCGCTGATCCTTCACATTGCCCTGGGGACTAGGACATGTGTTAAGATCTTGCAGAAGTTTGACTGTGAGATTCCATTCACCAAAACCGCAGTGTACAGAGTGCAGCCAGATGCTAACATACAAGCATGCCAAACGTAACATTTTCAGGAGAGGAGTTTTAATGCTTGCCTATGGTTCCAAAAATTTAAAATAGTGATGATGAGTGTCATGATCATGTCATTTAGGTTTTTAGACCCTCTACCACAATGAGATTTAGCAGGTCCAGTTAAGTCACGTCACGTCAAGGACCGCTTTATTCGATTGCTATTTCATACAATCATAAAAGCACATATATAAAAGCATACACATATTTAAAATTAAATAAAATAGAACATCCTCTATATAAATTACTAATTCAATTCATTGTTCCTAAAATAAAAAATCATTAAAAACAGAACCATTATTGCAAGAAATAACAACAAGAAGCAGGGCTCATAAAATTCTTAAATTCATCGGTAATACAAAACTGCCCTTTAATTCAATAGGCCCTTTAGACTTGTATTACCATCCTTTTCCTGAGGTTAACTACATTCTTTAAAAACATTGCTATCTTCCACGTACTATGTACAGTGTCTAGAGATTGTAAGGCAATGAAAGCTGGCCGACATTGTCTAATCTCAAAACATTTTAGGATAGGAAAAATCCACACCTTTCTCAGTTCTCTATAGAATTTACAAAATAAAGACACGTGTATGGTGGATTGAACTGAAAGATTATCACATGGGCACAGTTGCAATTCACGGGACCAGTCATTCATTATTGGAAGACTAACAATTCTGTGAAAGATCCCCAGTCTGAACCTTGTCAGTAAAAAACGATCGTAGCCCCCAGGAACGACTATCAAATATGGCTGGATATTAAGAGTAGTTAAAATCAGCTGATTCTGCTGAACACTAGGCTTCAAAATCTCAGCTGATAATCTTGTGATGTCCAAAAGTTGGAGACCCTCTTTCTCTAGATTCTTTCTCGAAACCAAGTCGGTATAGTATTCAGGATACCCAAGATCCTCCATAAAGTTGCGGACGCACCTTACCCAAGGGATCTTTAAGGCCCCTTCCAATTTCAAGCTATCCAACAATATGTCTCTATTTAACTGGGTCTCTGTTTTTGTCCACACTCTGTGCCACAAAAGAATGGGCTGAAGTTTAATAAGGTCTGATATATACGACAGGCCCAATTCCGCGTGACAGACAAACGAGAATGTGCTAGTCGGGACAGACAAGATGTATCTCAGGAACGTGTTTTCTACTGTTTGCAGCGGATATGTATTAGCAAAGCCCCATACCCCCGCTCCATACATGGCTGTGGAGACGCTTTTAGCCTTATATATCCTAATGAGCTTCACAGGGGGTCTCCTACCCAGTTTCCTTGAGAAATTTACAAGAGCAGTAGTAGTTCGTGAGAAAGCAATTTTTTTTGCTGATGTAGCATGAGCCCATAGATCTTTTTGGTCAAAGAGTATCCCAAGATATGAGAATCTCTTTGTGGGCTCGATCTTTTGTCCGTCCACAAACATGTCCTTACATTTTTGACTTCCAAGACCACACCTCATAATGAATGTTTTTGATATATTAATCCTGAGACCGAGACCGTTCATAAAATTGGAGAAATTATCTAACACCCTCTGTAAACCTACTTGCGTGCAGGACATTAAAACCGCGCCATCCGCATAGAGCAGAGCGGGAATGGGACGTCCAGCTATCTGGGGGAAGTCATATCTATCCTTAATCAGCACCTCTTCCAGGCCATTACTATAGAGGTTCAAAAGGAAGGGGGCCAGGACACAACCTTGTCTGACCCCCCTCTTTATAGGAAATGGAGCAGTGCAATCGCCACTTAGGCTAAATCTAACTCGGCCCTGGGCGTTATTATATAGGCGTCTGAGAAAAAGTATTAGTTGAGCTTCCACCCCCATTGCTTCAAGAATCTCCCACAACTTATCGTGTTGCACAGAATCAAATGCAGCGGTGAGATCCACAAAGGCTAAAAACAGCCTGCCCCCTTTCACCCGCGTGTATTTCCCAATGAGGATGGCCAAACTTAAACTCTGCTCAGTTGTTCCTAAACCCTCCCTGAAACCATATTGAATATCGGAGAGGACTTTATATCCTCTGCCCAAGCGTGTAAACGTTCTAAGATTATTCGACCCACAATTTTAACCAAAGAGTCCAATAATTATATGGGCCTATAACAGCCCAGGTCCTGACGATTACCTTTTTTAAAAATAGGCACAATTAGCGATTCAGTCCAAGTATCCAAGAAGGGAGCAGAACAACAAGCATTAATTACCTGGGTAACAATTGGGCCCCATAAAGCCAGATTTGTCTTAAACAAATCAACCGGCACCCCGTCAGGGCCGGGTGCTTTGCCACCCAGGCTTGCAGAGATGTTCTTTTCCTCCTTGTTCTCCTCCACCTTGGGACTCCCCTCTTTGGTGCCGGGCAGTGTGGTTGTCCGACATGTTCTATCCGCAGGAGGATGTGATGTGTGGCTAATATGTGAGCGTGCTTAGTGACATCATGCAGTGTGTGTGTTTGTGTAAGGGCTAGATACGTAGGCCTCAGATTTTGCATAGACTTGTTTTAGGTGGATCAGATTAAAGTATATGTAAGTTGATGGCTGTAATTAAGTGTAGCTGGTATTGAGCTTGTGTTTATGCACTATAGGTAAGATTTTATGGTGTGCTGCTACATGTTTCATTGTTGTACAATGCTTGAAGGCATGTACTTTGAGTACTGGACTGATTTAGCCTGATATACCACCTGAGTTTGAGTGCAGAGGATTATTTTTACCCTGGAACTCATGTATGTCTATGAAAATTACTTCTGTGCCTGCATTGCTGCATTTGGTTGGTGTAAATTATTTAATCACTTTAATAAATAGGAAAGAATCCATCTCAGTCTTGACCTCTTGTGCCGCTCAAGTGGATCTGTTGAGCAAGTATGTAAGAGCCCAAAAGTGTGGCACCTTTGTGTAGTGCTTGTGTAGCGTGACAAAAGAGGGTCAAAATTGATGATGTAGCCTTCACCCAGGCTCAGATTAGTCTAATCATATTCCTTTCTCTGTAGACTGTTATCCCTTCCCTGATGGATAGTACTTTATGCTGCAAGTAACTGGATGTTCAAAAGGAGTTTTAGCCCCACTTGCAATACAATTGCCATAGCTTAGCAGCTGCGCCCATTACATTCCTTGACAGCTATGGACTACCTCAGCTGTTAAGACAAAGATGGTAAGCAACTGTCTGGCTGCATTTGTCACCTCTCTCTTGGTCTGATTATTTGTTGCTGCTAATGTCCATATGTGATCCCAATCAACAGGTGGTGCTTTGCGAACAATGTAAGTAAAGGCCATTGCACATGTTTTATGTTGGTGCTTGCTCCTTTCAACACCTATCACAAATGGCATATACTCAAGCTTGACACAGAGTGTGCTGCCTACTCCATAGTGCTAAATTTGAGCCAGTGGTTTCCAGTGCTCAACACCGGCAAATATTTGTCAACACCTGCACGTATGACAATTTAGAGAAGAGCACAATCGTTGTTTATGAATAAATAAATGCTGCTCAAGCCCTTCTCATAGTTGTTGTGGCCTGGAATTGTCTGAATTGGCACACTTGTATGATTGTGATGCTTAGTAGTTGTGTTGGTACTGCTATTGGCAGAGCTGGTGGGGGCAATAGATGATGCAATCTGCAGTGGCCCACTGACGAGAGCCCCGACTGGCAGATTTTAACAGCTCACCTGATCAGTCTCTGCAGGCACTGCATGCATCCTTACTCCACCCACAAGTACCACTTGCCGCCTCTCCCTCGTCACCGAAGGCCCTGTGTGTGACCACGCATGCTGTCTCTGCTCTGACATCACACAGGGTCACTGCTCTACCACTATTGAGGCAGCAGTGAATGTGTCTTTCTTAGGCTGTTTTTTTAATATGTCTAACATGCCAAATTACTGTCTGAGTGAACGACTTTTACCCCTAATAAGGTACAGTGTAAAAGAAAACTGTAGAAAATAGTTTCCCAACTGACACCTTGCCATCCCGTTACTGACTGCCAGGTGGAGGTTCACTCATCTCACATACTGCACACTATCCTTTCAAACCAGTCTTTTGAAGTGACAGGTGTGCAGTCTGCTCCAGGTCCCAACTGGAAACTCTGGGTAGAACAAGTGGAAATGTACTTAGTAGCCACAAATGTGGACAATGAAAAGAAGCTTGATTGCTCGTCTACGTGCCATATAGAAAACTGTTGCATAGTGGAATAGTGTTTTACATTGGAGTGTACAGGCATAGAGTAGAGTATAGAGTTGAGCAGTGGAACGTACATGGATAGAGTGGAGTAGAATGTCACAGAGTGCCATGAAGTGTGGTAGACTTTATAGAGTGGAATATGCTGGCAAGCATATTTTCAAATTGTCCCAAACTGATACAGGTCCAGGTCTTAGCTATGCAACTTCACAATGATGAAAATAAGAATGATGCTTCAGTGCACGTAGTGGATACAACGTACCAGAGGCACTTGAACCATCGCGCGTAACCAAAATGTGAGTTCCACATTGGAAATCAACCTGTCATTGTACTTATTGCCTCATTGATAATTGTCACATCCAAACTTTACACTCTTTTCACTGCACTAAGGAAGTATGCAGAGGTGCACATTTTCACCTCCAGTAACTCCAAACATCAACCACTATGAGAGGTGTTCTGCTCGACCACAGCCCATGAGGACTAGCAAGGGACGCCCATTAGCTGTCATACTGTTGAACTACTTCATCTAATTAGGGGCGTGGCCAGGTTGCCGACCAAGATGGCCGCATAGCGCTGTAGCTCTGCAATCCGTCCTGAAATCCGTGCCATATTCCCATCCTAACGGAAACATCCAGCCTGCTAACATGGCTCAATGTATAGGTGACCGGCATGGGCGCTGAAACGAAGGAGCAGAACTCTCAAAATAAGTAACCCACACAGACGCCGGCTGTGAATCCACAGTGAACTGTAGCTGCTGCCGAATGGAGCCACCCAGCGGTGAGCGGCCTGCTGCGTGGTGATGTACATACCCAGAACTGTGTGCCGCGGATCCAGCGAGAGGGCTTGATTGGACCCCCCATCCCGAAAATCGAACAGACCGACATCGGTGGAGAGGGCTGTGTGGCGAGGGCTGGGTGCCATGTACGAACTACCGTAACAAGAAACACACTTCGAGCCACAGGTAAGCTGGCCTGTGCTGCTCCCGAAGGCCCCCCAGTGATAGGGACCGCGGGCGAACCGGGGTGCCGGCCACCTGGCTGGTACAGGCCGGCCGACTGTGTGCAGCGACCTCTGCTATTACCTGCCCCCCCATGCACTGCCAAATATTGCTTGCCACTGAACACCGCTGCTGCCCGGGGCCGTGAGGCAATACGGGGCCCAAGTGAGGAACACATACTGCAGCAGGTAAACTGGCCTGCGTCGCTCTCAGAAGCCCCGCAGAGAAAGGTCTGCGGGCGAGCCTGGGGGCCGGCAGCCCAACTGGTTTGGGCGGGCCGACTGTGCGCTGCGGCCTCTGCCACCCTTTGCCCCCCCAATACATGGCCGCACAACGCTCGCTGCCGTACATCGCTGCTGCCTCGTGCCGTGAGGAGAGCAGGCCTGTGGAGCCCGCTGGGTGGGAGGTGCTGCATCCTGAAGAGCATGGCTGCGAAGGTGCACTGAGCATACTGCGGGGGCGTTTATACCTGCTGGGGGCCACAGATACCTGGGGCAAACCGGGAGGACACTTACTCACGTCACCCAAAACCAAAAAAGAGGGAGGCTGGGATGCTTCGTGACAAAGCCTCATCATTGGTGTCACCCACGTAACCTGACGACTCGGCCGTATCGGATATGACCGCAGAGACAGCAAGTGGAGCCTTTGACCCTCACCACTACGGTGCGGCTTTCGCCTACCTCGAAAATACACTAAGCACTGTGGCGGACAGTAAATGGTCCGCGGAGAACCTAAACAGTGGCGTCTGCAGTTTGACAAACCAAAAGGTCCAGAGAAGAACCCTAGTTCAAAGATGGCTCAGAGTGGGGGTTCAGAGGGCCCTGCAAATACGACACCGATGGGGGCGGATGCCCTCATGGTGGTTTTCAGGGCATGTTTCAAGGCCCTAGATGGATGCTTCGATTAGCTGGGATAGTGGTTGGACACACTGGAGGCGCGAATGGACACTCATGAAAAAAGGCTAGACACTGTGGAGGGCAGGGTCTCGGACCTCGAAGACGGTGCAGCACAATCAACAAAGAAAATATACCGAATGGAAAAACTCCTCAAAACCGTGGCAATGAAAAACGAATATTTGGAGGCAAGAAGTAGGTGCAATAACATCTGCATCATAGGTGTACCGGAAACAACAAACAGGGGCCGCATGGACCTCTTTGTAGAAACGCTCCTGACAGACTTATTCAGCAAAGAATCCTTCACTACTACATTTCTGGTGGAGAAAGCCCACCAGACATTGGACCCGCGTCCAAACCCTGGCTACCCACGAGGCCGCTCATTGCCAGGCCTTACGGCTGATCAGGGAAAAGTGCCCTCTTAACTGGCACGGCTCCTCGATCTCCCTATACCCAGACTTTACCGCAATGGTACAAGCCACCTGTCGCAAATACACCGGAGTCAAGGCACACTGCGGAACCTGGGCCTGAGATACGGCATGATCTACCCTGCCCGTCTACTTGTCTTCGTTGAGGGCAAGGTGCAGCTCTTTGACACACCAACAGCAGTGCAGGATTTTGCCGCACATACTCGGAAGCCCATGGGTCTCGATGGAGGGAGCTGTTGCGGGGTTCCCCACTGGACAGTAACTCAGGAGCTAGTGCTGACTTTTTTTCGGCTGAATGACGCCCCGCCTGACACGCTGCTACCATGGATACATGTGACTCACGCAGTGACAGGACATACTGCATTGACGCTGATTAAAGCCACTTCACTCTGACTATGGCAAATGAATCACCATAACTGAGTAATTGGAACACTTTACAAGTACAGGTAACTGGCGAAACATGGCCATTCCCCCAGTGCGTATCACACATCTCTGAACCATTGATAAGAAATTGAAATGTTCCCATTTACGTTAAATTGTGTTTGAATTGGGAAACTCCCTGTTATGGATACAGCAGGTATTGGTGGAGGGAGGGAATGGGTTTCACTAGGCATAAAAGGGACGTTTTATAATGATTCCATGTTCTTGTTGCTGTTCTCAACACACCAAGGTACTACTCATGAACATCATGCATTACAAGACACCATTCATGAGCACACAGTGTAAGCTGCATCCATTCTCGGATTTAACACTAGTCACCTGGAACATCAGGGGATTAAACAATGCATGTAAAGGCAAGCAGGTCCTACATTATTTGCAACAACACCAGACTGACATTGCTTTCTTGCAGGAAACACACCTCCCCCCCCACACCAGTGCCCGGGTTTGTGGCCACATGGGGGATACACCGATATTTTGCTGGCTACAGCACGTACGCCAGGGAGACTTCCATTTTAATACATGAATGAATACCCTTCCAACCCTCAATGATTCCCGTAGACACTGAGGGACGCTACCTACTGGTGGTTGGCCGCCTCATGGATACAAAAATGCCCTTATCAACGTTTACATGCCCAACACAGACAGTCCTGAATTCTTTTACAACCTGCAGGCCCTGATGCAGACTATATCTGCATGGGGGGAAACTTTAATCTAATATTGGACCCCAAATGGGATAGTACTGCCAACTCCCCTTATTCCAAACCACGGGCCCGTCGAGCTATGATAGACCTTTGTGACACACACAGCCTGGTAGACATCTGGCGCAACCGGCACCCCTCCAAGGCTGCCTATACACATTACACGGCACAGCATGACACATGGACACGCCTTGACTATTGGATACTCTCCCCTAACATGACGCCAGGGTATGACACTACACACCACCTCCCTAGAACACTATCCGACCATTCCCCAGTTCTTCTTAAACTACATATACCCAGAGACGAGGGAATTGAGAGACAATTGAGATTCCCGGGGCTGGTACTTAGAGATGAGGTATTCCGGTCTGAGGTATGCGCTGCTATTGTATACTTTGATCTGAACACAGGATCAGTGACATTCTGGGCCACGCTATGGGAGACTTTCAAGGCCTACATGAGAGGGATCTGCATTTCCAAACTAACCAGTATTTTAAAAGATTTGAGGCGCGAGCTCTTCCAGCTCGAGAAGCAGTTGGATACGATGGATCAGGGGCAGGCCGTGGGTGGTGTGCGGGCGACTCTACATCACCGAGCGGCCCTTCTGGCTGAGTTCCACGAAGCAGCAGAGCAAGGGGAGAGACAAGGGCGCATACTCGTGCAACTACTACAACCCCCTAGGTACCAACCCTATATCACAAGTCTCTGGGTTAGTGACAGCACCCAAATAACTGACACACCTGCCATCCAGACCGAAATCGTCATGTACTACAAGGACTTATACACAACCCGTGTCACAGAGGATGTTGCTGAGAGAACGCAATACCTGCAAGAAATTGCAATGGTATGGTTGAGCTCTGCACATCAGCAATTTTTGGGGGAACCCTTCACAACGGAAGAAATAATTCAAGCCATCGATGCAATGGATGGCACAAAGGAACCCGGTCTGGAGGGCTACACTGGCAATTTTTATAAAACATATAAACATTTACTTGCACCATATCTCCTTGAAGTATATCAAGAAGCCCTCGAAAACAAAGCCCTGCCACCCACACTGCGAGAAGCAGTTATCGTACTGCGTCCCAAACCTGGAAGGGATGCACAGATGTGTGAATCATACAGGCCCCTTTCATTATTGAATTTTGATAATAAAATCCTGGCTAAATTGATTGCGACACGACTTTCCCTCCTACTTGAACAAATAATCTCATCGGCCCAACCGGTCTTTATACCGCACAGATCCGCAGCCCTGAATCTGCATACACTTTTTTCGGTGCTGCATAGATCTTGCCTAAAATACCCGCAGTGGTGTTTGACTCTTTGGATTGGCTTTTCCTATTTGTCACACTGTGTAAGGTATGCATGCCATTGGGTTTCACTGCACTCATTACTTTACTTTACACCCAGCCCACGGCTCGAATCCGATTAAACTGGACCTTGACCCCTCCTTTTTCCCTGTCATGTGGCACGAGACAAGGATGCCCGCTATCACTCTTGCTGTTCATCATTGCGCTTGACTCCCTAATACGGCGCCTGCAGGAATATCATCTCCATAGAGGGCTGCAGTTCAAGACTGGCCTGCATTTGATCTGGCTCTACGTGAACGATATTATCCTTTATGTCTGGCACCCCAATGACAATCTGGCGCCCGTAATTAGAGAAGTAATTTGGTACATACACTATCTGGACTCCACATAAACTGGAGCAAATCTGAGGCGTTCCCCTTAACGGCGGCGACGGTAAATGGGGACTGCGAGTACCCCTTGGCGTGGTGCGACACGTCTGTTAAATATCTAGGAATACATATACACAAAGAGTCAAAACAGATAATGCAACTGAACTATGGTCCAGCGTTAAGTAAACTAAACACGCAGATAGAGTGCTGGCTAAAACTTCCAGTATCACTGGCCGGTCGAGTCGCTATTATTAAAATGGTAGTATTGGCTAAATTTTTATATATGTTTCACAACATCCCCATCCCACTCACCAATGCGTTTTTCAATACACTACGCACCGCCCTTACTCGCCTGCACACCACTGGTATCATCCCGATGACCGGATCCCGTACGCTAAACCAGAAGCAGACCTCTCTGATCCGATCCCGCTGGCCACAATTTTGCCATTGGCCTCCCTAGAAACCCCCATGATATCCAAACCGTTTTAACGACTAGCAGGGCCTGAAAGAGACAGGCCTTTCTGACCAGAAGTTGCGCACTATATTCCTCGGCTATCCTGCTGGCCGGCAACCCATGCCTGCCAGTCACGCAAGAAGCACTGGTGCGCCATACCCTTACAAAATACTCCCTCAACACCATGGGCGACCTTTTCCCGGGAGAGCATGTATACTCGAGAATGGAGGATGGCCGGTTCCACGGGGCCCCACATATGGATCAGTTTATACTTTGCAGATTGCAGGGTGTTTTGAGAGCCCAGATTGCCAGCTATCCTCTGGAACCGGATAGCTTCCCCCCTTTAACGCTACTAATCTCAGACACTGGAGGGGAGCATTTAATATCCAAACAGTGTTTAATGGAAGCATGGCCCTCTTCCCGACTAGGGATGCCAAGACTCGTGGGCCATGGGAACGCGATCTTGGTCACCAAATACCAGACTCTCAGTGGGAATACTGCTGTGCACAGACGGGCAAGATATCCCTACATTACAGACACAAACAACTTAATTTCAGATTTTTAAGGCGGGCCTACGCAACACCAGCCAAACTGCACAAATTTGACTCTACCCGCGCCCACACATGCACCAAATGGCAAGTGCAACTTGTGGACTTCGCGCACATGACGTGGAACTGCGAAAAGCTCCAAAAATACTGGAGGGAAATATTCACTGTCCTATTGCACATGGTGAACACCCCTATTATACCAGCACCAGAAATGGCACTCCTGGGATATGTGAAAAAGCTCCTGAAGTCCATTCGACGCTTTGTCGCGATTGCTCTCTTGTTAGCCAAACGGGAGATAGACATAAAATGGGGCAGCAGGTTGACCCCCACACAAAAGACATGACTTTACAGTCTAATCTACTGCAACACTAACTGTGAGCTATACGCTACTCTACAGCCAATCACATCTAGACCACGCTATATTTGGCAGCCACTGTGACAATACCTCCTAGACATGGACGACACCCAGGGCACCCAGTCTCAAGGTTCAAGTCATACAACTCAAACACCCAATACCAGGTAAATCAACAGTTTATATAAAGCTTTATTATGGATGGTGGCATTGTCAGTATGGCGGAACAGAGTAATCATGAAGGCTATCTATGTAGACCAGGGCCATGTGACGCAAATTTCAGACTTGTACAAGGAGGCGATTATGTAATGCACATAAAAGTACCACATATATCTGTTACTGTTTTAAAGGACTAACTACAGCTCTTTGTTTTTAATTGAAAATGATAAATAAAGTTTTTAAAAAATCTACTTCATCAAATTCAGCTTTTTCACAGTGTCCACAGAGCTCAGGACTCTTGCAAGACTTTGATGCTATGTTCAGTTTCATCAGATGCCGAATAGGGCAGGACCACCCAGCTCCACAAAGATCAAACCATGTGCTCCATCATACTGCGCCACAGGCGTGTGGTGTTCCACCTTCGGCCCAAAGTGCTGCTTAACTACAAAAAGTAGAGGAAGCAGAAATCATCAACCTTGTTGAAGGCCCCACATTATAGGTTTCTTCTTTAAAGCAAGCTTCTACTACCACGTGGAGTGCATATATGAAAAGGAATGCTACGTAACAGAAACAGTGGATGAACTCAAGATATTACCAACTGTGCCTGCACACGTACTACAGGTACATTTTGTCTTTCTCTACTTACAGGGGTCAAAATAAGAATAAAGGGATACATTTTGAAATTCGGAGTAAGGCAGTGGTGTTTCAGGAATTCCTGGTTTGATGTAAAGATAGAAAGACACATCACTTTCATTCTGATGAAACTCCATTGGCTCTCCTTTCCAGCCCACACCATCTTCAAACCCTGCTAAATCCCTTTACAAAGCCATCACAACCAGCAGTCCTGCGTATCTTTCAGACGAGCTCACAGTCCTCGGCAGTTCTCAGCACACCTGAAGTGAAGATTCGATCAGACTGAAGACCAATAAGTGTAAAAAAGAAAGAACAAGGAAGCAGGCCTTTTCCATCTATCCACCCAGGATCTGGAACAACATCCCTGTATCATCCGGTAACACCCAAACGCAGCTCCAATTTAGGAAACGGACGAAGACTCACTTCTTTAAAGAAAACTATATCACAATGCACTACCTGTCCACAACCCAGCTTCCTCTCCTATTACTCGCCGACTTTAAACTTAAACCATGAACAGCATCCAGCTGCCTTTTGGCTAGGTTAGAACTATAGAAATAACATATACATACATAATGGAATTGGAAATAGTGCCTCAATATATTAATAACCATAACATTCTTGCAAGGATTGGAACTAATGACCTGCAGATTACACACAGTTCTCTAAAATGGAGCTAGACACATTGATTCCGTATGTGTCTCACTCAATGTTTGTTGTGTCGAATCCATAACTTTCTGCTAGTTTTCTAAATATATATTTCCCAGAGTCTACCATAAACTTTATACAGAGGACTTTGGGTCAGCCCCTTGCTCCTGATTCTATGGGTTTCTTGTCCTTCTCAGTTTTGTGCTCCTTATTCAATAGCATTCCTCTGTATTGTTGTGTGCATCCTGACCCTCAAGCATTTCTTCTGTACCATGTTTGTGACTAGATGAGTTGTATCCCAGTACTTCTATTTTTATTTGTTTATTATGCTGTATCTCCTTGCTCTCTTCCCTGTCACCGACTTAATATATATATTTTTTTTTTTGTGAGGGCCTAGCTAGTGCACATTACTAGGCCACTCATTTCTTCAGCACTTCACAGCAGCCACACATTTTTTTTTATTTTCCATTCAGGGATAACTGCCTTTTTGTATCAGTGAACTGAAAATAAAGTTCAAGAAAATTCAATCCCTAGATGTTTGCTGAGCATGTAAGCACACAATGCATGCATTGAGACTGCTTTCTCAATCGCAAACTAGCACACAAGTCCACATTGCAGTCAAACAGTATACAAGGCATGTTAAAGATTCAGCTGCAACCAGATGTGCTATATATAATACATGAGTTTTTGCAATCCCTGTATAAAAACCCATTTGTAATTTCTTTATAACACATGGGATTCTGCAATCCCCGTATATAAACCTGTCTCTAATTTCTTTCTAATCAGCAACTTGTGAAGCGTCACTGACTATCTGTAGGATAAAGTACCCCCTGGCGTACATTCTACTGATATTGCAAATTACATTAGAGTTTCATGACCATATAGAGGAACAAGGCTGAGTTCCTTTTAAGGTTATATAACTCTCAGGTGACTTGCAGCATCCTTATCATGCATGGCACAGGGGACTAAGGGCCACGGATTTTGCAAATCACAAATTGCTATTTTTAGCAACTAGCAATTTGTGATTTACAAAATCTGATGTACAATAGTGTCTCAGACACTGTTTGCAATTACCAAATGAGTTGCAAGGGACCTGTCTCATCAATATTCATGAGGCGGGTCACAATGTGCGACCCATTGGGAATGGCCGGCACTCACAGGGATAGCGGCCTGCTGGGGTCTGTGACTGCTTTTTAAATAAAGCAGGTTTTTTTAAAAATGACGCCCATTTTTCTTAAAGGAAAACGGGATGCATTTCAAAAATAAAAATTTATTGTTTTCTTTTCATTTTTTTTACTGTGGGCAGTGGTCAGTGGGACCACTGCCTGCTCTGAAAAAATGTTCGGGACTCCATTCACAACTTCCTGTTTGTGAATGGCGAATTGGAGGTAATCTGCAAATGTTTTGCGACCGCATTCCTGGACACAAAACATCTATACATACCAGTGCGACTTGCTATTAGGAAGGGACCTCCTTTACGAGCCTTTTACATGCCCTTTCCTAATAGCGACTCGCAAACCCTATTTTGCTAATAGGCTGCCGACTCGCAAAATAGGGTTGGTACATAGGAAAATGCATTTTACCGGTCGCAGAATGCCCACTGGTAATATGCGTCGTACATCTGTCCCTTCATTCATAATAATACATGGTCACACAATCACCTTCCGATAATCCATTGAATTTATTTGTGCATAGCTCTGTTATATGAAAGAGAGAGCATGTTTGCAAACATGAAAAAAACAAATAGAATCTCAAACGCAAAATTAAACACATCAAAAAATCTGTTAGCTATTTCTTGCAATACGATATTAGAATTGATTTAATATAAGTCAGTTGTTTAAAAGAAGGCGCAGTAGATTGGAATGTGCTGAAATATGCAGAAAGATTATGGGCCAGATGTACGACCATGACAATTTGCGACTCGCAAATTGCGCTCGATTGCGAGTCGCAATTTGGGAGTCGCAAAATTCCATGTACAACAGTGTCTGAGACACTGTTTGCGATTCCCAATGAAAATGAAAATTGCATGCCTCATGAATATTCATGAGGCACTCGCAATTTGTGACCCCATTGGGAATGACTGGCCCTCCCAGGGATGGTGTCCTGCTGGGCTCAGCAGACCTACAAGTCTGGGACTGCTTTTAAATAAGGCAGTTTTTTTTTTTTTTTTAAATGCAGCCCGTTTTCTTTAAAGGTAATCGTTTCATTTTTTAAGGGCGGTTAGTGGACCACTGCCTGCCCCTAAACAATATTTTCCCCTGCATTTGCAAGGGGGAAGAGGTTCCCTGGGGACCCCTTCCCATTTGCGAGTGCATTACTACCCTCTTGAAGAGGGTGGTAAATTGCGAGTGTTTTGCGACCGCAATTGCAGTTGCAAAACATTCATACATGGGGTAGAGAGTCGCTATTAGGAAGGGACGCCCTTGAAACTCCCCTTCCTAATAGCGAATCGCAATTCCTATTTAGCGAGTCGCAAATAAATTGCGACTCGCTAAATAGGAATTGTACATGGCCCTATTCGTTTTTGCATGCGCAAACGGGTCGCTAACCTGTTTGCGCATGCAATTTAGGGTCGTACATCTGGCCCTATATCTTTTCTATTATAACCTAAGGAGTTCAAAAAATAAACATGCGGGCATAAATATCTCCTTTCTGCTCATCACTATACAACAAGCAGACAGAAAAGCTATGTTTTTTTTTGTTCTTTAAACAGGTGATTTTATTATGCTCCATGTCCTGACCTGCCTTTCCCATTGGCTGCTGGCTCTGGCAGGAGGCATTGTGAGGGTATAACTCAACTGCAATAAGTTATTGTGGCGAGGCGCTGTCATCTGCTCAATCTATACAGGGGGAGACAAGACTTTACCACAAAATTACTGTCCTATCACCCTATTAGAAAATGAAGCAAAATATTTTGCTTGCTCTACAGGACTTGGGCAGAAGCGAAACTGATAATTCCAACAACTCAAACTGGTTTTACAAGAGGCTCGGGCACCCTCACAAATGTTTTGACTCTGTCAATCCTATTCGACCAAATGGAAACGCAGCATTGTATGACTTATCTCTTCTTTGTTGACTATAAGGTGGCTTTTATCTGTGTAAATCGAGTGAAGCTCTGGAGGAAGCTCAAGGCCTGCAATATCCCGTCTCACCTGACTAGAACTATAAAGTCTCTTCATAACTGTACTTGGGTGCGGATCAAAGTCGGAAACAGCTCCTTTCTGTCAAGAAAGATTTATACACATCAAGGCTTAAAGCAGGGGTGTGTTCTGGCACAAAATCCCTTCAGTTTATGTATGGCTGACCTCTCTCCAGCCCTTGACACAAATAACAATCACGCCCCTCACCTCGGAATGTTTGTATTGAATCATTTACTTTATGCAGATGACGAGGCCTTGTGCAGTCAAACTAAATTAGGCCTGCAAATGCTGATAAACACCTTGCAACTGCATGCCACGCAAAATGATTTAGTCATCAACAAACATAAAACAAAGGTGAAAATGGTCAGCAAGGCAGTCAAGAAGAACATATCCTAGGCACACACACCTTGCACACAGTAAAAAAATATAAGTCCTTAGGAGTTTTACTGGACAATACTGGAAACTTTAACCAACAGCTGCGAGCGATCCCCAATAAGAGTAGCGCTTTAATTTTGGCCTTCAAGACTCTATAAAAAAAAGGCTGAAAGACCTAACACTTGACACAAAATCATAAAAATGTTACTAGACCTGCAGTTCTAGTAACTTAAACTGGTCTCAAATTGTGTGATCCTAGTCAAAGATTTTGTCTTATGTAGCCGCCTTTTTCTTTATTATCACATGAGAGCACCTTCAAATACGCAAGTTCACTATATCTGCTGTACAAAATAACTCTTTTTATTTACTAGACTAAGGGCCTTATTTACAATGAATTAACGCAGCGCGTTGCCGCAAACCATTTGGCTGCGCCGTGCTGTATTCATTCCAGAGCAAAGGTATGCATCATATCTGCAATGATATGACGGATCCCTTTGCTCTCCCTTGAGCTGGCGCACAATTAGCTGCCATGCGCCGACGCAGGCACCCTTGCACCATGATGCAAGAGTGCCTGTGTCACAGGAATGATTTTTGGCACAAATACAATCACAAGAGGTGATTTCCTCTTCCTATGTGTGCTGCAGAATGCAGCACGCATAGAAAGAGGAAAGAAACGAGGAGAGGTATAGCATTCTGACGCATTTCCAGATTTGTAATTTCTCGTAAATCTTGAAATGTGGCAGAAGCCATGGGTGTTGCGTGGGAATACCCACAGCAAACCCATGGCATGCCCCTTTCACGCAAAGTGTTCCGTGTGAAGGGGCCATATTTACAAGGACACAAAAAGCCACGCAGGTTGGCTTTACATGTCCTTGTAAGTATGGGGCAGCAGGTTGCGGTGCAAGTGGCTTGTAGATAAGCCCCTAAATGTTTTCTCCATGTATAACGAGAATCAAGCCCATATATAGGGTACAGTGATCCCTGGCTTGCCTCTTATTTCACTAATAGCGTTGTCATCTGGGCAGGAGCAGTAATAATTCCCAGTTCATGTTTAAAAACTCACTTTTCATAAATATATTACTAGAGCATGATCTGGTAGTGCACTGTCATTTACAGATGGCATATTTTCTATTGAAATGGCCACAAATCTTTCCCACTAACATGTAGTTTTACTGATAATAGCGCATAAACAATGTTTGGAAATTGGGTTTCAGCAAAAATATTTAAAATTTGCACATCACCAAGGAAAGTGTTCTAATTTGTTTTGATCCTATAAAAAAAAATTGCTCCACAGAATTACAAAAATGTGTCTTCATAACTTGTGAAATACATTAGAAATGTTTGAACAGTTCACTTAGCTATTTCAGTGTTGTGTTAGAAAAAAGCCTGACATCTTACAGCCTTTCATTTCACATGCTTTTTACAGTTCAATTGGCACACAGTTCACTTTACAAAATCCTCTAACTTCAGTCCCAGAAAGAAAAATAAATGAAGACAAACTCACTTTTGACCTCTGTCTCTGAAAGCCAGCAAATGTGACAAGGTAACAAGATTTAAAGGCATATGTATTGCTCTTTCACTTTGTGAGCAATAAAGATGCCTTTCAATCTTGTTATCTTGTCACATTCACTCTGCTTTCAGAGAGTGAGGTCAAAAGTCAGCTTGTATTCCTACAAAAAAGATGCCTTTCAATCTTGTTATCTTGTCACATTCACTCTGCTTTCAGAGAGTGAGGTCAAAAGTCAGCTTGTCTTCCTACATTTACTGTTTCACCAAGGGTTGTTTAGTATGGTATAAGGCCAGGTGCCAGAGAACAAGTGTTGGTGGTTGACTGCGATGATGTGGGTTGAAGTGGAAGGAAAGGTTTCCCACCATTTTTAATAATGATTTAGGCAAACTTTGGGCTTTAAGCACAAGACTTTCATAAAGGAAGGGGCAGTCCCCATCAAGCACAAACTTAGAAGGGTGCCTTTTAGTGTAAGAGAAGATCTTGATAAGCAGCTTATGAGTTTGTGGGATAAGGGAATCATAGAGCCCACTGAATCATCCTTGTGGCTTTCTCCTCTTGACGTGGCTCGCAAGAGGTGCGGACAGCTACGCGTTTGTGTGGATTTGAGGTCACTTAATAAGGAAATCTGGGTAGACTCACACTCCTTGCCTAAAATCAATGATTTGTTTGCCTGCGTAAGAGGGGCCAAGTTTTTGTCTAAACTTGATTTGGCCAGTGCCTACCATCAGGTAGAGTTGCATCTGGACTCATGTCATTTGACTGCTTTTAGTTCTCCACTTGGTACGTTCCAATACCGATGCATGCCTTTTGGCTTAGCATCTGCGGCCTCGCTTTTTCAGAGAGTAATGCACAGCTTACTTTAAGAGGTGGATGGCGTCTTAGTGTTCCAAGATGATGAGCTGATTTTTGCCAAGGATGTTCAATCCCATGATGTTATTCTACGTAGAGAAACAAGGGGTAGTCCTCAATACGGAGAAATGTAAGTTTTTATGCAGTGAGGTAGAATACCTAGATCACATAAACTCACAGGAGGGGATCAGACCTCAACCTGGTTTTATAGGAGCCATTGTGAATGCACCTGCCCCCATTAATAAGACTGGGGTTAAGTCTTTGCTGGGCTTATGTGAGTATTACTCTTGGTTCATTCCAGATTTTGTCACCCTGGTTCAACCTATTAGCAATTTACTTAAGAAGGTTGTGAACCTTGTGTGGTGTGAGGATTGTGTTGCTGCCTTTCAACAACTCAAGTCTACATTGGGAAAGAGTCAGGCTCTCAAACCTTTTAATCCAGGTTCTCCTTGCTGTATAACGGTTGACGCAAGCCAGGTGGGGCTGGGAGCTATTTTGACGCAAAGTGTTGGAGATGGGGAGGACTGTGGCGTTTGTGTACAGCGTATTGAGGGATGCTGAGCTCCAGTACTCAGTTATTGAGAAGGAATTATTGGAATGTTTGTGGACCATCGAGAAATTTTAACCATACGTATGGGGAAGATGTTTCAAGGTACAAAAGAATCACAAGCCGTTAGTCACCATTCTGTGTAGTGGTGTAAGCAAACTCCCAGGATTTTGAAGATGGTAAATAACTTGTTACAGTATCAGTTTAATGTGACACACATTTCAGGAGGAAAAAATGGGAGAGCCGACTTTCTTTCCCGCTTCCCATGCAAAAAGGATAGACATGAAGATTTGGAATTTAATGAGCTGTTTGGTGAGTATTGTGAGGATTGCCTAGTAGCAGCGTTGGACATACCTGAATTGAACATAGGTTCTGAAGAGGACTGGATGGGTGCACTGAGGAATGATGCGCTGTTATAGCAGGTGTGTGAATTGGTTAGGAAAGGTTGGCCCAGAGAAAAGGTATAATCCCCTGTATTACAATCTTATTGTAAACTTGAAAGCAAAATCTCTATCGAAGATGGTATGCTTTTACGGTTGGATAAGCTCATTCCTCCCCATAAGTTCAGGAATGTCATCATCAGAAAGGCCCATAGTGGACATTTAGGGGCATCTCTCACCATTCGTCGTATTCGAGAAACATTGTGGTGGCCAAGTATGGATGGGGAGATTGATGAGGAGATGGAAAATTGTTGTGTGTGTTGAGTAGCTGATAAGAGCCTCAAGGTGGTTACGCCTCCTCTCATACCTATTGAGTGTCCTTCTGGTCTGTGGGTCAAGCTGGGCATTGATGTCATGGAGCCCTATAATTCTTAGCCAGGTGGATCCAGTAACATTTTCGTACTCATGGACTATGTGTCAAAATGGCCAGAAATCAAGATGATTAGCGAACCTAATGCATAAAGTGTTGTGGACTTTTTAAGGGAAATTTGCATGAGAGAAGGGTTCCCGGAGGTTCTTGTTTCAGACGATGGAACTCAGTTCATAAGTAATGAATTGCAAGTTTTTCTTGCTTCATGTGAAATAAAGCATTTGAGAAGTGCTTTATACCACCCACTAAATAATGGTCTTGTTTAAAGAATGAACCGTGTGGTGGGGGAGTGTATCAAGTGGGCCAAATCTGGGAGCCATGATACTATCAAATCTTTGAGCAGCATGTTATGGTTTTACAGAACTACACAACATTTGTCCACCAAAGTTTTGCCTTTCGAGCCTTTGAGCGGAAGAAAAGCGAACACTAATTTTAGACTTGAATGGATGAGCAAGTGGCTCAAATCAGACTCTGTGTAATGAAACCCATGGCTATTGTAAAAGAGAATATGACTCAGACACAAGTAAAACAGAAACTTTGGTATGATACTAAAAAAGGTGCTAAAATGGTTGCATTTTGTGGTGGGGTGCATGGTCCGGATAAAGTTTCCTGTACATGTAAAAAAGGGGGAAACAATTATGGTGAGCCGACCAGAGTGGTGAAGATTGGTAGTAACATGGTTCAAGTTGAAGGGGGACATTGGTGGAACCTTGCAGAGTTGTCAAGGTGAGAGTTAGTTCAGGTGATGATTGTGAGAGGGATGAAATAGGGAAGAAACGTTTGTCCACTAAGAACTGTGAGATCTCTTGGTCGCCTAAGAACGAGATTTGTAGGAGAAGCTCTAGAGTTATCGTCACACCGAGCAGGTCCCGTATGTGATTCTGTGTAATTTACTTTCTCTGTTGCTATTTTGTACTTTATTTTTGTTCTGGTTTTTGTTGTTGTTATTTTTTGGGGGGGAAGAAGGGAAGATGTGTAGTATTGGCATTAAATGATTTTCTGTGTTTGCCTGTAGGCTTCACTGTTTGTGGAATTATAGGTGAACAATCTCTGCCAATGTTCTTAGGTTGCTATGTGTGTCCACATAATGCTAGTTCTAAGAATGTTATGTTAGTATCACTGTTGCTTGTGGATTTAACACTGGATGTGCGTCTCCACAACGTGTAGCCAGAACAATAAACCTTACTTGAGTTTTTTCTGTGGGTCCCGCGCATTCACTACACAAAACATTGATTTTCGTTCTTCTGCTCTGTACTTCTAGGTGTACAGTGACAAACACAAAGGAGATATTTATGGTAACATGTTTATTATTTGCACTCTATAGATAATTATAGAATTTTGCTGTATGTTTAGACACGTTCCAAGCTACTGTATCGTTTTGTTTTTTTAAATGACTTGCAGCACACAGATTCAAATAGTTTTTGCAACAAATATCTAACAGCTTTTTGAAGTGTTTCATTTTGTACTAGAGATTCTATTTTTATTCCTCACAAAAAACTTAAAATTACATGCTGGTTTCGACAAGCCTCAGGAATTTCAGTAGTGTTTACACTGACGGACCAGCATGGGTTCTGTAAGGCTGGATTGCCTTGGCTGTTGCCCGGGCTTACCACACAGCTCTACACTGACTGCACTGCTCCATGGGTGGAACAAGATAGCGGACACCTGTGGCTATCACTTGACACTCTAAACACAAGACTGTTGTTTCACTCTGGGCTGATGCCAGGGCTGTGTGGCCATCTCACTGGTTCTAACCAGAAAGTTAGATAATCGAAGTGCTCCTGCCTCTGTTGTGGGGCAGGACTAAGTGATTCTTTTAGGCTGCCTTACAGACACAATAATTAAAAAAACTAATTTCCAAAGCCAATCTATGAGCAAGCTGTGTCAGTCAGATACCACCCAGCAGAGGAGTTTGTGGACGTGGCGAGGAGCACCTCCTGAAAAAACAATATATATAATAATAAAGAAATCAAATCTAATGTGTGTGTTGAAAACTTTAAGTAGTGTTTACTTCTGCAAAATCCCATGGACAACCCCCCTGCCAGCCAGTGCCAAAAGCCAGTGCAATTATAGTAGCCAATGACTAAAGGGGGCTCTCCAAATGCCTCTTTCTGTATGTTTGTGGGTGCAAGTATATGCTGGGTTTATATTGTGTGGTTAGTGTTGCATGGTAAGTTCTGAGATAGTGTGTTAAGTGATAGGAAGAGACCTAAAAAGGACATATATTTAGCCTGGGTATCTTTTGGGATAAAAAGTATGGAGGCTTAAACTGGAATGGCCTCAATTTTTTTTTTAAAGTGCTCAGCACTGGGGGGTGAAGAACATGCCTCTTCCGATTTATAACTTTCTTCTATAAAAAAGAAGGCATTTTTTTTTTATGGTGTGTGACGTTTTCTCAAAAAGTCCAGTTTAAATAAAGATTTCAGGATACATAAACTTACCTTACCAAAGCCTGTGATATAGATTTACTTTGATGCAGCACAGCAGTACCTTTTTAGTAATAATATCTTAAGGAAATAGTTAGTGGAGTTTACCTTGGATTATTGTTTCCATTGTTTGCTAGGGAGTTACCAATGAGAAGTTCAACGCCATTCATCCTTTCCGGGGCAGTTTCTGTGTTAGTGATGGTTATATACTGAATCCTGTGTGGTGTCAGCAAGTCAACCCTCCACCAGGGAGACATTTCACGATTTGTATGGGCGCAGGATCCAGAATAGAAATTAGGATGTAGGTTTCCATCAATGGCATTGATTGCATGTCCAAGGTAACCTACGTTTGCGCTCGGTCCCGCAAGGAGGCTCGACATTGAGGCACGGCCACGCAGAGCGACATTTTCAACTGAATAAAAAAGAAACCATCATCAGCACCAGACTATGCACTGAATTAAAAAATTTCATCATATTAAACATGTATTTGAGGGTGGCTATAAAGATTCATTACATTGAACTGTAACTGGTTTTAACTCAGGGCAATCCATACCTGGGGCCCGATTTACAAAGGCAGATTCAATTTACTGATGTAAATTTCTAATAAAACATTGCTAAATGTCATTTTTGAAAAATGCAATTACTAATACAGAAATTGTGCTAATAAGGCCATCATAAGTTTGGAGAAAAAGGCTGAATATTGGATATTTTTGGATGTAGAAATACCTGCTTATTCAATTTTATAAATGGAAGGCATAATTGGAGTTTCAAGCTGGGGATGGGAAGTGAACACAATATATTTAATAGAGGTCTGGGGGAAACGCACAAGGAAGCATTGCCCAGTCGAGCGATAACATATTGATGTTTATTTCCACATTTTTGTTTTTTACAGATTCCGACTATTACACCAGATACAAATTGCACAGACATGGATTTTACTGTCTTCACTGCTCCAGGAGCTTCCTGCCTCGTCACAGTCCTAACAGTTTGAATTTAACCCACTCCCCAAAAATGAGCACTTATGATGTCCTCTTATTAAAAAAAAAAAATCAGGAAACCAAAATCATGTTTTCCAATACCCCACCAAACCTCCTGTTCTTACCTGTCTCTGTGTGTGGCAATAGGCGGGTGTCCACGTGATGGGATTTCAGGTAAGTGTGTTACATAGTTTTCTTTTGTTAGTGTAGCAGTGGGATCCGCCTAGCTGCCACGCTTGGCCTGCATGGGGCATTGGCACAGTCTCATCTGTATTGTACAAAGAAGAAGTAGCCCTACTTCAGAGGGTGCCCGGTCTCCAGTCTACACTACTCTACTGCTGAGCTGTTGGGTGTAGCACATGCAAGACATTCTGGCCATTGCCTGTTCCCTGATATACCCCGGACTGGGGTCATGGCTTCACAAGCGACTGCTGCAGACCCAATAGTGGGTTAGTTGATTGACTTTGCACTGGTATCACCAGAGGATATCTTTCTCTAGAATCCACTCCCTCGACAGCCTGTAAAATGCACGGTCTCTTGTCAGGCATCCAGCCGAATGTGCTATACAGAGGGACCTCTGTGGGGAGGAGGTCTATAGAAGACTTTGGGTCGGCCCTTTGCTCCTGACTGGATGGGTTTCTTGTCCTTCTCACTTTCATGCACCTTATTCAATGGCATTCCACTGTATTCTTGGGTGTGTCCTATCCCTCAAGCATTTCTGTTGTACTATGTTTTTGAATGGATGATTTGTAACCCAGTAATTCAATTTATATTTGTTTCTGCGCTCCATTCTACTGCAGCGCCCTGCTCTTGTCCCCTTCACCCACTTAAAATATTATTTATTTTCATTTTATGAGGGCCCAGCTGGTGCACACTCCTAGGCCGTTCACTTCTCTACTACTGCACAACATCCACACTTTTAAATGTTTTTTTACTGTTCAGAGATAGCTGTCTTTCTGTATCAGTAAACTAAAAATAAAGTTAAAGGAAATGTAATGCCTAGATGTCTGCTGTGAATAGAAGCACACAATGCATGCATTGAGATTGCTTACTTAATCACAGACTAGCACACAAGTCCTCATTGCTTGGCTAGACACAAGTCCATCAGTATCATGTCCTCTCCCCTTCCTCATCCACAAGCCACCAGGTACATGAGACCTGAGTTGAACCTCATAGCTGTCATGACCATACTTTTCTGCCCAGTCCAAATGCTGACACTTCAGTCTATTCCTCAACTCATTCAACCAGGCAACTTCTTGATGTCTCTGGACCTTATGGTTGCATACTTGCACCTTCTGATTCTTCCATCACACATTTGGTTCCTTAGAAACAGCCTGGGGTACTCTTTAAAAAATGTGTCAGTTCATCATAGCCCATATTTGGATGGATATCGGGCAAGTGTTTTCGCCTCCTGACAGGATATTTTGCTGTCAGCTTTATTGCCGGCTGTGCTGGATTCATCATAGGTGTCAGCCCATCATTAGGTTCATGGTACTAATTGCTCTTCGTGAAAGTGGAACAACTGATTTCTGCTACTATGCTGTGTGGCAGTGAGTTTTTCATGGGTTCTTCCAGCATGCCTTTTGCTCATGTGCATCCTATCTCTTCCAACTTTGTCAGAGTATGGCCTGATCTGTATTCACCTGGATGCTTGGTAATTGAGCAGGTAGATTTACAGAGGAAAGGGTGTTCTTGAGAGGTGGTCTTAGACATCTTCAATCTTGTTGATCTACAACTTTGCAGTTCTACATGCTAGACTATGTTATCCAACTTCTGTGTGTCGTGTGATCCAGTCTGTATTTTGGATTTTTATGGGATGGATTGCATTTGGGGATATATCCTTCATTATTAGGTCCATCGGCAGCCATCCACACCTTTAGGAAAATCTCGTTGGACGTTTCCCAGTTGCAGCCCTTCAACAATCACCTCCTGCAGAATTATCAACACTAACAACTGTAAGCCAGTGGTTCTAAACCTTTTGACTTTTGAGGACCCCTACTTAATCATTACTGGAAACGAGGGACCCCCTGAATAATTATTGGAATCAGGGACCCCCATAATTAATGGAAGTCGGGGAAGCCGGGGAACCTGGCCTAAGCATTTTCGATAATTTGAACCGCTAAATGATACACAAACAATACAGAAACAAGCATTTATCAAACAAACACACAAATGATGAAATAATTTATTTAATTCACAATCAAAATATAACAAAAATCAAAATTGTAATTTTAATAGGCGGGTTGGAGTGTTTATAAATTTAATTGAGGCCAATCATCATCCATACTCTATTGCGTATGATGCACTTGCACTGCTCTCACAAATCAATCTGAGGATACTAACTTAGAGACTTGTTTACATGTCCCTTGCACCAATGGTACGTCACTTTTTCCCATATTAAAAGTGACGCACCGGCAACGCAAGGGGCTTGTAAATAAGTTTTAGCTTCAAATTTCAAATTTCTTCACATTTACAGAACATTTTTAACTTTGAAATTGTATATTTAGCTTATTTATTTATATAAACATTATTAATCTGTTAATATTATTTAATTTGTAATCGTGGGCCCCCTCAGTAGGCTTCGCGGACCCTCGGGGGTCCCCGGACAACAGGATGGGAATCACTGACTGTAAGTGATCCTGTCATCCCATCTTGAGATTCAACTGGTGTAGCCTCCTCGTCAGCAGGCTCCCTTTGCACCTTTACAGTAGCCATCTTCTCATATCTGGTTCCTGGTGACCATAACATCAGCCCCTTGGGTCAATGATTCGGGCTCTGCACATTTTTCTGGACCCTGTTTCTTCAATTTGCTTCAGATTATTTCTTTTTTTTGTCCACATCCTTAACCTACCGTTTGATCTCAGTTTAATTTGAAACAAGACCCGGGTTGTGTTTTTCTGGAGTCAGTATCAGCAGATGAGGTGACACTCCAGTTGTTAGACCCTCATAAGTAACTCTATTTAGCTGGGCTGGCCATGCTCATTTCAAATGTCTGAGTTTCTTTCGATGTTTTTGAGCCTGCTTCGATAGGCAAAAAAGCTTTTTTGGTAATTTGTAAGTAGGTGGATGCAAGTGGCTATTTATGCCGGTTGCTCAAAGGCCCAGGCTCAGCAACCCGCCGGAATCCAAGGAAACTCTGCTAAAGCCAGGTCTAGGGGAGGGGACCTCTAAAACACATTTAAGGGACAGCTACTTTTGGATCACCTCATGATTTTGTATGCCACCTTTCCCTGGAGGTAGAGGGGGTTCTTCCTTGGCCTTTCAGTTTGGTGTTTTGTTGGCAGTCCTTCTCCAATGTCTAGGTTTAGCAATAAATCAATTCTATTTGACATTCTTTCTTGTGCTCTGTCTATGCCCTCTGGGGATGTGGTCTGCATGGCATAGCCTCAAATATTTAGAGATGTGATGAATAGCTGGACAATGACCTGATTACTTACTGGTAATCTTCATTACGCACAGTCCTGTGTTCCATTCCTTGCGAGCCCTTCGAGTAGGGTCACTAATGCTCACTGACGTAGAGAAGGTGCATGGGGTATGAGGCCACTCATGTGAAGCGTCAAGGAAGAGGAGGCTTTAAAACATGTGCTGTCTGAATCATGAGTAAATATTATTTTGAATTGTAGGCAATCATGAATGCCTGTTTCGTGCAATGGGTAAGCTCAGATGGTTAGAGACTTTGACAAGGAGAAATGCATATTACCAGTATTTATTTGGGTATCTATCATAGATGTCCTGCAGCACTTCCGTATCTTTTTTGAATCCCAGGAACATGGAACTGCACTTACAGGCATTCACTGAACAAACAATTTTTTAGGAAGTTAAAATTGACCTCAGTGGCTAAAGACATCAGCCCCGGGGAATCTGCCTAAACCTCCAGACACCGTAACTCATCAGGCCTCAAGGTCCTTCAGAGAGCTCTGCAGCCCCATTTTCAAACAGCACTCTCGTTCGTAGTCATGGTCGCAGTGCCAGAAAGTGGGAACCATGCCAGGACATTGAGGCATCACATTCGACCGAGAGCCTGACTAGCTCTGCCTTCATAAAGTTTTGTTGGCTGTCCAAATCAAGTATGTGTCACTTGTTTTTGTGGTCATTAGAAATCATTAGATTCCTTTTTTAGCTATGCTGTGATGTTTGCAGGTGATTGTCTTAGGGTGAACGGTTGTTGCTGCCAGTTCACCCATACCAAAGGTAAGTAACTTGTTCTTTGTGGCCTTTATGGGTATGAGGTAGATATCAGTGAAGCTGACTTTGGTGCTGCGTTGTATAGTATGCTGTAAATAACAATGTGACACTAATGTGCGTGGGTTGTAGTTACTGTTGGGGCTGCCAGGGCACATTGGGGTAGATTTACAAACATTTTGCTCTGGGTTAGCATCACTTTAACCAGCATAACATGTTTTTTTTTTCTAATTTACTTACCAGTGCAAAACTTGTTCTGTGCTGCAACCTGAAAGTAACGCAAAGCAGTGCAAAGCACAGCTTTGCGTTACTCAGCGCCAAGGGGGCATTACATGGGTGATATATGGGCGTTCCCATGCAACCAGACTTGCTTTTTGACACAAAACCCTGTCTACAAACAATAGTAGACAGGGTTAAACGCCAAACGTTAACGCCACTTTAAACGAGTTGTTAAAAGGAGAAATGCTTTTATTTCTCCTTTCTTTTCTGACTTTGCATGTGTGCTGTATTGTGCAGCACACACACAAAGTGGGAAAAGCGTTTAAACTTGTCTAGCCATAGCATTGTGCGGAGGAAGGGTACCCTTCCAGTACAAAACCTACGGTAGACTCAGGTACGCACCCTAGCAATATGGCGTTAAGGTGTGCGCGTGGTGCACGTCAGCAGAAATCAGCGCCGGCGCTAGGGAGAGGGTAGGAGAGAGCCATATCTCTGTAGATATGGCGCTCTCTTGCTCCCTCCCTGTCATGCAACGCAGCGCAGCCTCTTTGGGTGCTGCAATACAGCGTATCTTTTTGGAAAATCTGGCCCTGGCTTTGCTAACACTAACTTTTCTTTGTGATGCTTGTTATATCTGTAAATTTTGAAATACTTCTTAACTTGTGACTGATATATTTATTTCGATTTTTTTTACAAGACACTAATTGCCTCTTTTCTGTCACTTCAGAGTATTTAACAGATGGGTGAATGGATACACAGATTGACAGGACTGATGAAGAGGTCACATCTTTTAGTCATCGACTCTATTCTATGTTGAGATCACTTGAATGCAAGCTTGAGTATGTAATTCTTTTAAAGTTTTCTTTACTGCATGTAGCTAGATTCAGTTTGTATGGAGCTGCCACACCCCTCTGTGGTGGAGACACACGCTGCATGTCCCCTCGGAGCACAGCAGATGGGTTAAATAAAGGGGCAGTGACCTGCTCATGGTCACTGCCATGACAGTAGACCACTGAGCTGTGCTTGCGAGGGGACCTGTGGCGTGCGACTGTGTTGGCAATAAGTATGGTGTTGAGGCCCACCGTTGTCGAGGCTGAATGGACCTCGGTGTGAAATGTTGACAGTTTGTACACAGTGAATTAATGAGGCTAAGTGGGCGTTAATTGCACAGTACACATGGGCAAGAGCCTGTGGTGTAATGGCCAGAGCTTCAGACTTTTGAACTGAGGAACCAGGTTCGAGTCCCAGCATTAGCAGCAGCATTCTGTGATTCTGGGCAAATCACTTAGGGGCATATTTGCAAGTTTAGTGGTGCTGCGCTGCCCTGTGTCAAAGGGAAAGAACAAAAATGCACAGTATTTGTCCAATACAGCCCATTTCTGTCCTTTTCGCTGCTGCCGTTTGAAGGCACCTTTGCACCATGGTGCCTCCTTTGCATGCAGGAAGGGGCCTCTTCCTGCACAAAAACAAACCTGAAAGGCTTTTTCCTCTTTCTGTGCGCTGCAGAACGCAGCACATGTAGAAAGAGGAAAAACAAGGAGAAATAAAGATATTTCTCCTTGTTATGCTTCTCTTGGGGAGGCCTAAGATTTTGGAGCATTCCCAGGTTTACAAGTCCTTGTAAATCTGGGAATGCCTCAAAACTAGGGGTGGGCGGAATTTGCGTAGTCGCTCTACGCAAAGCTCAGCGAAACGGTAAAAATCTCTGCGAGCACGCAAAAGTTCTGCGAACATGCGGAATTGCTTGTTCCGCCCGTTCGCGATGCTTTTTTCCTGTTCGCGAACGCTGTTTGCGTGCTTGGGGGGAAATATCTCACGAACACGCATTTTAAAAGCGCCAACAAGCAAAAAATTCTGCGAAGCCGCGGATTGCGGAATATTTGGCAATTCCGCGTTCTACGCGGAACGTGAAATTACCCAAATTCCGCGAGCGGAACGGAATTTACCGCCCAGGCCTACTCAAAACCCATGGGAGTTGCGTGGAAACACCCACCGAAAAGCCCATAGAAATCCTCCCTTGCGCAGAGTAAGGCACCGCCGTGACTTGTGCTTTGTTGCCTTACTTCAGATTGTTGAAGCTATTCAAAGCCACACAAAGTGGCTTTGAGTGGCTTCATAAATCTGACTTAGAGGCTTGCGCTGTGCATGTACCACTGGTTTTCATGTAAAGCACTATGATGCCCCTGAGTCAAGTTTGTACTATTGAAAACTACAATTACAAAATAAAATAATAAATACCTGCATTGGGCTTCATTTCACTGACCTGGGTCGCCACTGAGGGTCCTGAAGCTGTGCAGAACTGACTTTGGTCACTATGTGGCCAGGATTAACGGTGATCACAGCTCAGAGAGGGCAAGATAGAAGTCAGCTGGGATACAGTGAATACACTCATCCCCATACGCCTTCAACTGTAAATACATGTGCGGCTACTCTAAAAGAAATGAACTTTGTCCTCAAAGAAAGGGCATGTCGAGGACAGAAGCCAACAAGGAGCTGTAAGGAGTGAAGGGACCTAAAAGGAAACACCAAAAGGACCAATGTTGTACATGATCAGTTATCTTAATACTGTATTCTTTGTATGTAAAGCATTTCTTTGTGTTCTCTTTTCCCATTCCTTCTAGAATACCTGTGTGTATTCTAGCGTGTTTTGATTACGCATTCCATACCTGTCAGTTGCTTGTCTGGTCAGCTTGTGAAGTGTTCGCTTAGCTGCTGTCTTAAATAAAACTTCATTAATTTACCTGAAGAAGTCTTCAAGCTGACCGTTATTGCTTACAACAATTTTTTATCAAGCTGCCCGTTATTGCTTACAACAATTTTGGCGACGATCTTGTGGGATTGTGCTGACCGGATGAGCTAAGGACAAGCTGATGACATTTCAGTTTATTCCAGCTTGTCGTAGACGCAGCCCAGCGACGAACACTTCGGACCATTTCTACGATAGTGGTCCATAAATTTGATGTACGCTATCATCAAATTGGTTGTTTCGGTGAGTCTTTCCCGTTTTGGAAGAAGACGAGCCTTCCGTTCCTGTGACGTCATTTCAAGAAACTGTGAGTTGCCTTTGCCAGTATTCAAGCCTGTGAGTGCGCACGTCATCACAGCACGCAGCTCAGCCATCTTAAGACAATAATTTTTTTTTTACGTCAGCGCTGCAGTCTGCAAGAACCTACGTCATCACGTTACGTGTTTCGGCCATTTTGAAGTGTCAAAGTCTTCAAGTCTTCGGTGCAGTCTATTACGGTGACGCAAAGTCGTCCACATCACGGCTAGAAACCACTGTGTGAGTACTCCGGTGACACGCACACCACTAGCGTACTCCGGTGACACGCACACCACTAGCGTGTTCATTCTAATTGTTTGTGTAAATTACACGCTCTGCGTCTGCGCAGTCACTGTTAGGCGCACGTCTGTAGCCTATAGAACCCCAGTGAGTAATACATTATTCATTTATCTATTTATATACCACATGGAATAGCGGCCAACGCGAAGTGACACGCACATCACAGGTATTTGCAACCTTTTCTTCAAACGTATTTTACACGGTGATGTGCACACCTACAAGATAAATTAACCCTTGTGGTGCACATTTCACATTTTCATCATATAGCTTTAATTCTTTTGATTTATTTATAACATTTACAGTCATGTCTAGAGTATTGATGTTGCTTTGCCTCCTCAATTTTTAAGTGAACCTAGCACCCCTTCTATACCTTGGGAAGACTGCATTGTTATTTTTGATAACTATCTTGATGCTTTGGATGTGCAAGATTTTTCTGCAAAACAAAAAAAAGCTTTGTTATTGAGCTCATTGGGAAAAGAAGGTCAACGTGTGTTCAGGTTTTTACCACAAGCCTTACAAGCAAATGGACAACCAATGCCAGACGAATATAAGGAGGCAATATGTAGACTTGAAGTGAGATATGCAAAGGAGGAGAATCTGGTGATGAATCGCTATAAATTTTATACTCACCGACAACATAGTGAAGAGTCTATTGACGAATTTGTTGCAAGACTGAGGGAACTCTCCGTTAAATGCAATTTTGGAGCTATGACTGACGAATTAATAAGGGACCAGTTAATTGTACAATGTAACAATAGGAAAATTCAAGAAAGGTTGTGGGCAGCTAAGAATCCCACATTGAAAGTAGCCATTGATTTAGCAAAAGTTATAGAGCAATCTGAGTGTTGCATGAAAGAGTTACAGAAACACAGCATTAACCAAGAGGTGTCTGAAGTATCGGAAAAGAATGCGTGGAAAGTGAGTGACCAATGTGAGGATGATTCCATAGCTTTACTAAGGAATAAAAATAGGTTTGTTAACAAAAAAACTAATTATACAAGGGGACCGAACAAATTTTGTTCAAGATGTGATAGCAATGGTCACACATCTGAATCAAAATTTTGTTTCACTTCCAACAAAGAATGTTTAAAGTGTGGCCGCCTTGGCCATTTCTCTAAAATGTGTAAAACGAAGACTCGTCCCAAAGTAGCAGTAATCCAGGAAAGTTCAACAGAGAACAAAAAGGAGAAGGATAGACTTCTGGTAGTTGTTGATGGAGATGTTTGTTCTGAAAACCAAAAGCGAGAGAACAGACCCAAAGCGTTATTTTTAATCGATGGGCAGCAAGTATCTCTTATGGTAGATACGGGGTCTAGATACACTATAATTCCTAAAACAATGTTTGATCAAGAGTGGGGTGAGAAACCTTTACAGCACAGTGATATTTCACCTGCAGGAAACCAAGGAGAGTCCATAGATTTATTAGGTTTCTTCGAAGCACAAATTGTTTTCTCAAACAGGTCCACCAAAGGGAAAATTTATGTTGCTGTGGATGGTCCCCCCATCTTAGGGTGGATTCACCAATATGATCTTCATATTATTGTAAACCCTAGAGCTCCTTCACAAGTCATGGTTGTTGATGATGTAACCCTTGATGACATACTTCAGGAGGCTAGTACTGTATTTAGGAATGAGTTAGGAGAACTTAAAGGTTATGTTCACAAGATTTTGTTAAATAAAGATGCATTACCAGTTCAAAACAAATTTAGAAGAGTCCCTCTAGTGGTTAGGGATGAGGTAAAGTCTCTCATAGACGAAATGTTACAAGATGGTGTGATTGAACCTGTTGAGGTGTCTAGTTGGGTGTCTCCAGTAGTAATCACTAAAAAAGCTGATGGCAAAATTAGGTTCTGTGTGGACTTAAGGTCCCTGAATAAATGTGTTGTTGCAGATACCTTCCCCTTACCAAATATTGGCGAGTTAGTTTCCACTTTAAAAGATGCAAAAAAAAATCAAAACTTGATCTTAAAAGCACATACCACCAGATAAGATTACACAACAGCTCAAAACATCTTACAGTTTTTATTATGACGGAAGGAACCTTTCAATTTACATGGCTGCCCTTTGGGCTATCATCGGCAGGCAGTGTATTCCAACGTATGGTCACTGAGATTTTTAAAGGTATTGACAAAGCAATATTTTTTCAGGATGTTATCCTCGTTTTTGGAGATTCCATCAGTGTGACCACAACAAGGTTCTTAAATCAGTCCTTCAAAGAATTGCTGTTGTGGGTCTCACCCTTCGTAAAGAAAAGTGTTCTTTTCTGGTCAAAAATATTGAATATCTTGGTTATGAAATCTCTGCTCTAGGAATAAAACCTAAAAAAAACATATTGGGAGCCATTCAGTTAGCCCCATGCCCTTCTGATAAAGACCAATTTAGGTCTTTCATGGGACTTATAGAATACTATTCTAAATTTGTTCAAAATTTCTCTGATAAAACTGTATTTAAGACAGTTACTGAAGAAAGGTGTAAAATTTGTTTGGGGGGAACAGATCACTTGTTTTAATTACATAAAAAAAGAAATTTGTGATGCAAATGTTTTGGCACGTTTTGACATCAAACGTACGTCTATTGTCATGGTCGATGCTAGCACTACAGGTTTAGGTGTGGTGCTATTACAGAAACATCCTGAGGGTGAAAAAACCGTTGCTTTTGCCTCTAGAACACTCACGTCATTGGAACAGAACTACTCAGTCATTGAAAGGGAAGCACTTACAGCGGCATGAGGTGTTCAATATTTCCGTACTTACCTTTGGGGTACAAGATTTGTGCTTAAAACCGATCACAAACCGTTGGTGAAAATGTTGTCGCCTGGTGGTGCGGGTAAGGGTTCAGCGAGGTTGGCGAGACTAGCTGCCAAATTACAAGAATATCAATATGAAGTTTCTCATATTCAGGGTTGGAAGAATCTCCAAGCAGATTGTCTTTCTAGACTTTCTATTAAATGGGAAATTTTGGATAGTTCGTCTTTTACAGTAGCCAATGAAGATGGAGCTGTTACTTCTGTTCATGACGTGGTTGTTGTTGGTGGAGGAACTTTTTCTTGTGATGAATGGTGCAGAGAGATGGATGCTGATCATGTCCTTAAAACAGTTATGGTTCTGATTAGGTTAGGTTCCAGGCGTGAGAGTTGTGTTCTAGTTTTAGTGCGTCCTTTTCTTAAAATCTTGGACGAATTGTCTATTTGTGGTTCAAATGTCCTCATGAGGGGAGATAGATTAGTTCCTCCTTTTGGTTTAAGGTCCAAAATCCTTAATTTGGCTCATGAGGGGCACTTGGGTCAAACGTTGACTCAACAAAGATTAAAAACTGATTTTTGGAGGCCAGGCATGGACGAACAGGTGTCTTCTTGGGTTGAGAAATGTTCCGTGTGCAAAGAGGTGGAGAAAAGACTTAAGGTAGGTGTCAAATCAGCTACGGGTCATATCACCAACCCAGGTAGTGCTTGGCATAGCATTTGTCTGGATTTCATAGGACCTATGGATGAATTACCACTCAGTCAGTGTTTTGCTATCGTAGTTATTGATGTTTTTTCTAAGTGGTTAAGTGTGAGCTTTGTTAGAGAAATCACTACAGAGAGCATCATTGTTTTCTTGAAGAATTTATTTCAGGAGGAAGGTTTTCCTTCTGTTATAATTACTGATAATGGCACTCAACTTGTTTCTCGTAACATGTGTACATTTCTTGCTGAGTGTGGTGTGGTACATCATCGTACCTCTTTGTACAACCCGCAGAGAAATGGTTTATGCGAGAGAGCTAATCGGGTTGTTAAGGGCATTATTCAGATGGCATGTGTGAGTGGAAGGTTTGCCCAAGATATGGTGCAAGAAATGGTTTGGGCTTATCGTACTACAAAACTCAATCAGGGTGATAAGTCTCCGTTTGAACTCATGCATGGTAGGCTTCCTGGAACTAAACTTACTCCTGCTTGGATTAAGGAGTGGGTTGCTAGAGGTGGCGCTTCGGGTTCTGTACCTGTTGATGTTTCCCAAGGCGGAAAAGTTCACATTTCTAAAGGCGATTTGGTCAAAGTAAAACCAGGTAGGTTTAGTTAGGGTCTTACTAAATTCAGAGGTCCATTTACAGTTAAGGATGTTTTTCCACATTATGTGGTTTTGACAAATGGTGAAAAATGGAATCTTTGCTGTGTGGCTTTATATAAAAAAAACAAGGTTTCACTTTCTCTTGACTTTGCTGACTCTAATCTTGATTACGTGCAGAGAACTAGTGGTTACATGTTGTCTGAAGTGGATGATTCCGTTCCTGATCCGTTGGTTGGCAGTCGAAGGGAAGTGGGTGGTGGTGATGCCTGTTACTTTGGTAACAATTCACAAAACACACACAAGTCTCTCGAGACCAGAAGTTTAAGATGTCGCAGACCACCTGCCTATTTAAATGATTACTGTTGTTGAATATTCTTTCTCACTTTGTTTTTCATTTTTTCCAGGTTATTACTTTTATTTTTATTTTGATTATATAAAGGAGGAAGATGTGTTGTACATGATCAGTTATCTTAATATTGTATTCTTTGTATGTAAAGCCTTTCTTTGTGTTCTCTTTTCCCATTCCTTCTAGAATACCTGCGTGATTTCTACTGTGCTTTGATTACGCATTCCATACCTGTCAGTTGCTTGTCTGGTCAGCTTGTGAAATGTTCGCTTAGCTGCTGTCTTAAATAAAACTTCATTAATTTACCTGAAGATGTCTTCAAGCTGCCCGTTATTGCTTACAACAACTAACTCATAATACCAAGGACACACATCCCTTTGACTAAGGGCCAGTGAAAAACATTGCTAGCACTGACTGGGAATAAAGGAGGAAAGAAACTTTGGTAAACTTTGCTAAATGCTTGTCCCCGCCAAATAGCAGGGTCAGGAGTCAATGAGCTTGGCCAATGACCCACCAACACTGTAGGCCCAGCTACAGGCAGTACCCCCAAAGACTGCACAACCAGGAGGAGCAATCTCACACACCTCCATGATGGCATTACCTCCCTTCAGTGAACTGCTCCATCCAGCCACCATGGCCCGATGATGGAAAACTTGGATTGGCCGTTTGACCAACAATTTCTGATTTATGAGAGTGACAAAACAGTAAAGAGATCCATGCTTTGCACTTTGCATGGGAAGAGGAGTACAAACTCTTTGAAAATCTGCCAGGGACAGGGGCTAAAATAGTTGTCTCCATGGCATTCCCAAAGGTACAGCCTCTACTGGAAAATACCTTTGCAACATCTGGGCTGCTGTCAAAGATTAAGAAAGACAATGGGCCTTGTTTTCAGCGGACAGAGTTCAGGTATTATCTGGACGTCCTGGGGATCAGGCACAGAAAGATAATGCAGCAGTGGCTGCAAGCTAACGGTAAGGTAGTGTGCTTTATGAGGACTCTGAACAAGGCTCTCTGCATTGGTGGGGACGAAGGTGAGGACCTTGAGTAGTGTTTACCCAATTTCCTGTGGGTCCATAGAAAAACACCCATCTCACCGCTCACTGCTCGCCAGTGGTGTTAATGTTCAAGCAGCAAACTCAAGACAACCTCCAGACGGGACCTACTTTTTTCCCCAACCAACTTTATTGCAAATATTAAAAAATACAAAAAAGGGTCAGTATAGAATCGATCAAAACGCTCTGTGTCATCTGTAATTATATGACACATTACATTTGCATAGCCAGAAATGCGATCACAATGAGTTTGCGGCGGCATACAAAAAGAGCTTTAATTACAGGTTGGTGCAGGAAGACCAGCAGGGCTAGTATTTTTAAGGGTGTGGACTCTCCTAGACCCAACGTGGGAAAACTACTCAAACATTAGAGCCTGATGAGACCTACTTGCCAGAAGGGCTAAAGCTCACCAGCTTCAGGTGGGAGTTCAGGTCCTGATCAGAGACAAACTTTCTGGATTGAAGTACCAAACACCCTTCGAGAGTAAGCCATGGATCGTAAAAGAAGTAAAAGGCTTGATGATATGTGCATCCCAGGAAAGAGAGAGTGTAGCACAAAACACCTCATGATTTAGAAAGGTGCTGGTTACTGACGCAAGAGGAGAGAAGAGACAAAAGAAATCCTAGAAAATCCAGGATAGTCAATGAGTCCTCTGAGGGTAACAGGTGCCTCCCAGTTGCGTGACGTTCCTCCCGAAGGAGTGGAAAGACCCCTGGGAAAACCTGCAGAAATCAAGATATCTGGGGAGTAGGAGCCCCCCTACTGGAAAGAAGAATCCAAGCATGCTGCGAAGTTAGAGGTATGACTTACGACCGAACACTGTCCCAGGAAAAGGCCGTCAGGACTACCTTTGGGGTCTCTGGCAGAAGGATTGACATTGTTCAGCTGTGGTTAATGCAACCACTCAATTGGGAAGGCATGTAGGAAGCCACTAAGCCGCTATATGCTGGAGAGACATGCAGCACTCACCCCAAAGGCTGGGTGCGGCTGCAGAGTTAAATAAAGGGACAGTGAACCACTTAAGGTCACTTCCACGACACTGGATCACTGAGTCATGTGGCTATTGCTGGAGCCATGAGGGGACCTGTGGCGTGCCACTACCCAGTTCTCAACTTCAGACTGAGAGCATTCTAGGATCTTGGTCCATTTACACCCATTGAACCACCCCATGTTTCATCATTTTTAAGAATTGTTGAGTGATCCTATGAGGGACAATGAATTAAGGTCCCTGTCCGGGGCATAGTGAGGTGCCGATTTTTGCAGATATGCTCAACTCTTGTCCCAGTGTGCTTCATGGATGTGGTACAACACCTTGAAATTAGTACTGCCATTGACTGGGAGCCAATGATGTGGTCTAAGAGCAAGTCTGATATGATCTATCTTGCATAATTTAAAGTAGAGCCTGGCAATCTGGGCTGTATGTGAATTTCTAGAAACCCGATTTTTATAGAATACCATTACTGAGAAACCATTTCACCTAAGCAGTTTAAAGGAAATCTGCAGAATGAATGGCATTTACCATTTTTTAAAGTGACTTTTGCATGCTTATTTAAGTGTAAATGCAATGGTTGCAGGTCTTATTTTCAGAAACATTGTTATCAGAGATATTTATTGCTTTACTTCAGGGGTTATTACTTCAGATTTATGTCTTTTACATTATCAAACAAATACTTTGTATGCTTTTAATTCCCTAACCCGTCATCACCCCTTAACACCACCCATCCCCGACCCCCTCACAACCCCTAAAAATGATCCACCTTTGCCCTCTAAAAAACCCTCACCACGCCTAAATTCCACTCATCCGAGATCCTTAAACTCCACCTATGCCTAAAAACCCTTCATCATGCCTAAATTATACCCATCCACAAACCCTAAACCTACATTCTACCCCTAAACTCCATGCATTCCTGAACCCTAAAAAACGTATCTATACCTAAACCCCACCCATCACTGACCCCTAAAAACTCTCACACCCTAAACAGCCATGCCAGATACCTTAGAAACCCCTTACTACCCCCAAACACCATCCATTTCAGACCGCTAAAAATCCCTCACCACCCATAAACTCCACCCATCCCTGATCCCTAAAAGTCCTTTCTACCCCTAAGCTCCACACTAAAGAACCCTCACCGCCCTAAAGGAATGTTAATTCCTGAACTCTAAAACTCTTTCCACCCATAAACTCCAGCCACCCCTGACCCTTAAAACACCTCACCACCCCTAAACTCCACCCATTCCTGAGCCCTAAAAACCCTTCACTAGCCCTACACTCTACCCATCACTAAATCTTCAAAACCCTTCACCAGGCCTAAATTCCACACATATATGAACCCTAAAAACCCCTCAAGGCCCCTACACTCCACTCATCTGTGAATCCTAAAAACTTCTTGCCACTCCTAAATTCCACACATTCCTGATCACAAAAAAAACCTTACATTCCAAAAGTCCAGCCATCCCTGAATCCTAAAACCCCCTTCCTACAGCTGAACTTCACCCATCCCTAACCTCTAAAAACACCTCATCATGACTGACTATAAGAACTACCCATATCCTCCACCCAATTTAAATGTACTTTGGATGTTTCCTTAAAATTATATTTCCTTTCATTTTCTGTTGTATTTCCTTAAAATTGCAATTGCTTAAAACCGGTTCACCGTTATTTGGTTTCTTTCAATGTGGTTTCTCAGTTTTCATTTTTCCATTATTTCACATAGTTCAGGCAATCTGCAGTCTTTGTAGTCTAACAGTTAATTTTTTGAGGAGGTCAGCCTACATGACAATAGTTGAGAAATGCAAGAATCAGGACTCTTCTCAGTTCTGATCAGTGATCAATGTAAAGTAATAGAAGGATTTTTCAGATGCTAAATAGATGCATATTTGCTCCTTTTGTCAGTGCCCTGACTTGGGGACCAAATTACAGGTTTGCATTGAAGACTATCCCCAGGATTCTCACAGTGAAGCTCTGAGCTCCTAGGCATGAGAGTCAAACAGAGATAAATCAAGATCAGTGTCTCTGGTCCCTGGGATCTAGGTCTTGGTGTCATTCATGGAAGGTTAGTTCTTCTATAATTCATCCAGTGGAATATTTGAGGTAGGCAAGTAAGAATGCTGGTTGGGTTTTCTGGCTCTGAATCCAGTGAGGAGAGTCCGCATAGAGTCGGAGGGTCACATGAGTCTGCTGGATCCATGCAGCAGCCTGGCTATGTGGTATGAGAGTTTTGTTCACCAGGCCACCTCAGGCGGTGGAGCATAAACGCACCACAGACACTTTTTTTTATCAAAGAAAATATCCCTGCCTGTTGTGGCAAAAGGGAGAACCACTATTGGCAGCTCTGACCAAGGGAGAATCCCTGTCTCCAAGACATGCTGAGCGATATGAAGGCCTACACTCATATAGTATTGAGAGGAAGGTTACCTGTATAGGAGGTAATGTGGAAGAATTGAAGAGGAGTGGCACGAACAGAGGCATACATTGGTGGATTAGATCAGCACCCAGCGAACCGGGAGTGTCAGTTGCAAGGTCATGACACAGCCTTGATGCAGCAAGACAGGTTTTGTATGGTTTGCATGGAATGAAAGATGGAGGTATTGGACAATAATTCCTGTACCACAAGACTGACGCTATTTGTTGTGCTTTATAAATCTAATAACATTAGGGCTTTGATTCTGCAGTTTCTACAAGGTAAGGTCCTGGGTCAAGTGACTCCGGCTCTACTTTTTGTTCACAAGGCAATATGCCTAAGTATGAGAGGGGCTGTGGTTTATAACCTATACAATTATGTTGGGACTGGGTTCACCAGGGTAACCTGAGGCTGTTACTAAGGTTGCCTCTAAATAGAAAACTGCAATTCTGAGGTCACAAGATATTAGTGTTCCTTGACCTTAGCAAGAAAACCCTGACCAAGAGTAAGGAGCTGCAACCTGTTAGAAACGCATTGCTAGTGGCAGGAGTCAAGTGTTACTTCATACCCTGGAAGACTGCATGCGTCAAGTGAGGGAAGACATACTTTTCATAGATTCTCAGGCTGCAAGGAACTTTCTTTAGACCAAGAAAACCTTGAAGAGGGTGAGGGTAGGATGTGAGCAGGGCCGAGAATCACCATGACACTTTCTTCAGCCAGCTGGACGAGGAACTGACTGATACCTTGAAGAGTGGGGAGGAAGTGCTGTTCTGACCTGTTGATTGTCTTTCTATTGACTAAGGCTGGTTTCTTTCTTCCTTTCCCCTGCTTCATTCTTCTTTCATATTCTTCATTGCTGAAACCCACGGAGTGTGTTTTAGTAAGTAGTTGGGTACAATTAACACTGGTCTTGACAGGCTTCTCTGAGCTGATGAAGATTGTTTATCAATGGGCCTTTATTGTGTTACTTTTCAATAAATACTGTCTGTTATTTTTTAAAGGTGACCAATAAACAAGAACCTTTTAAAGACATAACATAATAAGGTTTTACACACCGAACAGGAGATAAGTGCAAACTAGCCGTTTGTATAATGGAAGTAGTGACTACATTGAGACACAAATGCTTTGCTAATAGGTTGGGCGGGGTATTTATAATAATGGATCATCAAACCTTTTGAACAGGATTTAGATGGAATATGCCTTACTGAAAAAAAAGAGATTTTGCTACAACCAAAAAAAGGCATGTTGCACTGCAAATATTTATCAAGAAAAGAGTGGCTGCAGAGCAAGGGCCAAGATATTTGTTTCATAATGGACAAATATTCAATCCTAGCCAAGAAATAATATAAAAAGAAAAGTTGTTTTCAAGCATCTTGGGAAAAAGTGTTATGAAAACAGCTAGTTGCAGAAGATAACTAAACAACACAGCTAAGAGTAAACCCAAAAAGAATGTGTTGCATTGTTGGTACTACATATCTGCAAGGATACACACATGATACATCTGATCTGTGATGAAGGGGGTGTCGAAGGGAGGGGAGACTAATGCATGTATTCAAGGGCTGTCCTAAATACTACACATAGGAGAACATACAATGTGCAGTATAGGAAATACATGAGATTGTGCACCAGAGAACCCCAGAACTTATTTTTTTGTGTCTCCTGATACTTCCACCTTCAATTTACATTGCACTTAATGGAAATAAAGCACATTTTTCCAATACTATTAAGCCGCTAAGCAGGTAATTTCTAGATATTTGGGAACAAATTACATCCATGTTGAAAACTTCACTGCAGCACATGTGGTAACTGTTCTCCATTTGGAACTGAACCGTTGTATTGGAAAGAAATGAGAGAGTTTAATATAAAATGAACATCCTCATGGACCTTTTAGCAATGATAGGTGTTAAAATCAGGTTTCTGAGTGGTAAGATATTCCCCTTGTTGTATTTATCACATGACGTTTTTATCACACCCTGCAATGTTCACCAGACACATTTACTAAAAAAAAAAAACTGACAAAATTGTCTATGTGTAAATGATTCGAAGGAAGGTGAGACATATGGTAATCGATGTGGTAAACACTATTCTTTCATGGAGGGGCCACACCGCCTCACCTTTTTCATAGAGAATAAGAGTGCTGTAGGGCTGAGCAAAGGTCCGCCTGACAGACACTGTTCTTGTTCAGGTCAGGCAGCCAGGAGCTAGACATGCGTTTAATGTGCAAGTTCTTGGCTGCCTGAGTGGAACTTTGCCAGGCTGAGGATTTCACAGCCCTGTGGGCGTGACCGTCTCAGCCTGGCAAAAGTGCCTCAAGGCTCTTCCCCTCATGATGAGGGGCAGCATCCCTGATTGCCTTGGACCTGGATGCTTCTGTTTTAAGCCCTGAAGTGCTTAGGGCCGAGTGCCAATGAGTGACACCTCATCACAGAATGCGGTGGGGTCACCAAGTCTCACTGACCCCTTCCCACTCTGTGACGAGTGAGGGAATGCTGCCTCCCCTCATTAGAAGGCAGAAGTCCCAACCCTCCAAGGACCTTTGAGGCTTTCCTCTTCGGGACCTGCAGGGCAGGTAAGTTTTATGTTTTTGAATGTTTGGGGCATGCATGCAGGTATGTAAAAATGTATGAATTTGTTGAGAGTGAGTGTTGTGAATTGTTGTGTGTGTGTGCGAGTTTGTGAATGCATGGGTGTGAGTGTGTGTATATGTGTGTGTTTGTGGCCTATGCCCACCCCCTCCCTGCCAAAACTACTGGCCGCCCACTGTCACAATTTCAATATCAAGTGATAATTCATTCCTGTTGTGGGAACCATGTCCCAGTATCTCTCATGGCTGGTCATCTAACCTGCTATTAATCCCTGCAGTGAGAACTCAATCAGAGCGATTTGTCTGTCTTTCTGCCTCCCCTGCTTCCATATAAACAGCCAGCCATATGCAAACCTCTCAAATATTGCCCCAGGATCCCTTGTGGCTGATCACCTAACACCGCTGTGGCTTACAAACCAATCCGAACCATTGCTTCGTTCTCAGGCCTTCACAGCCTCTACCGGTTCCTCTTTGCTGGGATATCTCTTGCTTGGATGTCCTCAGCACCACATACATGTGCAATTTTTGTTTGGAAGTGTTGGAGCATGAAGGAGCTAGTGCTAGAGCCCCTACCTTTCAATAAGCCACCCACGCCACGCGCATCCCACATTAAGATAATCATAAATAGAGAGAACCACACCCTAATCACCCATGTGGATACCAACGCTTCATTGAAAACATAATTTTCCTAACCTAAACCCTCTGCACCTTCGGATTCCTAAGGGCCCATAGAAAACAAGCACACTAATTTGCAAACAAGAAAAGAAATGAAGGGAGGAAAAAAACCATAAATGTCCTTGTACAACTCTTGTTCCTGTCAAGTAAATTTGCTGGTGATATCACAGTGGATTTATTAACCTCATCTCTGTATCACTACTGGTATGTACACGTATGTACACATAGGTAGAAATGGCGTGCTCTTTGGACTGCTGCCGCCAGAGTTAGCTCCTTTAAAATCATTAAATAAGATGCTGATGAGGTGCTGCGAATACCCCTCCTGACAGTGAAAGCTAAGTCAAATATATTGATAGAGATCCTCCAACTAGTGTTGGCATCCTTGGACCCTCTACTACCTTTCAACACGGCACTTTAGAACCTATTAAGGTGTGAGATAAGCCCACGGCTGCTCCAGCGAACAAGCCAATCACCTGCTGCTACCGGCAAGTACCAGAGAACCCTGAGCTCCTATCCACCTATGCATCACGGAAAGCTTGGTGGGCAAGGTCATGTCTTCCTCAAAACAAAATCCAGGAGCCTTACCCAAGACATCTCCCAACAGGGAGTCAAAGAAGTTGGAAATTATGTGTGTAGGAAAAGTTGTTGTTGCAGTAGTCCCCCGACTTTATGCCTGGTATTTGATGCAACTTTGACTGAAGTGCAGTGGGTTCCTGCTAACCAGGTCCCCAGTGCCAATGTTCTTTCCCCAAAACAAGACAACTGGTCACTTGATCCCAAGTGGCCAATCCTTTATCACCTCTGTAAGCCCCTAGTAAGTGGGACCCCTGGTACCTAGGGCATAGGCACTAAAGAGGGTCTCTAAGAGCTGCAGCATATCTTGTGCCACTCTAAGGGACCCAGCAACAAACTCTCACAGGCTGCCACTGCAGGCTGCCTGACGAGGTGCTCTAAAAAGTGAAAACACGACATAGCACACACTTGTGTAATATTCAGTAGTTACCCCTACAGCAGGCCTTACAGCCCTAAGACATGGTGCATTATATTACATGTGAGGACATATCTGCATGAGAAAATAGGTCCGTGTGCTGGTCAGTTCCATTACTACCCGTACAAGTGATCAGGCAAGCCATTTTAAAACATGTGCTGGACACTGGTAGAAAAGAGTTCCCCATCTACATGACAGCTTCACTGAAACCAGGGATGTTTGTTATCAAACAAATCATATTAATAAACTCACACCGATTCCAGTGATGGATTTATTAATACATGTACCCAGAGGGCACCTCAGAGGGGCCTTCTGAAATCCTACCAACTACTGCTGTGCTGACTGACTGGTCCTAGCCAGCCTATGACCACAGACGAGATTCTGACCCCCAGGGGTGAGGGCCTTTGCTCTCAGAAGGTCAGGAACAAAGCCTGCCTGGGCAGAGAGTGTTAACACCCCTTGCCATAGGATGACCTACAAATTAGCATTCAAGGGCAGGGGATTCAAAGAGCCTGCTGCCTTTGGGATGCAAATATGGCTTATCTCACCGTAGAGGACGCAGACCCCCATTGCCCAGAGCCCTTTGACACCTTAATAGGAGGGAAAATTAGTAGTCAGATAGGCATGCCCACTCCAAGGCTAGTACCACCCCTAAGGTGGGCTACATGCAGTGGATATGACTTTTCAAAGTCTGCCATCTTTGTGATGGCATGCTTGGGAACTCTGGGACAGGGCTATGCCAACTTCCGACAGGAAGTGGTCATATAGGGGGCATAGTGACCCTAGGGGTAAGTAGCCCATTGGCTATTACCCTACACTCCTCTAATGCCTCTAAATATAGTATTTAGAGGATCCCCTAGCACCAGGAGATTAGATCCTGCTGACCAGAAGAAGAAGGGCCGAAGAGCCACGAAAAGCAATAACTGAAAGAAGCAACTGACTTGGTGTCAAGCCTGCCAGCCTGCCTGCTGTTGCCAACGATTGCGCCAAAGTCGACTCAACCTGTACACTGCTGTGCCTCCAAAAGCCTTGGAGGACTGCGAGCACTTCTGCCAAGACCCTGGAACTCCTGTGGAGCAGCAGAGCTGTTCCCCTGTACCTTGCAAGTACCCATGAAAAAACTGAGAGGACTATAAGCCCGCATAAACTCAACACCTACCAGCACCACTGCACCCTTCACTCCAAACCCGAGTTGACGTGGGCCAATGGTGCTAGCGTGGTCCCCCAGCCCTCCAGGGAAGAAACCCACCTTGGGTTTGCCAGGAGGGGACCCCTCAACGCCCCCTGCATCCTCTTTGCATAGACCCTGCGAGCGATCCAGTGACAAAAACCCGATGCCTTAACACACCTCTAAACCCGTTGCTCCTGGAGAAGAGGATCTAAGGTGTCCTCTTGTCCCTGAGCATTGTGAGAGTTGTGCCCACTTGCTGGTTCAGCCTGACTGGATTCCCAGTCCAATCCTGCAGCCTCTTTTCAACCGAACCGATCCCCAATGGCTAACATTGGGCACCCGATGCTGAACAGCACCTCTGCACCCGACCTTCCAACTGCTGCCCGAGGTGACCTGTTTGTGCTGCCTTGGACCTTGCCCCATACTCACCTTAACTCCGGGCGATTGGTCCTGTAAGTCGCTGTGAAGTACCTGTATGCAATGTATGTCTTTCCTTCATATGATATCATTACAGCTTCAGAAATTGCACAAAGTGTTGATTTTTCAAACCTGTAAAAATTCATAACTCAAAATGTACTTACCTGATTTTGATGATCTTGAAAAGTTATAGAAAGATAACAGTTATTTTAATAAATTGGTGTGGATCTCCTTATTGAGTCATGTGCATTATTTATTGGCTGTGTGTGTATTGCAAATGTCTATCACTCCTCTCTGATAAGCCTAAGGCTGCTCGACCACACTACCCCCTAGAAGAGCGCCTTGGGATTGCTAGAGCAAGCCCCTGTCCACTCATAAGGGATACCTGGACTCTTTGCACAGTATACCTCTTTATGGTATACTATATAAAGAGCCAGCTTTCTACAATGGGGAAGAAAGTCTTCGCTGCAGGGAGTCTGGAACTTCAATCTATCAATGCTACTTGCTTACTGGCCTGATACACCCAACGCACCATGGAAAATGGTGAACACAGTGGTACTGAGCCTGCAGGACCACCTAAAGGATACCTTGCGAATATGGTCAGTGATGGACAAGACACAGAAAGACAGATATGAAGGGCAGGCTTAGACACTGGGCTCTCCTCTAGAGTAACAGAGATGTGCCGCCAGGCTCTGTTCAATGGACTGCTTGGAAGATGTCAAGGCTAGTTTAATAGACATGTTCTTTGATGGTTCATGCCTCTTCAGCTATAAGATTGATTCAGCCTTCAGAACTTCATAACAGAGCTTGTGACAGATCTCTCTCAAGGAGAAGCATCTACAGCCCAAGACTTCCACAGGTAGTACTGTTGATTGGGAGCAGATAGAGATGTCATATTTAGACTCCAATTAATTGTGATTTAGAATCCTCTACAATGGTAAATTCAGATTTTAAGTTACAATTCTGAAAATGCCACTTTCATAAAGTTCAGATAGAACTAAATGTACCTTTACTGACGCTAATTACCAAACCATTTGATTCGTTATTGTGGTCATGAAAATGAATTAGTGTGGCCACATTTTATTATATCTTAACTTTTCAACAATTTTTTCAACATGTTTTTAGTCTTTTTTAGTGATAGCTTATTATGCAATAAACCATACAAAATAACTTTTTATATGAAAAACATCTGTACATTAACAGCTAGAAAAATAAAAGTTCCGGGAATCATCGGATAAATGAAGTGTAACCAATACAAAAGGAAGTCTCATTCATGGACACTCTCCAATATTCAGTCAATAAAACACATCAATAAGAAAAATGGAGAACTAAAAGTGAATTGAAAAATAACTTGTCATCCAGTTCCTGGCCCTGAGAAGAACACTGAATTCTGAGGTTCGAAACGCATCAAAACTTTCAAACTAGGGAGTTGGTTTAAAGACTTCGGGAAATAGGGAACCTGAAGAAAAAAGAAAAAAAAGTTTAGGTCCTTGTTGTAAGCCCAGTAAAAGGTATCCAACCCCTATCTATGCTTTATTTTAGGAGTATAGAGAAATGTGACAAATCTAAAATTACTCCTTGAATATTGAAGTTGAGAACTGGAACATCACAAAGTTGCTATTAATGTACAGATGTTTTTCATATAAAAATTGTTTTGTATGGTTTATTGCATAATAAGCTATTGCTAAATAAGTACGTATGACACAAGTATTCCTAATGTTGTGGTGGCATGTAATATTTTTTGTTATGTTTCCACAATTGGTGTTGTGTTCCAAAGTTTATGACATGTTGTGACTAAAAAAGTTAGAAAATTTGATGAAAATGTTACAATATAATAAAATGTGGCTATACAAATTAAGTTCCGTGACTACAATAAGAAAACAAATGATTTGGTAATTGGCGTCAGCAAAGCTAAATTTAGTTCCATCTGATGTTACATTGGCCTTACCTTACTGACAAAAAATAGGCCCAATCACTTGGTTATTACTTTTAGAAAGTTGGCATTTTCCTGTCCTTACCATTTGTGCCTTCTGCCAATGTCCTGGGCCACATGACTGTGAATGCTCTGCTTTTGGGGTTTGTGTATTCCTCCCAGACATTGGGGCAAATGGGGACTAGCTGTTGGCAGGATGGGCCATCCTGCCAGGATGGCTGGAGGCGAAGCTGTTCCCTCCCCCTCTTACACATAAAGGAACATTACACAAGTCTTTCATCACCCCTGAATTCCTGAAGCATTGGCAGGGGAAGGGCAGAACGTTCTAGAACCAGATGTGGGGGTAGTATAGGAAATCCTCACCTTCATAGGCTGGAACTAGGTATAAATATTGGAGCTCCTGAACCACTCATCAGTACACGCCTGGACCTGTGGGCATCACAGAAGAAGTACTGCCTTGCTCCCCAGAGGACTGGCCTGCCGTTTGAGGCCTGCCTTGCTCCTAAGAGAACTACCCTGCTGCTACCAGAGGACTGCCTTTCTGCTTGAGGACTGACTTGACACCCTCAGGGCTGCCCTGCTCCGTGAGGACTGCCCTCCTTTCTGGAAAGGAGCGGGGCTCCCAAACCCCTCAACCAATAACCTAATTTCTAACACTCGCACTTTACTCAGAGCTCAAAGGTAGAGAGTAAAGGTGGTTCTGGGTTGTCCATTTTGGCCGCACAGATAATGGTTTCCTCTCTTGATGGAAATGTCCCCTCGGGCTCTGTGAGGCTTTTGTTTTACAAATTAGAACATTGTGCCCTCTAGGGGCGGAATGTTCTCATAGCCTTAGAGCCCTCCGTAGCGGGCTCTACCACCAATTAAAGTCCCGCTCCCTTGTTAAAGGCCTGAGCCGAACGCTGGAGTGGGCCTTTAATGGCCGGTAGAGCCCGCTACGGCAGGCTCTATGACTATATTATTATATCAAGAGTGTTTTATTTACACATGCTTCTGTATGCCTGCATAGAGTAAGTAATGGGATAATGAATGGATGAGGAGGTAATATCTTGATTACTTACCACTAACCTTCATTATTCCGGGGGGCGTGGCTAGCCGCCTAAGATGGCGGTCGGGACTTGGTAGAGCTCCGGTTCCCTCGGGGGGGTTTCACTTCTCCTGTGCCGCCTCCCGGACCAATGGATGACCGGAGACATCGCCAACATAACGCTGGGGTCCCCCGACTTGCTCTATGCCCCGAATAACCCTTCCGACTACGGAGAGGAGAGGGTTCCGATCCTGGCCCGGTCCGCTGTGGTGCCCATGCGGAGGCCGGACGAAGGCCGGGATATCGAGTGTGCTGTGGCCGCGCGGGGCGCGAGCGGCTGACGCGCCGTGATACGAGGTTTGTCCTGACTATACGAAGCATCGAGAGGGCGGCGGAACCTGCCTAGAAGCTGCAAAGGCTGCATTCCCCCTAATCTCTACAACGATGCTATTCCCCCCCCCCTGTGTGCGACAGGAGACACACCACCATTTACTGAGGATCGAACAACGGATGACTATGCTAGAACAGGAGGCAGTGACGGACCCTGACAAGAAAGAGAAGTTGCAGGCTGCCTGTATAGACCACGATGAAACTCTGGAGACACTGCGGACAATAGATCATAGAGCATTTCTGCAACGCAAACACACAGAGGCAGACCAGTCTGGTACTCTGCTCGCCCGCATTGTCCGGGATAGACCCGATCTGCCGGTCATAACTAGAATCCGTACACCTCAGGGACATATAGTACATACCCAACGAGAAATAAATACAGCCTTTTATGACTACCTTAGTACGCTTTACGCAGTACCTACTCCTGTGGAAAGCTCTACTATAGCGGAGTTCTTGCAGGCTCTCCCCATCCTGACAATTTCCGATGAAATACAACAGGGAATAGATGGCCCCATAACCCAACAGGAAATTCGAGCTGCGATAAAAGGTCTGAATCGTAATAAAACACCTGGGATTGACGGGCTACCCATTGAATTCTACCATACATACTCAGAGACTCTAATACCTGCACTGGAAGCAGTATATAAAGCCGCCTTCAAGATTGGTCATCTACCACAATCTACCATGCAAGCGCTAGTTGCGTCATTACCCAAGCCAGGTCGCGATGGCTTAGAGTTATCTAATTATAGACCCCTTTCACTACTAGCGACTGAATATAAAATTCTGAGTAAGGCTCTTGCCAATCGTATACAGCCATATCTTAACGCACTCATACACGATGACCAGTGCGGGTTCCTACCGAATCGTAGTACATCTCTTAATACCCGACGGCTACATTACGTCATGAAGGCTACTCCACACGCTTACCAGGCTGCAGGATGCATAGCGCTAGACCTCCGGCAGGCCTTTGATTCTCTCTCCTGGGACTTCATGTTCGCGACACTTCAACGCTTTGGGTTCCCGGACACATATCAAAAATGGGTACGATTATTATACACATCTCCCACGGCCAGAGCACGCACAGGCCGCTACATATCAGACCAATATACAATACATAGGGGTACTAGGCAGGGATGTCCGCTATCCCCTCTGTTGTTTGTTATTGCGCTGGAGCCTCTAGCGATAGCACTTAGAAGATCGGCAGACCGGCTTGGTATATCCATTAATGGGTTCACCCACCTAATTTTAATTTATGCAGATGACTTCCTCTTATATCTACGGGACCTAACAGCGGATAACACTCCTCTCCCCGAAGTGTTTGCTAATTTTGAACGTCTCTCGGGCCTGGCCATAAACCCGGGGAAATCTGTGGTTTACTTCTTTCAGGAAACATCACGCCCCAACAATCTACAGTTCGGAGATCACACCCTGCCAGTTGCCACCGCCACCTTTAAATATTTAGGTATTCAAGTTTACAGAACACAGGCGGATCAAATTGAAGGTAACATTATGCGGACCATAGCGGCCCTTCGTGCCAGTGTAGCCTTTTGGTCCTCTTTGCCGCTATCCGTGATGGGGCGTATTGCCATCTCAAAGATGGTGATGCTTCCTCGCCTCTTATATTATTTTGTGAACATACCTGTTGTTCTCCCACAGTCCATTTTCAATATATTGAATACACTATTGGTGGACCTAATCTGGGGAACGGGCCGTAGAAGAGTGAGTCTCCGGAAACTGCAGCTGGAAACCCGGAGCGGCGGCCTGGGGGTACCGGACTTCAGGGCCTACTACTATGCCAGCCAACTCCAATGGCTCTCCTATTGGACCGCGGGGAGGAATTTACAAGAAATTGGGTACACACCTAGAGATTTGAATCGGGGTGAGCTACATTCACTACTCTTGCCTAAAGCCAAGATCCCTGTGGATAGCCCCCCCTACTGAAGATCGCTCAGGCGTTATCATATGCCTCCCAAACACCGCCTTACGCGACGAATATCCCCCTCTTGGGCATTTCTACACCCCAAGGTAGACTCACGAAGGCCAGGATACAGGACTGGGTAGACGTGGGGGTGGAGGACATCGGGGCATTTTTTGGTGATGGAACTATGCTTGACCACGATTCATTTGTCCAGGCTACGGGCGCACCACCACGTTTATATCTATTACACGCTACTGTTTCACATTCTATTAAAAACACATGGGCCCCACAGCGCAGCGAACCCTCCCAGCATAACTTGGTACACCTCTTATACTACATGGGAAATGGAGGACACTTGGTACGATGGTTATACACGGGTATCCGAGCGCATGCAGCAATCGCACTCACATCCCTTAGAATGCACTGGTCCGAGGATTCTACTACGGAACTCACGGACAAGGCTTGGAAGTGCATGCTAGAACACCCTAAAAAAGTATCACGTAATGCGAAACTAAAATTCATTCAGACAATGGTCCTTTATCGGTCATATCTCACCCCTAAGAGGATTCATCGCATGTTCCCAAGTTCCTCCCATTGTTGCCCCCGTTGTAAAGGAGACGAGGCAGACTTCCTTCATATGCTCTGGTCCTGCCCCCACCTCAGAGACTACTGGGAGAGAGTTCGTCATTCTCTAAGTGAAGTCACACAAATCCATGTTTCGGACGATGCTCTGAACTGCCTCATGGGTCTCCGCGGCCGCACAAAGGTGCAAAAGGTACGATTGAGATTTTTAGACTTAGCCCTTATATTAGCAGTGAGAGCCCTCACCATGAGATTGAAGTCACCTAGATGTCCTGCGGTCTCTAGCTGGCGGGCCGATATGCTTCAGTGGGGGAGGGCGGAGGGAGCTGCCCTCCGAAAGGAAGAAGAACGGGGGCTGCGAAAACAACCCATTTCGATGGAATGGAGATCATGCTACAGGAGTTCGAATCATTTGACTTATTGTCCCCACAGGGTACCCCACACTTATAATACACAACATCCCTCTAAGATTCTTGGTTTTTGGGTTCAGAAGACAAGACCCACACATTATAACCCAAGGGCGCTACAGACCTATCAGAGTTACACTACTGGTATCCTACGTTGGATTATTACGGAAGTCCATTATCGACTAACCAGGAGTCCGGGGTGGGAGGGCTAGGGAGGGAAGGGAGGTGGTTGAATATGTTATTCTTGTTAATCTGAAATGTACATGCTTTATGCAGCCAACTACTTTATCATAACTACGATATCCCTGATGCTCACTTTGTCATGGAAGATTGATTGTCCTTTAATTCTTATCGAAGAGTATAAAAATATATGGTACTTTCATGTCAAATATATGTAATACATGTTATAAATACAAAAGACTGTCACCGTACAATAATTACTGCATTGGATAGAATGTCATGGTCATCAATAAAGTATGTTTAAAAAAAAAAAACCCTTCATTACTCCGATTCCTTATTCCTAGTCCAATTACTTACGTTCCCTTCCTCCCTCTCTTCTTAATGTTTGGGAGTGTTTGTGGCGTCTTGGTATTATTAAGAAGTGGAGACATCTTGTTTCCCCTAATAATTGGAGCGGGTGAGCTTGTTTTCATTAAAAGATGCTTGATAGGGGGTGAGTGTCCCAATGTTGAGGGTAAGTAATGGGACGAGGAATATGGAATCAGAGTAATGAAGATTACCAGTAAGTAATCCAGACATTGCTGCTGCACTGAGACAGAATATTAAGATTGAATGGGACACAGCATCAGAAGCCACCTTGAGGATCAACAAGATAAGAGCAGCAGCACCACCCTAATCAATGATGCTGCATAAGTGGCCTAAACTGGACTTAAAGCGAATTAAGTTCCAAGGGCAGCATGAGAGCTTTTCTGTGAGTTGTACAAAGTGCTGTTATCTGTGATACACACACAACATATTTTTTTTAATTGCTATTCCGCTACTTTGACCACATAACGTGGCAACAATGAACAGGTTTTCCATGCAACAGGATTAAGCCTGTTGATGATAATGTGATTAAAAAGACTGATTAGAACAGAGATGAACTTTGTCAGGAGCAAAGTGAAAAATAAGTGGCTTGGATTGGGTAGGAACCAGATTTTACCTTCAGCATATTTTTCTGTACCTCCATCAAAGGTAATAGAGCAAATTAAGGGGAATTTCTTTGTATCTTCATGTTAGAAGAGGGCCTAAAGAATTTCTGAATGAGTTTAATTTTGTCTTGAAAGAAGTCCACCGGAGAACCCCATTAAATAGCAGAGGGAGTGGTAGTAGAAGAACAGCGATGTGTCTGAAAAAAAGTCCTTTGACCAGCCAGAAGACCTGTTTACAGGACTGGACAGCTGTAAGTGCCTGTCCACTAATGTATCTAGAGCAGACATTTATTTTGTATAAGCTGTAAGAGCTGTGAGGAAGGTTTGTTTATCCTAAGGTAAGTATTTGGTTCTTGAGTCCAATACTACCATATAGTTTTCACATGCAGAAGCATCTAAATCGGATATTGTAATATGGCACTGAGGGCCAAATAATGTTGCCCGTGCTGTGCTTATTTGGGACAATGTCATCAAAGGAAGGTGTAACCCAGAGGTTAAAGATGGCAGCTGCAGTATCCTCAGGGGTGCTGGGGAGCCAATCAAATGTAGCCAAAGCTCCAGCAAATTTCTGGTATTCATTTTGGACAGACAGTGCTGATAATGTGTAATGCGAACCAAGTGTCAGTTCTGTTCTTGGGAGCAAAATTTAGAAAAAATGCTTTATGATCCGCCCACACTAAAGAAATGGATGAAAGTTATGAAACAAAATTGGGTGGTGGGAAAATATGTTGAAGTCCTGCTTGATGTGCAGGGAAAAACATCTATGGTGAGCAGCCAATAGAACCACTGTAATAAAAAAAGAACCTATTCAGCTAGAAGATTGGAATCAACACAGAGAACAACCTTGGAAGCAGAAGCTCCCCAGCCAAAGAATGTAGAGAGTATCATACAAGTTATTTAGGGTAATGGTTAAATGCCCGGTGTATGTGAGTACTGTGCTGTGGCTGCAGCAAATGTGTTGTCTGCACCTAGGAAGCAGTGTAGAATCATAACTTAGGACTAATACGATGAAGTGCAATCTGGTGGAATAACGCCCTTAGTACACAATGATGGATAAGTGTCCAAAAGGGTGCAATGGAGTGCTTAAATAAACCACTTTTTAAAATAATTTGCTAAGCAAAAATATATATTTTCGTAACAGGGACGCTTACAGTGATACCCAAGATTATTACTCATGGTTGGCTTGATAAAAGTCAAATAATAGGTCAACTGATATGAGGTGCATTATGGTCACAAAATATCTTAATTACAGGCTGTAATAAATGATAAACTGATGCAAAGTTACTGTCCTGTAATATACCTCAGGGATAAGTCCAAAGTGTGTGCAACATAGTAGTGTGACCTGTTTCAACGTAAAGCACGGGGGTAAGATGTATGAAGTGTTACTTCTTTAAGGACAGATAAACTGCATGACGTTTGGTAACGTGCAACATGTCATATGTATACCGCACAGTGATGCAGCCTTGGGATTGATATATGAAACATTAGGAAACCTACAGAGCTGCGTCCATGTATTTTGTTGTTTCCATAGTGAAGCTATGTTATTGTGTGACGGGAAACCTACTGCAGCTTGTTGAGGTTTTCCAAAGGGTGAAGGAGGTACCAACATGAAATGAAAGTAAGCTGTTAGGTCATTCATTGGCTGATACGGATCCAGGCTGCCTGTCCTCTGGGTCAAGATAGGTCAGAGCTACTATGAACATACTGACGTCTGTAGCAAAAATAATATCAATGTACCTGCAAATTTGTTTAAGTGTCAACATAAGGCCAGTTTGGCAGTGTATGCAATAAAGGATGAATTACCTCTGGATCCTGTAGCAACACTGAACAATACAACTTTAACAAGCAGCACTGCAAGGAAACTGTTCATTCTGTGGAAACGAAAATAAATAAGTTCAGAGATCAATACATTAGTCATATATAAGTATAAACATGCACCCTTACCAAACCATAATCATATTGACTCACAACTGCAGTCAAACATAAGTATTTATGTATGACACAGAAACTTATAAGTAGATTAGCACATGTGTAGATACACCACTCATCAACACTCATACATGCCTTTTCAGACTAAACCTCAACAACAAACAGACCAACTAAAAAACCTAAACCTTAGGCATACTCATACACAACCACCCTTGAACATACATGCATGCACACACTCTGTAACACCTAATGTACAGGCCGAAACATACAAATGCACTGCAACATATACAGTTACAGAAAAGGAAACAATCAGAAAAGTGGCACTTTTCCAAATAATGGTTTATTAGGTCTAGTACATGGATATCTTACCTGTGCTGTAGTGTCAGGGCCATCTCTTCCACTAGAGCAGTCAGGATTGTGTATCTTCATACTCATCAGCTGCTGAGACCAGGTTTATATACCATTCAGGATCCTGATTATACATGAACTTCTAATGCTCTCTTTGCATACCATTTATAAAATGTTATTTCCTTGTTGTAAAAGAACAGCTGCAGAGCTGTGAGGGCGTGTAACCATCAAAATACTTCCTCCTTACAATTCCAAGAACGTTTCTTGAAACAAAGCCACTTTCTTTGACATTTTGAAAATGAACAACCTTATCTTAAGTCCTGGATCAAGGTTGTGTAAGCCACACTCAATACACAATTCATGCTGACATGGGGGTGGCTGTATTTCTACATGTGAAACTTCCTCAAATTGAGTGAAATGTGTGAAAATGCACTCCTTTACATTTCCGTTCCCACTATGGAGCCACACTTCATTTAGAAAACCTAATTTTGCACACTAATCACTCCAATAGAGACACTTCTTTGGTTCCAAACAAACATCTAAGTATTTTCCAAAATCCAATGCTTCACTTTGTTGGGGCTAAAGACCCTAACCATCTCCATCTCTACCATTTAAGACATGTGTTCTTTGTCCCCATACATAGACCCAGTTTTTGGAGTGTTTGTGGGGCTTCTAAATCCACTTTTTGGCAGGTGGCCTGTTACTACCAACCTCTAGATGATCCGCTTAGACTTAAACAGTGGCTTACACTTGAGGGAAATGAGATAGGGAAAGTGAAGAAAAAAAATGATAATGTAAGTAGTATAAGAGGGAGAAGAGGAGAAACAGAAGCCCAAGAGTGAGGCACACATAAGAATAAAAGGAAGAAATGGAGAAATGAACTCTGACTGCAAGAAAAGAAGCAGTTATGAGATTCATGGAGAGGCATAGATAGAGAGCTAAAAAGAAACACGGTTAGAAAGGTCGATAAGGACAATGCAAGCATTGTGTCAGGGTTCCCCTCCTTCAGCCGACCATTCAGTTGTGTGCATGCAAAATCTCCTTTAGATATCTGTTGAACCTCTGTGAGGTGTCTGCAAGAGGTCAGTGAGCTGCCTAAAGCAGCTCAGTGAGCGGTGTGCAAGAGGTAGGGGGGTGTCAAGCAACTCTGGCACCTGAAGGAGGGAAGTGAGGTGCATGTAGATGAGTAAGGCATTGAGTTTAATGAGGTGCATGTAGTACAGTTAGATACATTAAGGTTAATAAGGGATGTTGTGATGGGAATATCCCCTGCATGGTGTGCAGTAGAGTTCCCCTGCAGTGAGTGCCTGACTGTGAATATCTGGTACACTGAGTTTTGATTTTGGCCAGAGTTTGACACTAATCTAGCATGTGTGCAGCAGTTTAAAGGGGCTGTATACAAGAGTGCCCGCATTGACAGACAGAAGACTACTGTCCTGGTAAAGCACCTAGAGCAGTGGTGGCAGCGTACCATGTTTTGTGACTCCATAGTTGTGACTAGGTCTTTTTATCTGTGTCACTGGAGTAGAGTCCAACTCATGCAAAGTTCTACTTATCAACTCATAGTGCTAACATTCTAATTGTGTGGTGTGCATGGAAATGTATGTTATGTGTGAGTGAGTCAAAGAAATGGATACCTGCGGGATCTATTTTGCATTCCGCAGGCCTGGACTTTGCTCAAGATGAAGGTGAGGGATGCCTTTCTAGACAGAGGAATTTATTGCTGGCATTGTGAAGCTAGAGGGTGAGAGACCTAGAAACTGAAGAAAGGGTAAAGGAGACAAAACTGCTTTAGAAAACTGATTAGCATTTTGCTTGGCAAGGGCAGATGAGAGGGGTGAAGGGTGAAACTGCAGACTCTGCTGTTCAAGATGAGGGGAATCTTAAGCTGAGGTCTCATCTTGCCTTTGAGTTTTCTTTCTCTCATTACACAACCAAATGCACAAACCTCACACCTCTTTGTACCACCAGGCTAAAGACTGCCCTATTGTGGGAAGAATAACTACACAAAAGCTGTGCCTGGAGAGCATTCTGAAGAGGACTACTTCTGAAGATGCAGACAATGGATACACATTTTGATACTTATGGTTCCAGTACTAATTCCTCAATGGCTAAGGAAGGGAGTGTTAAACTGAGTACTCAGAGGATTGCTGTGCAACCAGAGCTTGTGTCTGCCTGACCCATAGGTGAGGGGACATCACCCCAGTTTGACCTCTAGCTAGAAGATCTGTGTATCTGCCCTGAAGCGCCTAGAAGTCTGTCTGTTAACAGAGAGAGCGAAGGAGCCTGACAATCCTGTAAGAGGAACATCTGTCCAGGAAGAGGAAGGTTCCGCATCTCAGGTGTCTGTAGAGCAGCCAAAAAAAGTAGATTGAGTGAATCTCTGTGAGTGGAGCCTACAGTCTCTCTGTGATGATTGTGGACAGTAACAGCAAAGTCTCAGATTGTGATCACAATGGCCCAGTCAGGGCTTAAATCAAGAGATTAAACTCTACCTGTGTGATTTTACCTAAACAATAAGCTATTTAGGCTAAGAAAAAGTAAATTTTATCATGATTCTTCTGCGTTCCCTCATAGCTCAGTGTGAATGCCTGGACCTGTTTACGGGGTCTGTTCCGCAGTTTTGCCAGAACGAGATCTGCCAGCAGCACCATGAGTCTTAATTTCACTGGAGCTCATTCTTGCAAACTCTAATGCTCCTTGAGTAGGGAGCGGGTCTTGTGCCATATGTTGTAATGTGTTTAATGGACTGTTGAAAATATGTAAAACTTGACTCATCTGTTTTCGATACCACTGCAAGGTTTCTTCTGACTTTTGAAGCAGGGTCTAGTTTTTCCCATATAGTGCCCCAGGCCTATTCTGACCACATCTGAAGCATAAGAGTCTCAATTGTCCCTGCCAGCCCATAGACAGGGTTGTGTTAAAATTGTCCACACTGCCTTGAGCGTCTAGAGAGGCAGTAGGCCCCAAGCCCTCCTGTACTCTCAGATGTATCTCTCCTATGACCTTTTCGTGTACATCTCTCTGAACATCAAGATGTAGCAATAACAGGATGTGTCTGTCATTTAGAAGAACAAAATTGGCCAAGAGTAGGAGTGGGGGCCAACTGGGCCAACTGGGACTTTCCACAGCTTTAGAAAATACAAGTGACGTCTAACATTTCGTGATTCTGTGGTCAATAAGTTCCTCATTAAAAGAGTATAAATGATCTGCTCTTCAGTCCATTTGACGGACTACCTCGCACAAGTGACCCCTTGGGCCATGATGCGTGTGCCCCCTCAGCCATCTTCTCTAGCATCTTTGGCTTTTGCTGAGGCTCTAATGCTTATTATATTTTGAAACTGTCTCTTTCTCTCTCCTCTGCATTGCCATGATTTTTAAACTTACAAAATTGCATGATTTACTTTTTCATCTAGGAAGGTGTCTCTGAAACTTGTTATCTTCTAGATTACACGATGCTATTTTTGATTAACAATGTGCCTTTGACATTCATTGTTTAAACTTGTTCTTCGAATAAAGTGCCACTCTGACTCAGTTCCTGCATCTCACAAGTGTTTCCTTATTTTAGATAGAGCACCCCTGCTCAAATTAAGCTGGTATATAGCACCCTAAAAAAACCACCCTGCAACACTTTGAGGCACAGAGGAATTCCTTTCATGTCCCCATGAAAGTTGTGTTGAAAGGGGGCTGTCTGGCCCTTTTAATACCAAAACCAGAAATGTAATTAGTTGCAATGCAATATACCTATAAAGCTATATAAAAACACTTCATATAAAGGTTGTTAGTCAAATTTAGAATGTATCTGCATAAATCGAGCTCCCGGATCTCTCCTGTTAATGCAGAAGGTGAAATCTAGATAATCACAAAACAGAAAGCCCATAAAACATCTAGCTGATACAATATAACACACAGGGCGATAGGAATTTTAAGTGGCTACCTTCTCTTTCATTAGACGTCTATTTCACCAGTCTACCAATAGTAGTTGATTCTGATGTGCAGGCTTAATAGAATAGGATTAGTTCCATCTTGATTGCTTCACATTTACTCTATGACGCTTTGCTGGGCACACTTGCTGGTGGGAGCTGACATACTTGCCCATAGAACACCCTGTCCCGGGGTGCACCACACCTAAACACCACCGCAGCTGCTGATTTGGGAGAGGTGTGGCCATCGCGCTTATAGTGCTGCCTCCCCCCACATGGCGTGGGACGCTTTGCTGGGCACACTTGCTGGTGGGAGCTGACATACTTGCCCATAGAACACCCTGTCCCGGGGTGCACCACACCTAAACACCACCGCAGCTGCTGATTTGGGAGAGGTGTGGCCATCGCGCTTATAGTGCTGCCTCCCCCCACATGGCGTGGGACGCTTTGCTGGGCACACTCGCTGGTGGGAGCTGACATACTTGCCCACAGAACACTCTGGTGGGACCTCCAGTCCCAGGGTGCACCACACCTAAAATCCGCTGCAGCTGCTAACTCGGGGAGATGTGGCCTTCGCGCTTATAGCGCTGCCTCCCCCCACACAGCATGGGACGCGCTCAGGCATGCCCGTCAGTGCCCATCCTAGCCTGCCAGAGGCTGGGCTGGGCCACCCTTATAAGGATCTCACTTTGGGCAATTAAGGTACTATGAGCGTCCTTCCGTTTTAATTGAAGGGCTATTCTATTGGTCACTCTGTTCAATCAGTCAGATCCCATATTCATTGTGCTGAAAGGTGTTGCCCTGAGTTCAGGAAAGCTGAGGATGGTGGGGCTGGGGTGATGTCGACGAAAGCCAAGAAAGTTAAAAGGCCCTGAAGCAAGCAAGGGGGAATCAATCAATCAATCAATCACGGCATTTATAGAGCGCGCTACTCACCCGGGAGGGTCTCAAGGCGCTGGGGGAGGGGGTAAGTTACTGCTCGAACAGCCAGGTCTTGAGCTGCTTCCTGAAGGAGAGATGGTCCTGGGTTCGCCGAAGGTGAGTGGGGAGGGAGTTCCAGGTCTTGGCTGCCAGGTAGGAGAAGGATCTTCCTCCGGCGGTGGTTCTGCGGATGCGTGGTACGGTGGCGAGGGCGTGGCTGGTTGATCGTAGCTGGCGGGTGGGCGTGTAGAAGGTCATGCGGTCGTTGAGGTACTTTGGGCCCAGGTCGTGGAGGGCCTTGTGTGCGTGGATGAGGAGTCTGAACGTGATTCTCTTGCTGACGGGGAGCCAGTGCAGGTCTTTCAGGTGTCCGGTGATGTGGCTGTGTCGGGGGATGTCCAGGATGAGTCGTGCGGAGGCGTTCTGGATGCGCTGGAGTCTTTTTGAAGTTTGGCTGTGGTTCCGGCGTAGAGGGTGTTCCCATAGTCCAGTCGGCTGGTGACGAGTGCCTGGGTGACGGTCTTCCTGGTTTCAGTGGGGATCCATCTGAAGATCTTGCGGAGCATGCGCAGGGTGTTGAAGCACGAAGATGAGACGGCGTTGACTTGTCTGGTCATCGACAGGGAGGAGTCCAGGATGAAGCCCAGGTTTCGTGCGTGGTCCGTTGGCTTGGGCGCGGTGCCCAGGGCCGGGGGCCACCAGGAGTCGTCCCAGGCGGAGGGTGATGAGCCCAGGATGAGGACTTCCGTCTTGTCTGAGTTCAGTTTAAGGCGGCTGTTCCTCATCCAGTCGGCGGCGTCTTTCATGCCGTCGTGTAGTTTGGCTCTGGCGGTGGTGGGGTCGTTGGTGAGGGAGAGGATCAGCTGGGTGTCGTCGGCGTAGGAGATGATGTTGAGGTTGTGTTGGCGTGCGATGGCTGCGAGGGGCTCATGTAGACGTTGAAGAGGGTTGGACTGAGTGAAGATCCTTGTGGAACGCCGCAGATGACTTCGGTGGCCTCGGATCTGAACGGGGGAGGCGGACTCTCTGGGTTCTTCCGGCGAGGAACGAGATGATCCATTCCAGTGCTTTCTCTCGGATTCCGATGTTGCTGAGGCGCTTCACTAGGGTGCGGTGGCAGACGGTGTCGAACGCCGCGGAGAGGTCCAAGAGGATGAGGGCTGCTGTTTCCCCGTTGTCGTTTAGGGTTCTGATGTCGTCGGTGGCTGCGATAAGGGCGGTCTCGGTGCTGTGGTTGGCCCGAAACCCGGACTGCGAGGGGTCGAGGGATCCATTCGTCTCGAGGAAGGCGGCAAGCTGTCTGTTGACGGTCTTCTCGATGACTTTGGCCGGAAACGGAAGGAGCGAGATGGGACGGTAGTTCTTGAGGTCGGTGGGGTCCGCCGTTGGTTTCTTCAGGAGGGCGGTAAGCTCGGCGTGCTTCCAGCTCTCCGGGAAGGTGGCGGTGTGGAAGGAGGAGTTGATGATGTCCTGGAGATGGGGTGCGATGGTGGCGTCGGCTTTGTTGAAGACGTGGTGTGGGCAGGGGTCAGTTGGTGATCCGGAGTGGATGGAGTTCATCGTGCGGGTGGTGTCTTCGGTGCTGATCGGGGTCCAGTTGCAGAGGGTGGTGGTGGCGGGCGTTGGTTCGGCGGTAGGGTGCGTGGTTTGTGCGTCGAAGCTGTTATGTATGTCGGTGATCTTGCGGTGGAAGAACGCGGCGAGTGAGTTGCAGAGGTCTTGCGAGGGGTGATGTCGTTGTTTCCGGCGCTGGGGTTGGAGAACTCTTTGACGATGCTGAAAAGTTCCTTGCTGTCGTGGGCGTTGTTGTCCAGTCGTTCTTTGAGTGCCGACTTCTTGGTGGCACGGATCAGCTGGTGGTGTTTGCGGGTGGCGTGCTTGAGGGCGGTCCTGTTGTCTGTGGTCTGGTCGAGTCGCCAGGTTTTCTCGAGAGTGCGGCAGTTCTTCTTGGATTCCTTGAGTTCATTGGTGAACCAAGGGGTTTTCTTGCTTCCGGGTCTGCTGGGAGGGTTTTTAGTGGTGCGAGGTCGTCGGCGCAGGCGGTCAGCCACTTGGCGAGGTTGCTGGCTGCTTCGTTTGGGTCCGTTGTGTTGGTGGGTGTGTTCTGGCTGAGGGAGGCGGTGAGCTGCTCGGCGGTGATCTTGCTCCAGCTCCGGCGGGGAGCCTGTTGCGGGTGGTGATGGGTCGCAGTCTTTCTGAAGCTGAAGTGGACGCAGCTGTGGTCGGTCCAGTGGAGTCCGGTGGCGTGGCTGAAGGAGATGTGCTTGCTGGAAGAGAAGACGGGGTCAAGCGTGTGGCCGGCGTAGTGGGTGGGCGTGTTCACCAGTTGCTTGAGTCCGAGGTTGGCGAGGTTGTCCAGCAGGGCGGTGGTGTTTCTGTCGTTGTTGTTCTCCAGGTGGAAGTTGAGGTCCCCTAGGAGATGTAGTCTGCGGAGGGCATGGCGTGCGGGCTGATGAAGTCTGCGATGTCTTCGCTGAATAGTGTGCGTGGTCCCGGGGTCTGTAGATGAGGGTGCCTCGGAGGGTGGTCTTGGGGTCAGTGTGTATCTGGAAGTGTAGGTGTTCGGCGGCGGTGAAGGTCTCGTCGGAGTTAGTCGAGATGCGGATGGTGTTCTTGTGTACGATGGCGATGCCTCCTCCCGTCTGGTTGACGCGGTCCCTCCGGGTGATCTTGTATCCGTCCGGGATGGCTATGTCGATGTCGGGCGCTGAGGAGGCGTTCATCCAGGTTTCGGTGAGGAAGGCGATGTCCGGTGCTGTTGCGTCGAGCAGGTCCCAGAGTTCCACGGCGGAATTGCGTGCTCGATTGCATTGACAGCCTCTTGGTGGAATGGGAGGAGATTTTAGACCGACCTGCCCTTGCGTCCACTCACAGTTTAAAGAATCTGTTATCAAACACAAGCCCCAGCAGCTGGGAGGATAGCCATCATTAAAATGGTGGTGTTGCCGCAGTTTCTGTATCTCTTCCTAAACATCCCCATACCACTGTATAACAGCTTTTTGTCCAATCTGCGCACGTTGTTGACGCGCCTGGTGTGGGGCGGTAAACAGGCTCGCATTGGCTGGGAAACCTTAATACTCCCATATGAGAGGGGGGGGGTTTGGTGTACCTAATCTGCAGATCTATTATTTGGTGGCACAGGTGAGTTTCGCGCGACACTGGTATTGTGAAAACAGACTGCACCCATACTATAGACCTGAGGCCTACTTGGTGTTACCGTCACAGCTCAACGCTTTACTACCTCAGGGTTTCCCCCGGGACCCACAGGACATCCAGACAGTGTCCACGACTAGCTGGGCATGGCATAAGTTGCAGCGTGTAACAGGAGCTTGTGCGCTATATTCCCCCGCGTTGCCACTTGCCGGCAACAGCTGGGTTCCCATCCTACAGGAGACGTTGGTGAAACGCACATTGGCCAAATACATTTGGTGATTTGTTTCCTGGAGGACACATCTTTTCGCGTACTGATGACCCGCGTCTTCGTACTGCGACGGACCATTTTGTGCTGCTGAGAGTGCAGCGGGCGTTGCGCGCCACCATGGATAGTTACCCTTTGGAACCTCCTGACTTTACAATTTTAACTGGGGTTATTAAGAGTTGGGATGGTAGCCATTTAGTGGCCTGGATGTACAGGGGAGCGGTGGCACTGCTTCCAAGTCACGATGCCGGTGTGTGGGCGGCATGGGGGCAAGATCTTGGCTACCCTTTGACAGATGTACAGTGGGGTCGGTGTTGTTCACAAACGTGTTGAGTGTCTCCTAACCACAGGCACAAATTGCTCCATTTTAATTTTCTGTGGAGGGCATACATGACCCCATGTAGGTTGCATCATATGGACCCATCCCGTCCGCACACATGCCCTAGGTGTCGCTCCCCGGAGGCCGACTTCACACACATGATGTGGACATGCGTTAAAATAGAGAATTATTGGAGATCCATCTTTGGGGAGCTGTCTAAGATGGTGGAGGCCGAGATTGCGCCGTCGCCCCTTTTGGCATTGTTGGGTTATGTTCATGATCTTCCCAAGTCCAAGCGTCGCTTTGTAGCTATAGCACACCTTCTTGCTAAGCGTGAAATTGCCCTTAAATGGGCTTGCACACAGAGTCCCACACTTAACGCATGTCTCCATAGCATGACCTATTGTAACACTACTAGTGATACGTATGCACAGCTGCAGCCACCGGCTTCCCAACCTGTAGACATATGGCAACCGTTTCCAACTATTTATTGGCAGCACGGGTCGGCACCGGTTCCCCCTCTCAGGTACACCGTGAGTCTACAGGACCTGCGACCATGTAAAGACATTACATAATTCTGTGTCCCCTCTTCTTTTCTTAACCTTAAATGTGTTCATTGGCTGTTATTCTGCGATTATTGTTAGCATGTACATGTCCCTGCTACTGTATTGGAATAGTTATGTCAGCACTTCAACCTGCTGTGTACGCTATTGTACTACGTACTCACCTGTATTGCTCCACTGTATTGTACTGCTCTTGCTCTTTTACTTTATTGTTTTGTGATTTTGGAAAATCGATAAATAAAAAATAAAAAAAATAAAACAGAAGCCCCAGCCTAACGTATGCAGCCAGAAAATAGTAACATCTACGCCAGATATCTCTAAATTAGCACAAATAGATAATCCACTGTTCCCAGACCCTCTCAGTACAGTAAGATATCACCTGCAGAAGCATGGCTGATGATTGTGTAACTATTGTGGAGCGCAGGGAGGGGGGGGGTTTCTCTTCACAGGCCAGGGGACCTCCTCCCCCGACCCAGATGTTTATCAGATCATTTGCGACCTAAGATCTGAAATAGATGCCCTCAGGTCCACGACAGGGGATCTCACTGGGCTGGTGAACCAGCTGCTAGCAAGGGGTGGGGGGGCCTGCGTACAAACAAAGGAATTGCCCCTGCAGAACAGCAATACATCTGTCAAATATAAACCTCTGGAGCCTACAGGGAGGTTTCCCAGCCCCACAGAGATGAACATGCAAGCGCACATAGAAGTTTCGCTGATATGGTCACCAGTAAGAGACCCTTAGTAAAACATGTTGAGACATCCCAAGCAGACTTGTGATCCCCCCACTACAGCAGATGTGGCTTCAATCATAGGTTCAGGAGCGTTGAGCCCTCTCTGCCCCCCGCAATATTTATATGGCCAATGTGCCTAAAATTGCCATAGACCAGGGAAACGAAGAGGAGGATTTGCTCAGGAACAAAGCAATTCATTGGATCTGTCATGTGGGAGGCTGTAGGTCCGTCATCAGGGATGGTATTCTAAGGGCCAGAAGATGTGTGCTTCCCAATAGCTCCACAGACTGTATTGAACTGCGTTTGGTGGATGGGAGGATGGTCAACAATCTATAAGCTTTGAACGCTAGGACATGTCCTGCTATAAAGTCAAATATCCATTCAAGTATCATTTGGCACAAAGCCCTTCAACACTCATCCTTCACTCACTTGTCACTTGGCCAGACCAAGACTCAACTCTCGCTGTAAACGACTGACTACAGAATCAAGGCATTCGACTAGATACGGAACCCTGACCAGCACCGCTTATTGTTGTCCCGAGCATTCCCCTGATCTGTAGGTTGCCAGAAAACTGCATCACTAGGGTTGGCATTCCTCACGGGGAATTGGTGAAGAGGGATTTGGTGGGAACAAGAGGTGACTCCACCACAACAGAAACATCCAATAATCAGTTTAATCTATGTGATCCAAGACAGCTACCCAGGTAGCCTTCAGTCTTTTACCATCCCCTTCCTTTGAAGGTACATGCACGCTTTTGATAATTTCATGGAATATGGCTGGGGTGAAGAGTAAACTGTCCCTCCCTCACTGGAATAATTTTATTGAAACCTATGACATTTGCATCCTCCAGGAAACTTGGAGTGTAACACCAGTGCACATGCTGGGTTATGTAACCTATTGCTGTCCTGCCACCTACAACACACCATGTTTAGGTTTAGGGGATTTGTAAAGCGCGTGACTACCCTTGGGCATCTCAGCGAGGAGGTGAAACAGGACAGGCAGATGTTAGCGCATGAGTTTAGGGGAAGAGTCATGTTTTGAGTCTTTTTTTGACGGACACTTCGTTTTCAATTAGTCGGAGTTCTGAATCCATACTGTTCCACAATTTGGGTACCAGGTAAGTGAATGACCTTCCGCCCCACCTGGCTCTCTTGAATCTGATAGGATTCATCAGGAAGTTAGAGCTTGACATAAGGTGGTGATGGGGTGAATAATGTGAGACCAACTTTTGGATCAGGGAGGGGCCTCTCCCATACATCGCTCGGTGAGCCAGGCTTATGGACTTAAATTTAATCCTGGCTTGGGCCGGAAGCTAATGAAGCTCCCTCAAGGAAGATCTGACTGAATGGTGTCTGGGTATGTTCAACAGCAGTCGTGCAGCTGCATTCTGTACGACTTGCAGTCTGTTCGTAACGTATTTAGGAGAGCCCAGATAGAGAGAATTGCCGTATTCAAGCCTCGATACCACCAAGGCCTGCACTACAGTCTTCCTCGACTCTTCTGGGAGCAGGGACATTATTTTTCTAATCATACGAAGTATCCCAAAGCAGGTACTTGATAGTTTTTTGGCATGGACCTCCATCGTCAGGTTCTGGTCCAGCCACATACCTAAATTTTTTATGGCTGCTTTAGGAGGGGGGGCGACCCCCAATTAGCTGGCCAGGGAATCTCCGAGCGAGGGCTGAAGTTGCCCCAGATCATTAGCTCGGTTTTGTCCCCATTCAATTTGAGGCTACAGTCAGCCATCCAGGATCCGATTTTTTCCAGGCAAGGGACAAGTTGTCTATGGTCTGAGTTGAGGGAATCTGAGATTGAGACCACTAGTTGTGTGTCATCCGCATATGACACGATGGAGAGGCCAAATTCCTGTATTATGTGGGCCAAGGGGCTAAGGTACATGTTAAAGAGTGTTGGACTTAGGGAGGATCCCTGAGGGACTCCCCATGGAGCTGAGAGGGAGTCTGACGTGAATCCGGCCTCCATGCATTGGAAGGATCTCCCACTCAGGAATGTAGCCACCCATTGGTTAGCTGTTCCTCTAATTCCGACATCCTCAAGCCTTTGGATCAGCACTGTGTGGTCTACCGTATCGAACGCTGAGCTTAAATCCAATAATACAAGCGCAGCGGCTCTCCCTTGGTCTAAGATGTGTTTGAGTTTTTCAGTGACCACTAGCAGTGCTGACTCCATGCTGTGTTTTGGTCGGAATCCCATCTGGGTCTGGTGTATGATGCTGTTGTCTTCCAGGAAATGAGAGATCGTGCTATTCACATGTTTCTCTGCGATCTTGCCTAGAATAGGCAACAGGGCTATTGGGCGATAGTTAGCCAAAACTTCAGGGTCCAGTTGTGGTTTCTTTAGCAGGGGTTTGATGATGGCGTGTTTCCACTCTTTGGGTACCTTACCATTTTCGAAGGAAAGAGTGATTAGATTGGAAAGTTGGCTAAGAACAGCTTTCCCACCCTGGGCAAGAATATGGGGTGGAGCCGGGTCTAGAGGAGAGCCGGATTTAATATTCTGTAATAGGGATCCCACCAGTTCTTCACTCATTTTCGGGGAGGACAGGAGGGCAGGGGCGGTGGGGTGGGGGGGGGTCCTGCTTGTTCTCTCTTCCTTGGGGAGTTTATAGTGCTGTTGGGGTCCTCTGGGGTATCTAATTTCGTGGTGGAGTTAGGGTGGAGGGATTTATAGATATTTTTCCACTTTACTCTTGAAAAATGAGGCTAGCCCATTGCATCTTTCTTTGGAGTGTTGGGAGCTGTTTGTTCCGGGGTCAATTGTGGTAAGGGATTTGACAGTTTTAAAGAGCTCCTTAGAGGAGTTGGAAGACTTTGCTTTTCTTCCTTCAAAGAAGGCTGCTTGCGCTTTCCTGATGCTCTTGTGGTAGAGCTGTATGGCTAGTTTATAGGTTATTTTGAGCTCTGGGTCATAGGATTTCCTCCAGTTACGTTCTAGCCTTTTACAGCTCTTCTTTTGAGCGACCAGCGTTGGGCCAAACCAGGACGATCTATTCAGGTTTTTTTGCATCAGTGGACCTGGCTTCCAGGGGGCCCACAAGGGGTTTGCTGTTATGGGTAAGGTTAGCCCTGTGTTGCAAAATCCTTCAGCTTCCCTTTGACAGTCCAGATATCCTAGGAATACAACTTAAGGGTCATTCAGGTCATATTCTAGACATCTATAATATTTATTCTAGAGGAATCGGGGGGGGGGGCAGGTTATCAGCCAATATAAAAAAAACTTGAAGAGCTCCTGGATAAAAGGGATTCCCTTGTCCCCTTGCTATTAGCGGGTGATTTTAATGTGACCTTTGAACCGTTGGATAGGGAGGATGGGTATGACGTGAGGGAGGGAGACGAAATTGTGGTCCGTCCCCTCCTTAGGTCTACCCCCAGTCAAGAAATGGTTGCAAGTTGTGTTGCAACTAAAAGCCTTATCTATTGAGTTTTATCTGAGGGCCATAAATGGAAGGACAAAATCTGACAAAATGGGAGGTAACACTTTTAATATAACAAATGATAGGAGCTGTATTGATTATTTTTTGTTAGACTTAAGGCTTTGGCCTGTGGTACTAGACATGACAGTGGGCACGAGGGTAGATTGTGACCATAACCCTTTGAGTTTGAGCTTGGTTTTCCCTTGGGGGGACTTACATAGTAGACTTAGAGACCTTTTGATCTCTATGGAGTTACATCCACCCAACGAGAAGCCCCGTCTCAAGTGGCAAAAGATGATTCTTAATGAAGATAAGCTTTACCTCATCAACTCGGATTTGCTAGCATGCATGTCAGAGTTTATCCTCCAGTACGAGGAATTGGGAGGACTGGACGTGATTTCTGACCTCTATTCCCCTTTTTGAGCAATTTGGATAGTACAGTGATGTGCCCTCACACCACTCAAATGTCAAATCGACAAAAGAATGCAGAATGCCTGGTTTAACTGAGAGTGTAGACAACTAAGAAGCCAACTTTATTTGACAATTAAAATTAAGAACCTAGTCTCTGTAAGAGTGTTGAGAAGGTCTTATAAAAAAGCTTTACTAAAAGCAAAGAGGGAGAGGGACGAGAACAGATGGAGGCTTATAGGGAAGCATGCAACCTTTAAGACTCCAAAAATTTGTGGTCCCTAGTTGTGTGGGAGAACCACACGAGGCAACCACCCCCAGCCAACAACATCTCTGTCACTGCTTGGCATGATAATTTTAACACCTTATACTCAGGAATTGGCTCGTCTGACACATCAGTAGCTCCCCTTGAATTATCCCAAGCTGTTAATAAGGTGCTGATCACCTTGAGTGAAATTCAGGTCTCTATCTACTGAATTGTTCAATCAAAAGCCCCAGGTCCAGATGGCATCCCCGGTGACCTCTTCTTACATGAAAGAGACAAAAGGTCACTCTACATTTAGCTTCTTTCGAATGCCATAGCTGGGGGTTACCCAAATCCAGGCTCTTGAAAGGGTCTAGAGGTGATTCTCCTATTCAAGAAAGGAGACAGGAATTTATCCTGCAACTACAGGCCTATTAGCATCAAAGATTCTATTCAGAAAGTGTTTTGTCGTGCCCTTTTGTCCAAGATTCAGGAATGGATAAGAGACAATATTATTTTAACACAATACCAAGACGGTTTTAGTCAGAAGACAGGGACAATAGATCAGATGTATTGTTTTCTTCTTTTATTTTGGAAAACCGTGGGGGATATTTACAAGGAAGTGGTGTAGTGCGGCGTTAGCCTCCTTGGCTTACCACCACGCTCGGCCACTTCTGAAACGCAAGGCTGCGCCATATTTACAAGAATGTGGTGCAGCCTTGTGTTTCCCCCTGCGATGGCGCTAAGTTTAGCAACTTAGCGCCAACGCAGGCACCTTTGCACTATAGTGCAAGGGTGTCTGCGTGCAGGGGAGGATTGGTTATGAGTAGGAAGGTGTCCCTTCCTGCACATAAACAATCCTAAAATGCCATTCTGTCACTTTCGTGTGTGCTGCTTCATGCAGCACACATAAAAGTGACAAAATGGCTTTTTTTTAAAAAAAGATTGTTTATGTACAGGAATGGATACATAGGGCTCAGCTTCAAAATGAATGGGTGTTGCGGTGGAACGACCACCGCAACACCCACTGCCAACCTCTTTCATGCTAAGCATAGCGTGAAAGGGGTCCTTATGTACTAGACAGCGTTAAGCCACTTTAAGTGTCTTAACGCTGCCTTGTACATAAGGCGCAGCACTTATCATCACCACAACGAAGGTAAAAGTGACGTTGTGGTGGCGATAGGGGTTTGTACGTATGCCCCTGTGTTCATTGGTCTGGGGAGTTTGTATGTCGCATTTATTGACTTAAAGACGGTCTTCGATCTCGTCCCAAGAAATAAATGGTGGCAAGTGCTAAAAGATATGGGAAATGCAAAAAGAACAATTGATGGACAGAATGCAGAACAATGTCATACATTCACCCCAGTACAGAGATCTGGGCCTAAATCGATCGTTTCTTTGCTCCCCGTGTCATTCCTGTTTGAACCCTGAGGCTTGAGCCGGGAGAAAGCTTTGATCCTGCTTTCACTCTGCATACTTTGCACTAATTAGCGTATTTGCATGTTCTTATATTAATTTTAAAGGGGGAACAACTTGTTCAGACACAGCGGTTTTAATCTTTTTAAATTGTTATCAACTGCGCCCTGACTGTGTTTGTAAGTAAGTAAATTTATTTGCATAGTTAATTAAAACCGTTGCAATACAAAAGAAAAATATATTCAGTTAAAAAATCTGTCATGTACATACATAAAACTTATTCCTTCATAACACTCATGTCTTAAAACCATACTAAAAGAGCTTGCTGCTTTTGAACAACTATAGCAGCATAGTGAATTGTCAGTTTTCTCTGCTTAATTATAAGTTAAAATGTCTTCAGGCTGGCTTGCACATTAGCTTATGTTATTTCTGACTGGGTTCTTAATGTCTCCATTTCTGGCATTTTCCTTCCGCACAGTCTCAAAAACTTTACTGCTCTGCAGTTCAATTGTGGATCGCTGGGTGCAAAACATGCCAGCAGGGCTTGCCTCCTTGTTCGAATCCCTCGTCGATTAAACAGTTGTTTCAACAATTTCTTTCGTTCTTTGAGGAGCTGTTCCGCATAGTCGGCACACAGAGCCTGCTTTATTACGTAGCCATGGTGGGAGATGCTGTGCACAGGGGAGCAGGCCAAATCTATATTTCATAAATGCAATTTTTATGTGTTTGCCATATCCCAGGTTAAAATAAGCTAGGGCGCCCGGCTTTGTGTATGTATTCAAGGTCATCCATCCATGGGCTCGCTTTGAAAGTGCAGCCCTGTCCTCCAGCCATGAGAGTAATTTCACCGTCTTCCACACTGTCTTTTTAAATATTAGGGTAGTTATCAAAGTTTCCCAAAGTTGGTTTAGCCCTAATTTGTGTATACTGCTGTGAAGATATTTCGCTGCTGATGATGTAGTGTGCGTTTGTAGTTCTTTCCACAGCTGTTCGTTTAAGGTTCCCCGAGGTGTTTTTCGCACTTTATCCCATGCAGTGATGTAGGCCCCTTGTCTGGCAATTGATTGTTTTAAAACGCCAAACTCAAGTCTAATTTGCGCGGGTGAAGTGTATTTCGGCAACCCAAAAATGACCCTGTATGCCATTATTAGTGTGGCGTCGAGTGTGACTGTGTTTATGAATACTGTGTTTTTACTTACTGCCACTCGAGATTCTGATCCTTGATATTCTGAGGTCTCTTCCGCATTTTTAGGCGGGACCGCCATCTTGGGTCTATTCGTGGTGAGCAGTCTAGATTTTTTGCTTCACCACACTATAATTGGCCCAATGGCGCGAGCGCGCAGTGTTACATCTCCTGAGGCTTGAGCCGGAAGACAGCTTTGATCCTGCTTGCACTCTGCATACTTTGCACTAATTAGCGTATTTGCACGTTCTTATATTAATTTTAAAGGGGGAACAACTTGTTCAGACACAGAGGTTTTAATCTTTTTAAATTGTTATCAACTGCGCCCTGACTGTGTTTGTGAATACTGTGTTTTTACTTACTGCCACTCGAGATTCTGATCCTTGATATTCCGAGGTCTCTTCCGCATTTTTAGGCGGGACCGCCATCTTGGGTCTAGTCGTGGTGCGCAGTATAGATTATTTGCTTCACCACACTATAATTGGTCCAATGGCGAGGGCGCGCCAGCGGCGCGCCAAAGCAAGCCCGTCTGCGCCCGTCCGCGCACGGCCCGCGCTCAGCGCCAGGACCCCTGCAACTCCGAGGTCAGTTAAATCCACTCATGTTAACTATTCTAGAACAGCGTTGCTAGGAGTGAACAGGGTTGAAAAGGATGCAGATTGTGTGTGCCTTTCTTTTAACTCTAAGCCCAATTCCCAGCTGGTGGCTTGTTCCAAATGTAAAATCACTCTCCCAAAGATCCAATACCTAGCGACTAAGGATTTGAGGGATATCAGGGCAGAGACAGTGGGGCACAAAAACTTAGTTTTTAAGTGCATTCTGATAAATGCAAGATCACTGGTTAAACATAGCACCGAGTGTGCAAGGCTTACTGAGGAAAAGGATATAAATATGGTATTTATTAGAGTCATGGACTGATGAATCTTCAGGGCCGGACCTGGTGAAGGCTACTCCACCAGGATTTGCTTGCCACACCTTGAATAGGTCTGGTAAAAAAGGGGGAGGATTGGCAGTCATTTACCCCAGCTCTATGAAGGCGGTTTTCTGCCCAATACCTAACACAGTTTGCGAGGCTCTGTCGTTCAATTTCAGCCTATCCCATCATCATACTTTCAAAGGCATCTTACTGTACAGACCACCAAGAATTAGAAACCCCTTCTCTACATCCATTGGAAACTTGTTGGAAGATAGCATCTGCTCGGACGCTTATACCATCATGGAGGATTTCAATTATCACTTGGAGGCTCTCTCCGAAGTGGATACAGTCACTCTCTTCGATACGATGAATAGTGTAGACGTCCGGCAGCAGGTCATAGGCCCCACTCATGTGGCTGGACATACCCTGGATGGTATTTTTACGAACCATCCAGGTCTCCAGTTCACTGGGTTATTGCCTCTCGTTTGGACAGACCATGAGGCTGTTCAGTTTGAGCTAGCCCTCAGGGACCAGCGCACAGGTGAGGCACATATTAAGAAGCAGATTGATTTTAGACCTTGGAATAAAATGGACGGGAATGCGCTACAGGAACTTCTCACCTCAACGGCAACCCAAATGCATTTGGCTGTGGAGGAAGGGACGATTGCATATACCAAATGGGTGGAGAATGCCTGCTGTAAACTAGCTCCAGCTATTAGTATTATTCCTAAGAGATCATCCCCTTCCGCTCCATGATTTACAGAAGAATTGAAAAATGAAAAACTCAAGTGTAAACGTCTTGAGCACACTTGGAGGAAAGAATATAAGGAAAGAGAAAAGAAGGCCTATAAAAACAGCCTACTGAACTATAAGCAGCTTCTGATTACCACTAAACAAAAATTATTCGCCAGTAAAATAGATTTGGCTAAAAACTCGGCCAAAGAACTGTTCAGAACAGTTTCAAATTTGGCGTCTCCGCACCCAGCTACAGTTCAGTCCAGTCAGGAACTTTGTGAAAATATTGCCAATTTTTTCTTGAACAAAGTGGAAGTTATCTTCTCGGCGCTTAATGGCTCTAGTGCAGTAGGAAGTTTCATAGGGAAGGAGGACCATAAGCTCCCCAAAGTATCCCCCTGCATCTTTGACAGATTTGAGGCCTTATCCACGGACCAAACGCGCAGCCTTCTCGAAGCGGCTAGATCAGGGTCGCTGTATGACCCTTGCCAAATTAGTGGTGGAACCTATCACCCTGGCACTCACGTCCATTTTCAATGATATGATCGATACTGGACATTTTCCCAAGCTTTGGAAGGTGGCATCGATTTTACCCCTACTGAATAAGCCTAATCTGGACCCGAATAACCCCAACAGTTTCCGCCCTATTTCACGGCTCCCTCTACCAGCAAAAGTGATAGAAAAAGCATTAAACACACAACTTAGCGCCTTTCTTCAACAGACCCAAGCTCTGGATCCGACTCAATATGGCTTCAGAGGAGGTCATAGTACGGAGTCAGCTCTTATAAAAACAACAGATGAGATTAGGAAAGCAGTTGACCAAGGCGGAAAGGCTACCTTGATCCTATTGTATTTATCCGCGACCTTTGATACGGTCCATCATGATCTTTTAATGGACCGATTAAGGTCATGCGGACTCCAGGACAAGGCATGGAAACTCTTGCAATCCTTCCTTACGGATAGAGTGCAAGTGGTATCCCTGGGCGAATATCAATCAAAACGCTTTGCTCTGCCCTGCGGTGTTCCGCAGGGGTCATCATTGAGCCCTACTTTGTTCAATGTTTATGTGTCTTCCCTGGCCCCTATTATTAACACCTTTGGCTTTGATCTCACCTCCTATGCGGATGACACCCAAATTGTGGTGTCTCTGCTGCCAGGACAGGAGGTGGGCATGGACAATCATTTCCACGACTGCATGGAAGCTGTGGGCGGTTGGATGGTGAAAAACTGCCTAAAACTTAATTCAGGCAAAACAGAAGTTATATTATTCGGGAATGGTCCCAACTTCTGGAATCCAAGCTGGTGGCAGTCAACAATGGGATCACTTCCTGTTCCCATGAAGAAAGTAAAAAACCTTGGAGTATTAATAGACGACAAACTAAACTTGGGTGACCAAGTCAATGCAGTCTCATCCTCAACTGCCTTTATTCTCAAAACAGTGAAAAAAATACTGTCGTTCTTGCCAGCTGGGAGCCGACAAACGGTGGTCACCGCACTTGTTTTGTCGAGGCTTGACTACTGCAACAGCCTTTACTTAAACATTCAGGAACGTTTTATAAATAAACTCCAAAGGATACAAAACGCGGCCGCCAGATTACTCACTGGGACGCCCAAGTTTGCTGCGATCTCCAACGAAATTAAAAAACTACATTGGCTCCCGGTGAGGAATAAAGTGCTTTTCAAATCTTTGTGTACTGTATTTAAAGCACTCCAAGGTACTGGACCTGATTACTTACAGAAACAGTTTAACTGGTACATACCCAAAAGAAATCTGACCTCGTTAGGAGCCAAAATGGTCATAGTCCCGTCCACAAAAAAAGTATCATGGGGAGGACGAAGATTTGTCTTCGGAGCTACTAAGGCTTGGAATGACCTCCCGGCCCATCTCAGAAATGCCACAGATCTTCTGGCTTTCAGAAGGGCCTTGAAAACATGGCTGTTTAATAAGTAATTTTTTCTCTGTTGGTGATAGCTGAAAGGACAGGTAACTAGCGCCAGGACACCCTTGGGTAACCGTTGCGCTCTAGAAATAAACTTAACATAACATAACATAACCCAGCCATATACAAATGAGTCTTGACCCTGCACCCAATGGGAACAGTCCAGGCCGAACTGCCAGGCCAGGTCCTCCCTGGACTGGAAACAAGCATCCTAGGACCGATTTCGGGGTTTCATCCCTCATCAACCAAGATAGCTTGACTCCAGTGGCATGGAGAGTACGAGACCCACGTCTTGGCATACCCGTCCCACTCGGGGTGACAAATGCAAAAAGAACAATTGATGGACAGAATGCAGAACAATGTCATACATTCACCCCAGTACAGAGACCAGGGCCTAAATCCATCGTTTTTTTGCTCCCCATGCCATTCCAGTTTGAACCCAGCCATATGCCAATCAGTCTTGACCCTGCACCCAATGGGAACAGTCCAGCCCGAACTGCCAGGCCAGGTCCTCCCTGGACTGGAAACAAGCATCCTAGGACCAGTTTCGGGGTTTCACCCCTCATCAGCCAAGATAGCTTGACTCCAGTGGCATGGAGAGCACGGGATACGGGATCGCCTATGGAGATTCTATCCTTAGTTATTCGTCTCCATGAGGTTAACTTTGCTAAAATGCAGTGGGGCGAGCAAGGCCAGCTTAAAGATGCAATTAATGTCGACAGGGGTGTACGTCAAGGGTGCATATTGGTACCAATGCTTTTTTCCCTCTTTATGAACAACGTAGTTCAGTTTCTATCTCAGATCCCAGCAGATGCGCCCATACTGGGGAGGGAAAAAGTTGTGACTCTTCTATTTGCAGATGACACATTGTAAAAAACACCAGGGAGGCTCCAGCTGCTGCTAAATCAATTTAAGGACTTTTGCGGCATGCAAGGCCTAGAGATCAATACATCAAAAGCTTAATTTATGATGATTAATCTCCACAAATCCTATAGAGGGAGACCAACTCTCAGTGGTGTTTTGCTCGAGAGGGTCTGTACTTTTGATTAACTGGACATAAAATTATCTGAAGACATGACTTTGGAAACTACATATGACTAAGATGATTCTGAAGCACAAGCAATTAGTTGTGGCTCTAGGGAAGGAACATCGTACTTCTACTAGTAAACCTGTTGCTGCTGTCCTCCAGATTTACGATACAAAAGCTGTGTACGGGGTCGAACTGTGGGGCTTTGATAGAATAGATGACCTGTCCAGATCCAAGAATACGTTTATGAGGAGTCTGGTGTTGTTACCCTCTAGTACACCTCTCCATCCTTTAAGGCAGGAAACCCATCGTAGACAAGGCAAAATTATGGCCACTGTTATTCGGGAGAAGAATCAGGTCCACTCCCGAACTGCTCCCCTATGCCAACATTCTTGATGAGGTCAGCTTCCTGGACAAATATAACAAAATAGCTGGATAAGAAATGTGAAGCAACTATTGGCTATGACTGGGTTGCAGGAATACTGGGACAATATTGATCCTTTATCGCTCCCTTTTAAAGATCTACTGAAATCTCAGTATTGGGTATTGGGTATCTCAAGTTGAACTCAGACTCTCATCGGGGGGAAGATTAACATTAGAGTTCATGGACTTTAAAGAGGTGAGCTCCCTGGAGAGTTACATAGATATCATTCAGATACCAAATGACAAGAAATGATATATCCAGTTTAGGTTCGGCACACTTCCCCTGAACTCACTCACAAGTACGTGGCACCATAACCCAGCAGCCTCTCAGCTCTGTCTTAGTTGCCACACAGCCTCTGAATCAATTGCACTTGTATTGTCTGCCTGTCCAGCTTATGCGCTTCCAAGATCCAAATGGCTCAAATCTATATGTAAGCAGTTAGAAACTCGCCATCATGTTGAAACATTGAAATTTTAAGATCAGATACAAGACCCCTGTTTGCATGCTCTATCTCAAATTTATTGGGTCGTATGCGGGGTATAAGGAGAAAAGTGCAACAGTCTTGAAACATTTGGCATAGCATCTGATTAGTAACTGTATAAGCTTGAATTATATCTTTCAGTTGGTTTTATTTTACCCTTTTATCGGTGAACTCACCTTTGGCATATTTAAGATATGTTTTTTAAATGTGGTGTATTCATGGACATGTGTTTCTATTCATTGTTCCTAATGAAGATGTGATAACTTTTATGGCATGCATACTGAAATAAAGTTAATAACTCTATGAAGCTGCAGGGTGAAGCTGAAGATTTTAACCTTCTACTACCATAATTCACAGGTTTCTGCGCTTTACTCCTAAACATCGCTATGTTTGAATGATGGGCTCAATTACTATATATTCTGCAGCGCTGTGGGTCTGAGGTGAATGCTTGCAAAACATTCATGTCTTCATACTTACGTGGCCACGCTTCTGAGATGGGATCTGCTCGGTTGAAGTGGGAGGGATCTATTGGGAACAATGTTAACAACTGTTTTAATTTTACACGAACAACAATTCCCATACTGCTTGTTGCCTTGCCTCCAAATTCGCTGAACCCATCCCCATTACACTAATCATAATGCCCATCCTTTTTAGGTTTCACCTGCACAACGCTTGCGCTGTGCTTGTGAAGTCTGTTGTAAGTAAAAAGAATTCTTCAAAAAAGGCTTACGGGCCGCCTCCAACTTTCCATTTGTTTACATGCTTGTCACTCGATTTTTCTTTTTTTGATTGGTTTGGGCGTGTAATATCCTGTCGGTTTCTGCTGGGCTTGTTTTCATTCTTTGTGCTCTCGATTCTGTGGGGCGTGGACCAAGTACTCTTTCCAGTTGCACATTTTATCCTCCTTACTCAAGCTACTTTTTTCTTTGTAACCCTGCTTGACTGAGGACTGCCCGTACACTTGGAACAGAAGCTACGAAGCGATCTTGCTTGATCACTGCATTTAATTTGTTTTTCTTTGTAACCCTGCTTGTTAAACAACTGCACGTATACTTGGGAGCAGAAGCTATAAAGCAACCGTGTTCGTCCACTGCCTTTAATTGTATTTATCTTTGCAACCCAGCTTGTTTCTTACATGCTCGTATACTTGGGAGCAGAAGCTGCAAATCGATCTTCCTTCCCCACACCTCCCTCGTGCTGCCCCCTGTCGGTTGCAGCTCGCAGCCTCCCCTGGCCTCTTTTGTGTTTTGGCTTTATGTCTTGATTTTGGGGGCGTTTGTTTATTTATATAGCGCCGAAACAACTCGGAAGTATTGGAGCACTTTACCTAAGCAGCTCTCTTTTATTCCATCCTTTTTCTGTCCGTCCCAATGAATAAAATGTTGGTGAATGAATAAATACTACATATGCATCCTCCCCCAAGGGTCAAAGAGGTAAGTTCCCTTGCTTGCACCATGGCACAGCAGAACATTTATTGGTGCAGCAGGTGCAGTGTCACCAGGACCCAAAGCCGTAAAGGCCCCATTGGTACTTGACAATTGCTGCATTATAATACTCCAGCAGTCAAAGGGGCCATTTCCCTTGCTTGCGCCATGGCAGAGCATAGCTTCCATTGGTGCAGCAGGTGCAGTGGCACCCTAAGCCATAAAGGGCCCATTGGTGTCTGACAATTGCTGTATTATACTACTCCAACATTGAGAGGGGCCATTTCCCATGTTTGCACCATGGCGGAGCATAGCTTCCATTGGTGCAGCAGGTGCAGTGGCACCCTAAGCCATAAAGGGCCCATTGCTACCTGACAATTGCTGCATTATACTACTCCAGCAGTCAAAAGGGCCATTTCCCGTGTTTGCACCATGGCAGAGCATAGCTTCCATTGGTGCAGCATGTGGAGTGTCACCAGGACCCAAAGCCGTAAAGGCCCCATTGGTACTTGACAATTGCTGCATTATAATACTCCAGCAGTCAAAGGGGCCATTTCCCTTGCTTGCGCCATGGCAGAGCATAGCTTCCATTGGTGCAGCAGGTGCAGTGGCACCCTAAGCCATAAAGGGCCCATTGGTGTCTGACAATTGCTGTATTATACTACTCCAACATTGAGAGGGGCATTTCCCATGTTTGCACCATAGCGGAGCATAGCTTCCATTGGTGCAGCAGGTGCAGTGGCACCCTAAGCCATAAAGGGCCCATTGGTACCTGACAATTGCTGCATTATACTACTCCAGCAGTCAAAAGGGCCATTTCCCGTGTTTGCACCATGGCGGAGCATAGCTTCCATTGGTGCAGCATGTGGAGTGGCACCAGGACCCAAAGCCGTAAAGGCCCCATTGGTACTTGACAATTGCTGCATTATAATACTCCAGCAGTCAAAGGGGACATTTCCCTTGCTGGCGTCATGGTGGAGCACACATTCTATTGGTGCAGCAGGTGCAATGGCAGCTAAAGCCATAAGAGCTCATTGGTACCTGACAATTGTTGTATTAAACTACCCCAACAGTAAAAGGGGCCATTTCCCTTGTTTGCCCTATGGTGGAGCGTAGCTTTCATTGGTGCAGAAGGTGCAGTGGCACCAGGACCCAAAGCCGCAAAGGACCCATTGGTATCTGACAATTGCTGTATTATACTACCCCAACAGTCAAAGGGGCCATTTCCCTTGTTTTCCCTATGGCGGAGCGTAGCTTTCATTGGTGCAGAAGGTGCAGTGGCACCAGGACCCAAAGCCGCAAAGGACCCATTGGTATCTGACAATTGCTGTATTATACTATCCCAACAGTCAAAGGGGCCATTTCCCTTGTTTTCCCTATGGCAGAGCGTAGCTTTCATTGGTGCAGAAGGTGCAGTGGCACCAGGACCCAAAGCCGTAAAGGACCCATTGGTATCTGACAATTGCTGTATTATACTACCCCAACAGTCAAAGGGGCCATTTCCCTTTGTTGCCCTATGGCGGAGCGTAGCTTTCATTGGTGCAGAAGGTGCAGTGGCACCAGGACCCAAAGCCGTAAAGGACCCATTGGTATCTGACAATTGCTGTATTATACTACCCCAACAGTCAAAGGGGCCATTTCCCTTGCTTGCCCTATGGCGGAGCGTAGCTTCCATTGGTGCAGAAGGTGCAGTGGCACCAGAACCCAAATCCATAAAAGGCCTATTGGTTCCTGACAATTGCTGTATTATACTACCCCAACAGTCAGAGGGGTTTTTTCCCTATCTTGCTCCATGGCACAAGGCATCCATGGTACGATACTGGGTACTGCTCTATTGTGCGTCCCTTCGTGATAATCGTTAAATAATTGATGAAAGTGTTTGTTTCCTAAAAATCTAAAAAGGAAATTAAAAACAGTTTGATTTACTATGAATTTTCCATGTGATTGCATTAAGACTCAATAAATGTCTAAAATACATCAATCAGTTGCTAATAATGTTTTAACTGAGTCAAACAGTAATAAAATATTTACATTAAAAAACGATTCACCCGATGCAATTCCATGTGCGTAGCAGGTAAAACTATTGAGAGGTTTAAGGGGATCAGGCAGCATTGGGCATGTAAACAGGTGCAGGGATTACGTTCCTGTTTTGTGTGATGCAGAATTCAAAGCGCTATAAATAACATTCTGTGAATGCAATTATCAACATTAAAAAAAACTATTGCCGACCATTAGTGTTAAGTGATACTGACAAAAGCTTGATATCTCAAATTGGGTATACATATTATAAAGTAGATGTACATGTTTCTTTTAAAGGCTTGGAAACATTTTGGTTTCTTCCCTCATTGCACAAGAGAACACAGTGCCAGGATGTTTCATACATCCAAACTTGTGAAATAATAGTGTACAGGACAGGCTCACCTGCATCCTGTGGGCGTGCGGTGAAACATCTCCAGCCAGGCGGCCCTGCGGGAGTTGAACGTGGGGGTAGGTGCTCTTTTCATGCTCCCCAGCACCGCAGTGCCCGTCATCCAGGGCATGCCGCCATTGCGATCCAATTGGCCTGTACGGCTGCCATGCGGCGGGCTTGGCGGGGCTTTCTACGCGGCTCTCCCTCCCTCGCATGCAGGAGCATCCCCAGACATTGGAGGTTCAAGGAGTGCAAGAGCCCCATCAGGAGGCCGGCCCGCGAGGTGGGGTCCAGCCACCAAAAAGCTCAGCAGAGCAGCTGATGCCTTCTCCTTTTTCCTCCTCCTCCAGACACAGTGAGGGAAGGGCTCTCTCATGTGGGTGCCGGAATCTCAGTGAAAAAAAAATAAAAGTACAGTGAAAACCTATGGTGAGACTTGGCAGGCCATGCAATAAGGAACACGTGGAGCCGGCTACGTATACCCAATAAGCCAGCCATGGTAGTCTAACAAGTGACATTTTGAACACTTGTTCACCAGTGAAAGCTCACACGCATAAATATTAAAGGAGAGGAATAGTAAAGAACAACAAATCACGTTCCCTCACTCAAGACCAGTAGCCACCACTGCCTGCCACCTCAAGCATGAGTATCCAGCAGCAACCAGTAGCGGTAGCTCCCCAGGTCCCACAGCATTATGGCCACACGGCTGTGACACCGCTACCTCCCTTCGGCGAGTTAGCTGATCCAGCAACAACAGACCCCCGGTAGTGTTCATGGTTAGGGCATCTAAATCGCTATTTCTATGACACGAGAGAGGCCAAAAGTTCTTTACCCAAGCATTATGGTGGGCTGAACTATATGAGCTTTCCAAGACGCTGCCAGATATTGGTGGTGATGACGACTTCAATGCAGAAGTTAGAGCACTAAATAAGCTCTTAGACCCTCAAATTAAACCTGACTTTGAGCAGTTCAAGCTGCGACAGGCCATGCAGTCAGACACAGTCAGTCGTCATGTTTTACACCAACTGAGGAAGTTGGTGAGCACATGCACATTCCATGACCAGAGAGAGGAGATCCGAGCGCAAGTGATTCAAGGGTGTCGGTCCACGGTGCTCCACCGGCTAATCTTGAGACAACCAGGGATCTCATTGGATAACATTCTCATCCTCGCACGATCTCATGAACTGTCAAACTTGCAGGCTGAGGAAATGGAGGCAGCCCTTAACAAAAACCATGCCACGCCGTATCCGCTGACGCCCTTAGCAATCAAAGCAGAAAGAGTAAACGCCATCCAAAGACGACCAGGACCAACACGCTTGCCACCGCAACCAAAATCTGGCCAGTCATGCGGTAACTGCAGGCCTAGAACATTCCACACCTGGCTCATGCTTTGCAAGAGGCAAGCTGTTCTCAAAGTGCGGAAAGCCAAATCACTTCGACAATGTATGCTGCAGTGGGAGGTTCTGAGCCCCGGTTGACAAACTCCGGCAGCTGTCCCTGGATGACAAGCCAGACCCAGAAAGTGTCAGCAAATATGGGCACTGAGCCAATGCGGAAGACAAAGAGGAAGACGTTTTCATGGAGTAGTTCGCAGGATGAGCATGATAAAGGTCGCGAACATGACCGTGAGGGCACTTTTAGACAACAGGGCGTTGGTGAATGTTATGGACTCTGAACAATATGAACTGCTTACACCACGCCCCTCCCTCTCTCATACCAAAGCCAAGATCTATACATATGGGGGCACAGACCCTCTGCCACTTTGAGGAGTAATAGAAGTGGCTCTCACAAGCGACAAGCAGACCACCAAGTAAAGTTTCACACTACAGAAGGAAGGAAGGGCACACTGCTGAGCTGCCACATGGCCGAAGATCTTGAACTAGGTTTCATCGCGAACCAGATCCACGAATCTCATGCTGACTCCATCCTTGCTGGGTTCCCACAGCTCCTCAAAGGGTTAGCCAAGCTAAAACACAAACAAATCAAACTCCATATCGACACATCAGTCAAACCCACTGCTATGGACTCCGGAGGCTCCCCTTCCATCTGCGATCTCAAGTCAAACGAGAATTACAATCGTTAGAAGACCTCAGTATCATTAAAAAGGTCACCGGTCACACTCCGTGGGTATCGTCTTTGGTTATAGCACCCAAGCCAAAGCAGCCAGAAGCAATAAGACTATGCGTGGACATGTGTCTCCTGAACTAAGCTGTCAAGAAGGAGCGCCATATCACACCCACGATGGATGATATTGTGGCCAATCTTAATGGAGCCAAGTGGTTCTCTAAACTCGACCTCAACTCCAGATACCATCAGTTGGAGTTAGCCTCTGAGAGTAGGTACATCAAAACCTTCTCCACCCACATAGGCCTCAGAAGATACAAAAGACCTAGCTTTGGCGTAATCTCCGTGGCAGAGGTCTTCCAGAAAGCCATCAAGGAGACCCTGTCTGGGGGGGTCATAAATCTAAGCGACAACATCCTCATTTTCTTGAATACCCTGGAACAGCATCACGTTCGCCTATGAGACACTCTGAGACAACTGTCAGACAGCTGCGGCTCGTGCAGGTAGGAGCGGTAGGGCGGTGGGGCCAGGTGGGGGGGTTTCGACAGATGACCACAAGGGAAAATTAAATAAATAATAATTTTCCCTCGCGGTCGTCTGTTGAAATCCCCCCCTACCCGGCCCCACCGCCCAACAGCTCCTACCTGCACGAGCCGCGGCTGCTGTCAGACAGTGGTCTGACCCTGAACAAAAACAAGTGTTCCTTCTACCAAGACTCCATCGAGTTTTTTGGCTACATATTCTCCCGAGGAAAGTCTCTGAGTGGATCCAAAGATAAACCTAGCCATATAAACCGCGCCCACTCCCAGAAACTCAACGGAAGTCCACAGTTTCCTCAGAATTGCCACCCATTATGCACATTTCATTCCCAAATTAGCCTCCCTGTCCGTACCTCTGCGGACTCACACACTCCGAAGTATCTTGGGGCTGGAACCACAAGGCCGACAAGGCCTTCAAAGCGATCCAGGACGCCCTCATGGATAAAACCACCATGGCGTATTTCCACCTGAAGAAGAAGTCAGAGTTGATTGTCAGGGGCCGTGCTCATGCAAGAGGGCAGATACAGAGAGTGAACTCCAATAGCATATGCCAGCAAAGCACTGTAGGAGATGGAAATGCATTATGTACAGATCGAACAGGAGGCTCTGGTTATAAAGTGGCCATGTCAGTATTTCCATCCCTACCTTTGTGGACATGAATTCAGAGTCTTGGCCGACTACAAGCATCTTCTTTCTCTGTTCATGGGCACCACCAATCTGACTCCCCCCATGATCGAGCAATGGGCAGTGCAACTGCAATAATACGCACTCAACATCGTTTACCACCCAGGAGCCAACAACCCATCCGACTACCTGTCATGCAATCCCCTGTCGCAGGGAATCCCTCACTCGACCCAGGAGGAGGAGCGGACCGAAGAGTTTGTCCAGGTGATCGTCTAGGCAGCCTGCCTGAAGGCAATGACCTTGGTGGAGCTCAGCAAAGCAACAAACCAAGACGAGAATCTGGTGAGGGCCAAAGAAGCACTGGGCCAGAGGGGATGGCAGCGTTTCCTCAACAGGTCCCATTCACTTACCACAGACAATCAGCTTGCAAGACAAAAACTGTGAGGGTCCGACGCAGCACAGATTACTGCTCCGGAGCCAAATGATCATAGTCCCTAAAGATCTATGAAGCAGAGTTATCAGTCTGGCTCACCGGGGACATCAAGGCGCGGTGAAGACCAAGGCCCTTCACCGCAGCAAAATATGGTTCCCGGAAATGGACGCCCTCGTCGCAGTGCACAACTGTCATTCATGTGCCATCATGGGTGGAGAGCAGCTGCCCGCAACCATTCGTACAGAGGAACCGAGCATGGAGCCCTGGACCAAAGTCAGCATTGACTTCAGAAGTTTCTCCAAAGGCCGAAGTACATGGTGATGGTGGACTCACACTCCAAGTTTCCTTTTGTAGAGGTGGTGTCACCAACTGCTTTTCCTCAGGTCAAGGCGGTGCTGGACAAGACATTTGTGATGCTGGGTCTCCCGGAGGAGATAAAGTCAGACAATGGTCCACCTTTCCAGGGGTGTGAATTCCAAGAATACCTCACCTCCCTTGCCATCAGACACAGGAAGATCACCTCGCAGTGGCCACAAGCGAATGGGGAAGAGGAGCAGTTTATGCGGACTCTCAACTGCGCTCTCCGGATAGGAGTGGAGCAAGGTGAGGAGGCCGAATGTTGTCTACACAAATTTTTAAATGCCTACCAGCAGACCCCACAAAGCACCACCAACTGTGCGCCCGCCCACCTGCTGTTCCGGAAGCCCACATGGGACAGCATTCCCAGTAGTCCAGATTAGCACCCAGCAGACCTTGAAAGGGAAGCCACTCAAGCCAGGCGGGAAATCATGAACCGGAAGGCAAGTACACGCCGGATAGCACAACTCCCCTCGCTGCAAGTGGGTGATGAGGTGGTCGTCAAGGACTGATACCCTGGATGAACATTCAGAACTACCTATGAGCCTGAAGTCTGGAGAGTTGTCATGATAAACAGCACAATAATCACAGCACAGCGAGGTCCTCGCATAGTCCTCAGGTATGTCTTGTGGTTTAAGAAGGTGGGTGCCACTGCACTGGAAGTAAAAAATGAAGCCGGGTTGCATGCTGGAGATAGGCATGCCAGTGAGGAAATCTTTGCTCCAGTAAGAAGGGGAGAAGGCCCATCACCGTATGGAGGACACAGAAGCAGAGGCTACAGCCAGAAAAGCAGCAGGTCTCTGGAAGACGACACCATGAATGATGACCCGCTCAGGTAGCAGGGGCGTAACACAGGTGCCGAGCTGCAGGGGGCCCCCTCAGCAAGGTACTCAGGCCTGAGCGCTCCAGTTTAAATCCGGAGCGGGGGCCCCTCCGTGTACATTGCAGGGGGCTCCATTAAACTTTCCTTACGCCATTGTCAGGTAGTGGTAGAGAAACAGCTACTGGAGTCAGACGTATGGTCTCAGACCGAACACTGCCCCCAGCCAAAGGCTTAGAAACTTTTTATGCAGCCTGGAACCCAAGCAATAGGCTGGGTGGTTGAACTCACTAAAGAATAGGAGGACTGTAGAGAGCCACCCGGCCTCTACCAAACATTGTTGCCACTTTTGTCACTCCCCAGGCAGGGTGCGGCCCGAGGGGATAAATAAACGGGCGTAAACCACACGGGGGCTTCCCAACAAGTAAGAACCCTCTGTGTGCGTGTTCTTGTAGCGCTGTGGCGAGTGGGCCTGAGCGGGGCTAATCTGGTGCCTCCCCCACTACAGCAGCATGAGCAATCTCACTATATTTACCCTCTCTTGCAGTTTGCTCCCTCGTGTTGCCCCCATCGGTTGTTGCAGCTCCCAGCCTCCCTGGGCCTTTCTTGTGTTTTGGCTTTGTGTTTTTTAATTTTGGGGGAGTTCGTATATTTATATAGTGCCAATGCAACTCGGAGGTATTGCAGCGCTTTACCTAAGCAGCTCTCTTTGCAGCCTCATTACTGCAGCAGGTGCAATCTGGTGCCAGGGGTGGAAGGGGTTAAGGGACGTGTTGTGCTTCACTGAAGGACTTGTCAGCGGGCTTATCGACTGTCTTTGCCTCAGCACTTTGATAACATCTTTATTCAAACGCAACAGCGCCCGAAACCAAGGAACAGGCTTGTTTTCGTCTCACCTTACTGAAAACACAAGCGGCTTGATTTTTTTTAGTTCAATTGCAATTAGTTTGCTTAAACTATATCGACATATATCTTTTTGTTGTACAGTTAAGGCATCTACATTTTTAACATGTTTTTGTGTGCACGCCTGTCTCTCCCTCTCTCCTTCCTTCCCTGTTTCTCCCTCACATTGCCCCCATCTGGTATTGCTGCTCCTAGCCTTGTGTTTGGGCTTAATTTTTTTAATTTTGGGGGGAGGTAGTTTATTTATATAGAGCAAATTCAACTCAGAGGTAATGAAGTGCTTTATCTAAGCACCTCTGTTTGCAACCTTCCTTACTAGGGAATTATTTCAAATTCACAAATAATCATATTGGTAATTAACCACAGTGGAAAGTGTAGTGTAAGGAAAAAACAAAATACTCTCTGTGACACTGTGCAGATCTTGGCAAGGAGTTTCCATCCCACTGTCATTGCTTAGGTTGACGTATGTAGAATGACAAAGTTTGTGTTGCAGCCAGCACTCTCCAAGATGCCTCCCGGCCCTCCATCCCACCAGCAATTGAACTCTATGATACGGCCATCCATGCAGCTGAGCACCATGGCTAAAAACATTGGTAAGGCCAATAGTTGCATAGGCAAAACCTATCGGCTTTGCCAATGCTTGATTTATGTACTTCAACGTGTGGGTTTAGGTCTCTGGCTGCTGCTTCAAGAATAAGGTCTCAAGTGTTATCGTCATCATGAACGTGTTTCTGGTCAGCGAGAACACAATGTACTTCATTCTGTGCGGCCTCTGATCATTTCAGCAATAGGGTCTCTTTTCCATGCATATTCTAATGGTCTTCGGAAATGCCAGTTTTAAATCACAGCGATACAAAAGGGGATGATGGACGGAACGTTTGAGCCAATCAAACACTCACCCCCAGTCAACTGATCTGGGTTTAATCCATCATCATTCTTTAGCTCACTCCACCACCCCAGTTCAGACATGGCCATATGCAAATCAGTCTGACCCTGTGCCTCATGGGAACAGTCCAGCCCGAACTGCCAAGCCATGTCTTCCCTGGACCGGAAACAAGCATCCTAGGACCGGTTTCTGGCATTTCAGCCGTCATCAGCCAGGCTTGCTTGAATCCAGTGGCAAAGTGAGCAAGGGACCCACGTCTGGGCATATCCCCGCCAACTTAGGGCGACCAAAGCGATACAAAGGGGATGATGGACGGAACGTTTGAGCCAATCAAAGACTCACCCCCAGTCAACTGATCTGGGTTTAATCCATCATCATTCTTTAGCTCACTCCACCACCCCAGTTCAGACATGGCCATATGCAAATCAGTCTGACCCTGTGCCTCATGGGAACAGTCCAGCCCGAACTGCCAAGCCATGTCTTCCCTGGACCGGAAACAAGCATCCTAGGACCGGTTTCTGGCATTTCAGCCGTCATCAGCCAGGCTTGCTTGAATCCAGTGGCAAAGTGAGCAAGGGACCCACGTCTGGGCATACCCCCGCCAACTTAGGGCGACCAAAGCGATACAAAGGGGATGATGGACGGAACGTTTGAGCCAATCAAACACTCACCCCCAGTCAACTGATCTGGATTTAATCCATCATCATTCTTTAGCTCACTCCACCACCCCAGTTCAGACATGGCCATATGCAAATCAGTCTGACCCTGTGCCTCATGGGAACAGTCCAGCCCGAACTGCCAAGCCATGTCTTCCCTGGACCGGAAACAAGCATCCTAGGACCGGTTTCTGGCATTTCAGCCGTCATCAGCCAGGCTTGCTTGAATCCAGTGGCAAAGTGAGCAAGGGACCCACGTCTGGGCATACCCCGCCAACTTAGGGCGACCAAAGCGATACAAAGGGGATGATGGACGGAACGTTTGAGCCAATCAAACACTCACCCCCAGTCAACTGATCTGGGTTTAATCCATCATCATTCTTTAGCTCACTCCACCACCCCAGTTCAGACATGGCCATATGCAAATCAGTCTGACCCTGTGCCTCATGGGAACAGTCCAGCCCGAACTGCCAAGCCATGTCTTCCCTGGACCGGAAACAAGCATCATAGGACCGGTTTCTGGCATTTCATCCGTCATCAGCCAGGCTTGCTTGAATCCAGTGGCAAAGTGAGCAAGGGACCCACGTCTGGGCATACCCCCGCCAACTTAGGGCGACCAAAGCGATACAAAAGGGGATGATGGACGGAACGTTTGAGCCAATCAAACACTCACCCCCAGTCAACTGATCTGGGTTTAATCCATCATCATTCTTTAGCTCACTCCACCACCCCAGTTCAGACATGGCCATATGCAAATCAGTCTGACCCTGTGCCTCATGGGAACAGTCCAGCCCGAACTGCCAAGCCATGTCTTCCCTGGACCGGAAACAAGCATCCTAGGACCGTTCGGGCTGGACTGTTCCCATGAGGCACAGGGTCAGACTGATTTGCATATGGCCATGTCTGAACTGGGGTGGTGGAGTGAGCTAAAGAATGATGATGGATTAAACCCAGATCAGTTGACTGGGGTGAGTGTTTGATTTGCTCTAACGCTCCGTCCATCATCCCCTTTGGTATCGCTTTGTTCGCCCTAAGTTGGCAGGGTATGCCCAGACGTGGGTCCCTTGCTCACTTTGCCACTGGATTCAAGATAGCCTGGCTGATGAGGGTTTTGAACCCGAAACCGGTCCCAGGATGCTTGTTTCCGGTCCAGGAAAGACATGGCTTGGCAGTTCGGGCTGGACTGTTCCCATGAGGCGCAGGGTCAGACTGATTTGCATATGGTCATGTCTGAACTGGGGTGGTGGAGTGAGCTAAAGAATGATGATGCATTAAACCCAGATCAGTTGACTGGGGGTGAGTGTTTGATTTGCTCTAACGCTCCGTCCATCATCCCCTTTGGTATCGCTTTGTTAGCCCTAAGTTGGCAGGGTATGCCCAGACGTGGGTCCCTTGCTCACTTTGCCACTGGATTCAAGATAGCCTGGCTGATGAGGGTTTTGAACCCGAGACCGGTCCCAGGATGCTTGTTTCCGGTCCAGGAAGACATGGCTTGGCAGTTCGGGCTGGACTGTTCCCATGAGGCACAGGGTCAGACTGATTTGCATATGGCCATGTCTGAACTGGGGTGGTGGAGTGAGCTAAAGAATGATGATGGATTAAACCCAGATCAGTTGACTGGGGGTGAGTGTTTGATTTGCTCTAACGCTCCGTCCATCATCCCCTTTGGTATCGCTTTGTTAGCCCTAAGTTGGCAGGGTATGCCCAGACGTGGGTCCCTTGCTCACTTTGCCACTGGATTCAAGATAGCCTGGCTGATGAGGGTTTTGAACCCGAAACCGGTCCCAGGATGCTTGTTTCCGGTCGAGGAATACATGGCTTGGCAGTTCGGGTTGAACTGTTCCCATGAGGCACAGGGTCAGACTGATTTGCATATGGCCATGTCTGAACTGGGGTGGTGGAGTGAGCTAAAGAATGATGATGGATTAAACCCAGATCAGTTGACTGGGGGTGAGTGTTTGATTTGCTCTAACGCTCCGTCCATCATCCCCTTTGGTATCGCTTTGTTCGCCCTAAGTTGGCAGGGTATGCCCAGACGTGGGTCCCTTGCTCACTTTGCCATTGGATTCAAGATAGCCTGGCTGATGAGGGTTTTGAACCCGAAACCGGTCCCAGGATGCTTGTTTCCGGTCCAGGAAGACATGGCTTGGCAGTTCGGGCTGGACTGTTCCCATGAGGCACAGGGTCAGACTGATTTGCATATGGCCATGTCTGAACTGGGGTGGTGGAGTGAGCTAAAGAATGATGATGGATTAAACCCAGATCAGTTGACTGGGGGTGAGTGTTTGATTTGCTCTAACGCTCCGTCCATCATCCCCTTTGGTATAGTTTTAAATCACAGGCATCATTTCTACAGTTAGTTTATTTTTCGTTTGGTTAATATTTTCCCAGCTGGTGACTATGCATGTACACGATTAGTTTCTAACGTACGTACTTCTCTTGAAAGCGAAGTTTCTGTTTTGAAGCCCTGGCTTGTCACAAGAGATGTCCAGGATAGAGCTGCAAGTGGCTTGTCACAAGAGATGTCCAGGATAGAGCTGCAAGTGGCTTGTCACAAGAGATGTCCAGGATAGAGCTGCAAGTGGCTTTATCAAGAGATGTCCAGGATAGAGCTGCAAGTGGCTTGTCACAAGAGATGTCCAGGATAGAGCTGCAAGTGGCTTGATCAAGAGATGTCCAGGATAGAGCTGCAAGTGGCTTTATCAAGAGATGTCCAGGATAGAGCTGCAAGTGGCTTTATCAATAGATGTCCAGGATAGAGCTGCAAGTGGTTCTTACAATGCTGTGCTGTGGCTTTATCCCGTGCTGTGGCTTTATCATGAGCTGTGAACAGTTCTTGTCTCTTTCAGAGTTTATTAGGTGGTTCAGCATGTCACGTGTTTACTCTTGTTATTCGTTCACTTAAGTCGAGTTCACACCTTGGGCAGTAAGCTTGTTATGTCTAGCGTTATATGTGGTCAAGGTGGAGTGGCGGGTCATTTTCCAAATTCCATTTTTGGTTGCCGGGAACTTGCGTATGTTCCTCGGAGAGGGGTGGTTTTATAGTGTGACAGATATGTCCAATTTAGGTCATGTGATGATGTCTTCTTCAGCTCATACTTGGTCTTTCTCAAGCTCCAAGCTCCGTCATCAGTTTTAAGACTTGGAGCTTCTTAGCATAGGTCTCAGTAGGAGACAGCATGTGTGGCCCAACAATTCCCAACATCAAAATGTGGGATCTCCAACCCTCTTAGGAACTTTCTCGGCCAACCTACAACCCCTCCTCAGTCACTCAGTTGCCTGCAGGTGAGGTCACACTGTGCAAGTATCACACAAATACACACAGCAACTCTACGCTATGCAGTTTGCTGGCAGGGCTTCACTTTCACACTAGGATTGTTCACCATTTATTATTTTGTAGGGACCTATTTGGGCCTCGCTGGAAGGCCTCTTCACTATTTGATTTATTGGGGTATCTGCTGATGTACATTATTTCCATTGTTTCTCTTTCTTCATTTACCCCCATTATACCTATGCCAGACCTCCTTAGTACCCTCTAGGTTAGGTTATCCCCTTTCATGTGCAGTGGCGTCATACCCAGATTACTCAGTGTGGAGAGATTCTTGCCCAGCTTTGAGGTGGGCTAAGGGTTAGGCTCCCTATTTTTCAGCTTCTCACCTTGTGTTGAATTTCTGCTCTGAGAGGATGCATATTTTTTAGTGTAAGTTTGGGTGATAACAATGAACTATAAACTTGTCTCCATTTGACTTTCTGAAAAAAAGAAATGCACATTTGCAGAGTCACACCCATTTCAGGACTTGACATGTTAACATAAGAAACAAGCGTTGGGTCAGCAGGCACGTCTCACAGAAGGAGCACTCGTCAAGAAGAACTGCAGTTTGTTAACTTTACTTGGTCTTTGCCAATGCACTGACTTAAATCTTGCAGGCTTGAGCTGGAAGCATATATGATCATTCTGGACTTGTCACCCGGACTTCACCCGGATGAGTGAGGCATATTTATGCTGTGTGATGGGGATCTACTTGCTTGAAGATATAAAGGCGAGGTGAGGTATCTCTAATGAAGAGTGAAGGTGGGAAGGGCCAAGACCAATTTGGGTGCACTGGCCAGCAGAAGAATGTGCAACGTCCCTGACAGGATATTGTCTTGTAACGACCACTTAAACTGAGGCAAAGCCAATTTGATGGTGTTCAGGGACTTGCAAATGGGCCATCTGACCTGGATGGCACATGCCATAAGGAATCCTCCTGGGGCATGACTCCAAGAGTCCACAGACCTAAGTATCCCACCTCCCTTGCGGTCAGTCCATGTTTAGGAGAAGTAGGTTCAGCAAAGCACCAACAGTCTAACTAAATAGCAGCAAACAACCCATTCGGTTCATAGCGAAACATGGTTAATATTCTTTAGAGCTACCTTTGAAGTTCTGAAAAGGCATTCCCCATGCAAATCTGCTCGCCCCATGTACGTTTGCCATACCCCAGCCACATATGTGCAATTATAATGTTTTGAGAATTTCTTCAAAATGCATATAATGAACAATTTTCATGGGGACCCTGGGATGGCCTTCCATTTATAGCTCTTATTCAGGCATGGGTCTGGAGGCATGCAGGCTGGTTTCGAATCCAAAGAGCAGCTCATTAACAGGAAAGCGTGTATATGGAGCAATGGGAAATACCGTATCTGGTGCCAAATGGCGGTGTTGTATCCTTAGTTGCATCAAAACAAACAGTTCTTGCATTATTTCATGTATGCAGAATGACATGTGACAGAGTTGTGTGCCACTCAAAGTGTAGGGCCTGGGCAAAAGAGCCCTGGCTGCCCTACCCTGGTGACAGGCTGGTACTAACTAATGTTTGAATCTTGCACAGATATAAGAACCTCGCTCCTTGCCCCCGTTTTTGTGAGAACCACAGGTGAGATGAGCACCGACTGACTACTGCATCCCTACATTTAGAATTGACTGACGTCTAAGGAACACTTTGATCACAGCTGGCTTCCTCAGACCATCCCCTGCATTAGCCAAGACCTCTTGATTTTATTGAAATTCAATGACCAATATGCTTATTTAGCTCTCTTCATCCATGGAACACCTATTGTGTCATTCACAATTTGTATCTGCCTATCTCAGTGTGTAGCATTGGGCAATGGACTAGCCCTCTTCAGCCATTGGCTTCACTCTGAGTGATGGCATTTAGCACTTTCCCAAGGAGCACATCCATACACAAGTAGTCCCCTTGAGTGTCAGGAACTACTATGGCACTGTGTGCTTTTGGAGACCCAAAAATGTGCTTTAAGCCAATACGTTTTGTAAACTATATATTCTATTATAGAATGATAATACAAGACAGGCATTGACAAAGCTATAAGTATGGATGCCAACGCTAGGTCCAATGGCTTTCCCAAGGTTCTATGGATTATTTTATTATTGTCAACCTCTGTCCCACCTTCTTCAAAAATGCACATCTATTTCCAGTCATTACGTCATACCAGAAGCAGGATCATTTGTATGCAACAACATTTGAATACTACATTATACCTTAGGCCCTAGGGATGGTAGGGTAGCTGCTAATAATGACTTTCATTGCAGCCTTTCACTGGGTTATTTGAACCTTCTTGCCCCTACACAAGAGAAAGACAACAATGTATCTCACCACTCACATAGACCATTAAGCATATTGCATTTTGTGGTCTCTTGAAGGGCGATAGTGCCATATTGGCTAGGATAAGCAACTCATAGTGGGTGGATTGTTTGGAAAATAGTTGAACATAGGCATCACCAAGATACTGGGTCTTGTAGTTTAGGCAGCTTGGCCCTTAATCTCAATTGGGACTTGGGTAGGAGCCTCTTTTAGCAGTATAACCTAGAGTTTCAAGACTTTAGTTGTGAAATGTGCTGCTGATCAGCACCCCAGCTGTCTACTTGATGACCGGTGCAATCACAGTGTACGTTTTCAGCAGGGAAATGGAGGAGAATAGCTAAGCTTTCTCAGAACACTGCTCTGAACACAGATTTACACTACTTGTAATCAGCATATAAGCACTGCATCTACCCTTAGGGTTTCTGCATTATAGCAACAAGTCATGGTTTCCTGGCAGTATTTGAACATCAATTTATCATAATGGGTGATGGACTTTGAGGATATTTGGAGCCCTCCAGGGTCAAAGCCCTACCACACTGACACATGCTTCCAGCCAGGACACTACTGATGACCTTTTATAGAATGGATCATAGCTATTTCACTGAAAACAAAGCATTGTTTTAGGCAGTATGTTTGTCCCTAGGGACATAATACATGCACCTCGTGACCATATCTTTGTCTCGCTCCTCCCAAACCCCAAGATCAGTTCGGCCTTATGGCGAAGTGTTTGGTGATAGAAACCCCTAATAGTCCAGCTTTTCATCCTTGCAATAGAGTATCACACTGCCAGTAACAGTGATCACAATGAAGAAACACGTGGGGACCTCATATGGTGGTCTTGTTGTCAGACAAATGCTCAGGGTACAGCTTTCAACTTGCAGTTTAATTTCTTAGTGCATAAGCCTGCCTTCTGACTTCATAGATAAGAGCAATAAGAGTGTGTTTAGAGCGTCCGATCTGGAGGAACAGGTAGATCCAGCCACAACCCTTTCATCAGTGTTCGCCAAGGCATTATTAGCTATGCTCAATGTAAACAGAAGGAACATTCTATCAAACCTAATGGCAGCAGTGAGGGTGCTCAGCAAATGCCCCAAAAAAAGATAAATTCAGGTTATATAAGGATACAGGTTATATAAGGATGCAGGTAAGCGCGGGGGAGGGGCCTCAGCTCCAGTGGTTGCCATCCCTGAGGTTTGGCAGAGTTACACAGCCATCCACAGGGCTTTGGTGTGAAATTAAACCATGAGAAAGAGCCCATACAGGCTACATGTCAAAACCCGGGAGTCCTTATGACAGGGCCCTAAGTTGAGAGCAACAACACCCTTTTATTCCCACAGGAAGTTGTAAGCCTGAGAAACTGGGGGTTTACCTTGTAACGCTCAACCTATGTGTGTGAGTTCATGTGGTATTTCCATTGCTATTTCATCTCTTATGAATTAATGTTGTAAAACTGTACTATTAGTTATCGCTATATTCTATTATAGAATTATGTTGTTTAGAATCAAACTGAGAGGCAGTTGGTGCTTGTTCATGGCCTTTTCAGTACCTGTATTTGTGTCTCCTGTTTTTATCTACAATAAACCCTGCTTCGTTCAACAGTTCAAGTTCATGGTTTATGTTCATGAAACTTCAGATTTGGCCAAAATTTTGTTGAACCCATTGTATGAAGTTGAAAGTACTGTTGCTTGCTTTAGTGTACTATAATTTTTAAGGCCCAGGAGGGCTCATTACTTGGATATTGCGGGTCTCGCCATTTCAAGCTTAAACTGATAGGATGTGCAGCAGTGTGTGATGAAAGCATTTTGGATTTTGGTTTGCCTTTCGGCGTGTTGGTCAATCGCTCTTTCGGAGTGGATATGATGCGTGTGCTTCACTTTCACACTTCATAGCGTACATCCCTTGAAGCACGAGCTGTGTGCGCTCCTCTTGCACTCATTTCAATGTACTTTTGCTGAAGCACGAGCAGCATCGCGCGCTGCTTTCCATGGCACATTGTTCTCTGTGTGCTTATGAAGATTTCTTGATGCGTCGTTTGATCTCCTCAATTTAGACCGTGTTCTGCATGCTTGGGGCTGGTAAAGCTCTGCCTCTTAGCCTCCTGGATTAGAAGGGTAGTCCCGATGTATCTGTTTCCTGCACGTCATCTCTGTTAGCTAGAATGACGTGCTGTGAGGTTTGTGCATTTGAACAATGCTAGCTATTGGTTCGTGAGCATAACTACATTCGTGTTCACATAAATTAACATGCATATTTAAGGTGGACATTTTGGACATTCCACAGTCAGTGTTCTGCACATTTGATTAGATTTGCAGGACTCTTAAGAAACATTTGTTTTTTTGGGGGTTGCCAACAGCAATTCCTGTCCATAGAAGTGTTAGAAATTGGCATGGTTAATAAAGATAAATGTTATTGCGACACACATGTGGACGTAACTATTAATTGCCAATGACATTCCTCTTCTACTTGATTCAGGTGCTAGAACTGACATCATCGACATTGATACGTTCAAAGAGAAATGGTCTGATAAAGTACTTTTGCCACCTGGCGTTATTATCACTACCTTTGAAAGTAGTAGAATTGATCTCATTGGTTATTTTTGGATGGATATTGGTTTTCATGACAGACTGATCAAACGTAAAGTGCATGTGCCTAAAAAAAGCATAAATGTACTGGGATGGTGGCACCAAGCAGACTTGGATATGATAATTAGACCTGGCAAGTCATGTCAAATTACTTTAGAGGATAATCACTTTGGTTCACAGTATAAGAGTTAAAGATGGCTGTGTCCTAATCAAACATAAGTTACACAGCATTCCTTTAAGTGTGAGGGATGAACTCTCCAAAATGCTGAAGAAAATGCATTTATTGAGGCTGTTGATGCCACGTTGATGCTATCTCCTGTTGTTTTGGCTAAAAAGAAAATTGGTGAATTGAGTCCATGGATTGCTCTCAGGGTCCTCATCAATCCCATCTGGTTAGAGAATCTTCCTCTACCACGCTTAGAGGATCTAACAACCACTGTGGGTCAGTCCAAATGGTTCACCAAGTTAGATCTCAAAGCGGCTAACCATCAGGTAGTTTTAGAAGAGAAGTCACCCTATCTTACTGCTTTTGTTACTCCAGACGGAACCTTTCAGTTTTGAAGGATGCCATTTGAACTGGCCTCAGCTGCTTCTGTTTTTTAGAAAGTAATGACTAGAATGTTAAAAGAAGTAAACAATGTTGTGGTATTTCAGGATCATATTTTGATTTTTGCAGATACCTTTAAAGAGCATCATGTGATTTTGAGAAACGTATTAAGTGTGCTGTCTAAAAATAGGGTGACTTTGAGAAAAGAAAAGTGTCACTTTTGTGTGGCTGAAGTGGAATACTTAGGTGAAGGAGTGAAACCTAAACCAGGATTGTTAGTTGATACAGTGAAAGCGCCCCACCTGTGTAATAAGCAGCAGTTATGTTCCTTCTTAGAAACGTGTAAGGTTTAGTTAAAACTTATGAAGGATTATGCTAGTTTGACTGAATGTTATCAAGATTTCACAGTTATGTCGGTTAAACTTTGTACTGAAAACTATAGCATTGTTTTGTCACTGGCTTTACAAGCCTGTTTTGAGAAATGAAAAACATTTGTCATTGTGGAGGCAAGTGCTTATGGTATTGAGGCTGTCTTGTCCAAGTGGAATGCTAGCAAAGAGGTCACTGTGGGTTTTGCTTCAAAATGTCTCAAGTTGTTAAGGAAATAGTTGCCTTTACATGGGGAATAGGAAAGTTCAAGTCTTAATTTTTGGGGAAGAACGTTTTGGCTGTGTACAGATCTTTGACCTCTTCTTGATATTCTAACTTATGTAAAAATACAGAAATCTACACTGTGTTTGGCTAGATCATCAGCTAAATTGCTGGAATTCAATTTTCTTGCGGTTCGTATTGCTGGTGGTAAAAATGTTAAGGCTGACTGCTTGTCAATGTTACCTGTGGATAAACAGAGGGAGGAGAGTGATGATGACATTAAGGAGTGTATCATTGCCAAAATTGAAGATTGGGTAGTTTGTGAAAACATGGAGGTTTGGTGTAAGGAGGTTGAGGATGTTAAAATTTTGCTGGAGGTTATTAGTTTTGTGACAAAAGGATTGCCTCGAGTGAAGTCAGTAGATGTAATTTTGCAGGTAATCCTGTGATAGATGACAAGTTTATTCCTCCATTGTGTTTTCAGGGAATAGATTAAGGAAACTGCTGATGCAAGACATCTAGGCATGAGTGCCTATAAACAAAGAATCAGTTGTAGTTTTAGATGTCTGGGTATGGATGGAGATATTGATGATCTGGTTTTCATTTGTTCTCAGAGTTCCGTTAGTGACAAACATCTCATTAAATCTCCTAAAGTTGTTCTTTGTCTTGTCTGTAGCTCCTGTTTTTATCTTTAATAAACCCAGCTTTGTTCTACAATTTATTGTTTGTGCTCACAGAACTTCACAGCTGTGGACTTATCCTTTGCATGCATTTATTCAGTGTGTGTTTGTCTGGCAAGGGATATCAGCACTTTGTGGCTGCCTGTGTAGTACGCTGGGAGACAATTTGGCAGGCACAAGCTTAGTGCAGCCTTTCCATTCAGGAAGTGCATCTTTCCATCCACTTGGGAGTGCTTACATCTGTGGAGAAAGGCCAAACCCCTTCAGTGAAGTGAGTTCTGAGATGGGGAAACTCCTTTATACACACCACAGTTCCAAGTGTTGTCCTCTTTGGGCGAGCCAGTACAGCGGAGTCTAATCTACCACTTACCCTTATTTTCATGCTTGCGATTACTGATGTAATGCAAGTGATGATCTGTTTTATTTTTTCTTGTTCTGCATTGCAGCTGGAGTTACAGTATGATCCAAAGGACTTGGGTGCGAAAAGCAACTACGAGAAAGAGCCATAAGGGCCTAGTGCCAATACCGCGGGAGTCCTTATAGAAGGGTCCCAGGATGAAAGTGGTGGTACCCCTTTATTCCCATGGGCAGTTGTAAGCTTGAGCAACTGGGGGCTTGCCTGGTAATGCTTCACCTGTGCGTGTGAGTCCTTTTCTTGGACTATGGAGCCAGATGCGGAGTGCACCCTAAAGATTCAGCACATCTGTGCATTCCTGGTCCACATTGGCTAATCAGGATGTTAGCCAAGTTAAATTATATCATAACTAGCTCCTCTTGAATCTCCTGTAAGTTAACTAATTACCTTATCAAATAAACCTGCAATATAACTTTCTCCAAACAAATTTGGTAAGATATCACTCATTCACTTATGGACTTTTCCTCTGCCTACATTTATTCAGTGTGTGCCTGGTTATGGGTTTATTGGCATTAGTTGTCATACAGTGTACCACAGGAATCAGAGCTCTTTTGCGTGCACCACAACATATATACAGGTCTTCCTACAAGAGAAAACCCTTCGAACTTGCTAGTGGAAACAGGGTGAAATTCCTCAATGCAGATTCTACAAAGAAACAAGACTTTTTACCATTTACATTTCCACTTAGATACAGGGGATTAAACTAAAAACAATCGCAGCTGATTCTTCAATTAAATGTTCATTCTTAGAGCAATGCAAATTATGTTGTTGTCGTCCTGCCCTGTGCCCTTCAAGTGACTGATCGGTGGGATGTTGGACATTGCGTTGCAGATTACTTTGGGAGAAACATATGGACATCACAATGCAAAGCATGACAAATTTAAAATTATCTGATCAAGATATTTGGAAATTATATATAAAAAGAAAGGTATTTTAAAAAGTAATCAACTCACATTTTTTTGCATTTTAATTGATAAAAGTATTGACTGCCCCAGAGTGGATCAGGTGCCCTTTTCCTGCAACATAAACTGACTCCGCTGTTAAACTGTATGTGAGGAATGTTCACCTTTTCGTCATCCAGAGCAGGGGGATCGCTGGCTAATGGCCTTCTTTCTTTTTACAAAACATTGGTCTTGGGATCCAGGGCCTACGAGGACAAGCTTAAGATGGGGCAGTTAAGGAAAGAGGGAAAATGAACACATTCTGGGGCAGATTTACAAGCCCTTGCCCCACCAGTAGGTCACTTTTTGTGACGTACTGGTGGCGCATGTTACTGCTCCATATTTACAATGACAGGAAAAGCCATCCTGCGTGGCTTTTCCTGTCCTTGTAAATACGGCCCCTCTAAATGCAGCACCTTGCGTGAAAGGGGCGTTCCATGGGTGTTGCTGTGGGTGTTCCCACGCAACACCTATGGAACAAGACACATTTCCAGATTTACGAGGAATCGTAAATCTGGAAATGCATCTGAATGCTACGCCTCTCCAGGGGAGGCGTAGCGAGGCGCAACGAGGAGAAATGTTTTCATTTCTCCTCGTTTTTTCCTCTTTCAATGCGTGCTGCATTCTACAGCATGCTTTAAAAGAGGAAAATGCCTGTAGTGATTGTTTTTGTGCAGGAAGGGGCACCTTCCTGCACAAAAACAATCTCCCCATGACGCAGACACCCTTGCACCATGGTGCAAGGGTGCCTGCGCATGGCTGCATTTTGTGCGCCAGCGCAGGGGAGAGCACAGGAACGCAACATATTATTGTAAATATGTTGCATTCCTGTGCTTTGGAAGTGCCGCAGCGTGGCGCAGCCAAAGGGCTTGCGTTGCCGCCATGCGGCACTTTCTTGTAAATCTGCCCCTCTGCATTTAGAGTCAAGAAAAGCAGCCTGTGGACCAGGTCTCCGGCCATGCTCTGCACATCTGTAGAAATCTGTACTCTGTTTTTTAAATGAAACAAGTCGACCCCACCCTCTCCATGACTAAGCAGGTCAACGCCGTTTCCTCATCCTGCTTCAACATCCTCCGAATGCTCCGCAGGATCTTCAAGTGGATCCCCACCGAAACAAGAAAAACAGTCACCCAGGCCCTCGTCACCAGCAGGCTGGACTACGGAAACGCCCTCTACGCAGGAACGACGGCTAAGCTCCTGAGACGGCTGCAACGCATCCAGAACGCCTCTGCACGTCTTATCCTCGACATCCCCCGACGCAGCCACATCACACCCCACCTGAGAGACCTGCACTGGCTCCCTGTCAACAAGAGGATAACCTTCAAGCTCCTCACCCACGCACACAAAGCACTCCACAACTCCGGACCAGCCTACCTCAACAGACGACTCAGCTTCTACACCCCCACCCGCCAGCTCCGCTCGACCAGCCTCGCCCTCGCCACAGTCCCCCGCATCCGGAAAACGACCGCCGGCGGCAGATCCTTCTCCCACCTCGCCGCCAAGACCTGGAACACGCTCCCCACCAACCTCCGACAGACCCAAGACCTACTGGCCTTCAGAAGACTCCTCAAGACCTGGCTCTTCGATCAGTAGCAGCACCACCCCCCTCTTCCCCCAGCGCCTTGAGACCCTCGCGGGTATGTAGTGCGCTTTATAAGTGACATGATTGATTGATTGATTGATGAATATTTCCCAGGTCTTCACCGTTTTCACTGTTTTAGAACAGTCACCAAAGTAAATGCACGTTTTTTAAAGAGGGCGACTGTAAAGCAATGTGTGTTTTAATGCTAATCTCTTCCTCAGAGTCAGTCATTTCTGTGTGGGTTTCTGTTTCTGTATTTCAGAGCCCCCTCTACCGAATGCTCTCAGAACTCAACATTGTGGTATAAGAAAGCCACTACTGAATGAAAGCCTATGAAGCACTGCTTAAAATGAAAGAAACAATCGAAAAAACTGGCCAGCAAAGCACAGGAGGTCTGGGATCATTCTTTGAAATACCCCAATAGTCCCAAGAAAGCACTACATCAGTCAACTAGTGACGCAACAAATGCAGGTGACTACTTCTGCACAATCTTTATTCTCCTTCAGTAATCAGACTTTACAAGAACTTACCTCTGTCGTGAGATTTGCTTATCACGAAAGCAAAACTTGATCACACTTCTGAGTATTGCTTAATGTGTTGATATTGCAGATTACCATTGAGTTAAAATCAAAAGGTGCACATTCCTCAGTAATTTTATCATTCTTTCAGTGTTTTTTACTGATAAAATCTGCACGCCTCAGGTCTTCTATGCAAAGCTAAACACTATTTTTTGCATCCTTTGAGCTCTTTCAGTCAGCACAGCAACATCTAGATGATCATTTTCAGGTTTGAAGTGATTGAAACATGGTTCCCCAAGAGTGTGAATGAGCACCAACTCTGCAGGCTGCCCCTGATGCATCTCAAGAAAGACCAAACAAGCTTGGTTGGAATAGCGCACACTGGGCTGCAGCCGACAATAAAATCACAGAATTGAAAATAGAATTCAAACAGAGTTTGTGCCAAAGTGCTGTTTGTTAAGTCTAATCTGCCATAAACCGTGTTTAATTTAGAATGCCCACAAAGCCATAGAGCTGCCAACAGTTTTACGCTCATTGCCTTTAATTAGCTAGTTGGCTAGGATCAGTGTTGTTTATTGTGACAGTAACTATGCTAATTCTGTTTCTGTGGTTACATAGGAATTTGTCAGTTTATTTGTACACAAGATGGCTCCATACAAATCAATAACATGCCAGTTAAGGGATTTGAGAAGTTTGTTCATTTGGGGTAATTTCAGTACTAAAAAGAGCACAGAAATGGAACTTATATCATTGTACAGATAATATAGTTATAATATGTACAGAATATCGGAATTCAGACAATAATGAGTAGGTGTGACAACACAACTAGTTGAATTCCTTTAAGCTTAGTTATCGTTGATCAATGATTCAAGAATGTATAGTTTAAGGGTCTATGGCCAATACATGTTTTGGCCCCTAGCGATGCGCAGGCATGGGCTTTTTCAAGGCTGCAAGATAGCAATAATGCATTTATTAAAATTGTTAAAAAATAGATGATATTTTTGTTATACTCCTTACCAATTTATCCCTGTGAAGGCACTGTGAATATCACTCAGTGAAACACTGCAACTATGGAATATTTATACATAACAAGTGGGAAGAAACACACTGATAAATGTTGAGGTGAGATTTGCACACGTCCCTTAATCACTCTAAAAGTGTTATAACTGGGGTGTTGTATTCCTCTTAGGGTATCCATAAACGGGCTTTCCAGTATCATGTCCTTATATAGGCACAATTCGCCCTGCCCTTATATAGGCATAAAATCCCAGCCCTTATTTAGGCATTAAACCGTGCACTCCAAATACAGGCATGGTCTCTGACATCCGTCCACCCTAACGTCACAACGAGTTCATGAAGAACAGACCCTTAGGCTGCAGGAGTTTCCCTAGTCCAGGACTATTGATTTCTTCAAGGACTCATACATTATGCATGAACCATTATTCCTTAGGGGGTTCATTCATGACGTCTTTCGCTGTCCGACTCACGTCAATACTAACATTCTTAGGTACTCTCAGGTATAAATATACCTTCCCTAGCCCCTGTAAACCAGAGGAGACCTCGACTTCAGAGGAGCCCGTTTCCCGGCCTGACGCACTGAGAAGACGCTGTCATCCCTGCACGCAGAGAGTCCAGCTTCCAGTGATCTGACTTCCCTTGCGGGGTGTTGGAGTTCGAGCCTGGCAAAGAGATTCCAACCTCTCTCATTCTTCAGGTATGGAGTTGACTAGAACCTAGAGGGACTCTTGGCATACTAGGCATACTAGACTTAACATACTCTTAGTATACTGTAGTAAGGAATACTTCACCTACTTCTTCCCTCTTCCTACACCTAGGTTAGGTTAGGTACATTGGGGTAGAACTAGCTTAGCAACGCATCGTATGAGTACTCGCATTTTTAGTCTGTGTTATTTATGTAAAGGCATATGTACTAAAAGATCATGCTAGCGCAGTATTATTTATTTCTACTGCTCACACTGTACATTATTTATCTCGCATACTGTCTTGTGATCGTAACAGCACATTTTACTTACACCAGAAACAAGACTGTTCAATAAATCCTTTATTGAAACGCCCGTCTATTTCTTTCTGTGTAACTTGGAGAAAACTAAGCATGCACGACTGAGCTGAGTGAAATAGTTATCTATTGTTTCCACGACTCTGGGACACGTTCTGATTCTAAAAGGAAACACAGTGGTCATGTTTTGCGGCTGCCAGAAACTACTCCCTTCTTGTTGTCAAGGAGTTTCTAGTGGCCTCTGAGCTAGCTGGCACAAGTAATTAAGTTTAATATACTCGATAGGGACATACTGACCTTAGTCCTATGTCAAACCTATAGGATATATTATTCCAATGCGCAGAGCCTATTAGGGAAATAGGAGCTACACTACATGGCGCCCAACGTTTGGTAAGGCAGTAATTCAACGTTAGATACTGAGTAACTCAGCCGTGCTTTTTCTCTCAAGACCCCTACCCATATACTCCAAAAGACGTCTGGAGTGGGCAGGGTTAAGTATCCACCACGGCTACATAGGGCAGTACCCTATATATTAGCTGTTTGGTTTGCTCAACGTTGAAGGATACAGTGTTCCAAAATATTGTGCACCTTATCTTTGTTTCCTTGAAACTTGTTCCACATTTTGCAAAAAACAAAATGACTGAAGACGCCGAAGACGGTGTAGCTGTGGCTGATCCAGCCCTACCAGCAGTTTTTAACATTACCGGTTTAAATGAAACCGAGGAGGGTGTCATAGACTTCGCTCCAAACTTAAGAAGAGCCATCACTCTAAAACTTATAAAACATGGCCTACCACCAAGAGGCGGTAGAGCAGTTTTTGTGATAGAGGCACATGAATCCTTTCAGACAGAGGTATTCTATTCATGGGTAATATTTCCTGAATCCAATTCAGTAACACACATGTTTCACTTCTACAAAGAAGATGAACCACCAGAGGAATACATTCCTTTCGAGGATATAGAAATTCCATTAACATACCAGGAGCATCAGCTCTGGTTTAAAGGCGCCCTAAAACATCACAAAAACATTACTAGGCTCGGTCCACTAGGTAGACCAGGAGCAACATGGCCGATTCTAGCCGGCTATACACCTCATCCTGACATTGAAGAGATGTCAGACGAGGACTTACTTACTCAACTCACAGAGTTAATAAAAATCTACAGACAATTGGTCCAATATGTCATGCGGACTTTTACAGTCCGACCACCATTGACATATCCAAATGCAACTCCCCAACAGGGGAATACACTAAAAATTACACCACAGACTCTATACGCAGTCATGGGTAAAATGCCCACAAAACGTGAGCAAATTCCATTCTGGATAGCTCAAAAAATTACTCAAATCGAAGCAGTATTTCCAAATACTAGCCCGCATGAGAAACACAGAATCCTAACCATCAGTTTACCAATGGGGATCACACCACAACTGGAAGACTGCACCACATGGGGCTCAGTCTTTGCTGCCATCTATACTAAAACACATGGTATTCCGTCAATTGCGGTAATACCTGATGTCCTAAAACAAATTCAAAACGAATATGGGGCAGAGCCTGCTTTAAATTTAGGTATGAAATTACTGAAAAATTTCGACCAGGTCTCAACAATAATATTATCTAATATTAAAGGGGAGGCAGCAGCAGTGGCGATCCGCCAAAAATTGAGGGAATTGGATGTTACAGAACATCAAACAGAGCTACCCAGAATTATAGAACAATCTTATGCAGAATTAGGCAGAGATAGTTTGGGTGGAAGACCAGTGAAGCCGAAACTATCTGAAAGTCCTGAGAAGGACTCAATTAAACAAACTCCTACATCTTCTAAAAAGAAGTGGGAGTCTACTAAACAAAAATCAAACGAGAAACGTTCTCAATCCCGAGGTAGGTCTCCTCAAAAGGAGCCCTCTGAAAAGAGGTATAACCTCAGGAATAGGGATAATTTAAGAAAACCTGACAGGTATCAAGATACTGATACACGTTCCTCTCGTCCCTTTCAGATCTCACCACAGACTTCGGAAAGAAGAGGACGATCAGAACATAAAGAAGAACGCGTGAAATCGAAAGACGACAAACACGCTCCAAAAAAACAAAACAAAACCTCAATTCTCCAAAAAGAAAGTAGCAGGTCTAAAGATCAGACATGCCGAGAATACTGAGAACACAACTCAAGAACGGAGAATGGGCTCAGACAATGCTGGACAGTGCAGCAGAAGTCACAATAGTTCGCCAGACCGTGAAGGAACTTCTGGAGATAGTGGACTTGAATGAGTACATCACAGTTGAAACTGTAGACACCAGGGTTAGTACTCCACAAAAGTTATATGAAATAACACTCCGGATGGAGGGAGACAAACCTAGACAGGTGAAAGCACTTTTTGGGGAAAGACTATCAAGAGGCTATGACATACTTCTAGCAGAAAGAGACTGGCCACCACAATTTGTCAGGGAGTGCCCACATGGCGAGGACATTATTATGCCTGCCTTCTCCAACCATATTCCAATTCATCTAAAATATACATATGCCAGGAAATGGGCAGTAGCCCAGGCCTCAGCATTATATAAAAATCATGTAGGATGGGATGAGGATTCACCTCACCATAAAATACATCTGAAACATGAACCAACTGCACAACGGCAGTACCCAATAAAGCAAGAAGCTTAAAAACAGGTCAGGGAGATCTTAGATCAACTTGAATATCAAGGGGTGATTGAAACATGCACCTCCTCAATGAACAATCCTTTGTTTCCTGTCTCCAAACCAGACAATACATATCGTCTAGTTTTGGATTACAGACATTTAAACACTTGTTCTAAAACTTTTGCAGTGCAAAATGCACATAGCACAGCATTAATGAATAACATTGTGCGTAAAAAATATAAAACCACATTAGACATCTCAAATGGTTTCTTTTGTCAAAACATAGCACCTGAAAGCAGGTACTTAACTGCATTCTCCATAATGGGGACCCAGGGTCACTTTTGTCGACTCCCACAAGGGTTCAAGAACAGCCCAGGTTTATTCTCAGCGAGGGTAACGGAGTTACTACAAATTTATGACAATGAGGCATTGTCCTATGTCGATGACATATATCTGACAGACGATGACCTGGACAAACACTTGAACAGGGTGAGCAGCATTATACTGGGTTTCGCCTCTGAGGGCTACAAGTTCAACTTTAAAAAGTCCAGAATTGCCCATCTCAATGTCCTATTTCTAGGATACGAGCTTTCAAGTGAAGGCAAGAGCTTGGCAGCTAACTTTTTAGAAAAGTGTGCGCTGCTCCAACCTCCAAAAACGCTAAAACATTTACAATCCATCCTGGGTTTCCTAAATTTTGGAAGAACATACATTCTAAATTATGCAGAAAGGGTTAAACCTCTCTACGCATTAATCAAACCTGATTTTTCGATCAGAAACTGGACACAGGAACACACAGAAATCTTGCGTTCACTCCAGGCTAACATGTTAGCAACAAATCACTTACAAACACGTGTAAGTCAACGTAATTTGGTGATCCGAATAATTTCGGGTCAATGCGGATTCACCTACTTAACCTTCAATGAGGGTGACAAAATCCCAATTGCATACAAATCCCATTTGTACACACAAGCGGAAATGCGCTTCAGTTCTACTGAAAAAATTCTAACAGCAGTTCAAACCGCTGTAGCAAAAGAAAGAGCCTTAGCCCAAGGGAAACGCATTATTGTCGTAAACCCAGTACCGGCTTTAGAAGCGGTCACAAAAGCGAGCATTCCAAATGCTAAAGCATTACATCCGAGATGGATACAGTGGGTTAATTCTCTTGCTGCAACAGATGTTGAATATGTTTTTGATCCAGATTTAAAAACACAAGCATTCCTGCAATATGAACACGAATGTCCTCTGCCTACTGAAATTCTGCCTCTTGATCAGTACGAATTCATAATTTACACTGACGGATCCGCACAACCCGCAATAGGGAGTAAGCAAGCTTACAGTGCAGCGTGTGCAATCGTTAAAGGTCGCATGCGGGATGGCAACTTCAGACCTATGGTGGCCAACAGCCATTACCTGTTAGTCCAGGTTTCCACCGTATCCTTGTGTTTTTACACCCTTCCAGACGGTACCTCTTATCAACCCTCGGCTGCCAACAGCCCGCGTTACACTACCGTCGCAGTAACCTTTGTGGCGCCGCATCCAGCGCTATCCTGCCCAGTTGCTTTAGCTTCCAGCTCACCTCACACCGGTTTGGAATTATCACCGGCTTCAGGGGTCAGCACTCATCTTGTTACGCTCGCTTGTTAGCCCTGATGAGTCACGGGATATTTCCCAGTGACGAAAACACGTGTCGGCTAGTTTCTGTATCCAACATAATTGGTGTTGAAATATAAATAAACCTTTTGGTTCCAATACTGATGCCGACCTTCACATTTATGTAACATACTGCAACAGACTGACGTTCTGTTAATACCCTCACCGCGTGTGCCCAGGACAGTACTCATTTCACAGTGTGAATCCTGCGATTCATACAATTCCCAGGGGTTATCGGGTTACTCCCCTGACCTGGCAGCACCGCATGTACATAAGTCTATAGTTAGCACACGCAATAGCTTGAGCGCCAATTTCCTGTTTGTACTAAAAAAAACCCACCTAATTTCCGACATAATGTTTGACTTAGAAAAATCTGCTGCATTTTCTAAAAATGAATATTTAGAGGGTTCATCAGACTATGAACAACTGTATTGTTATAATCACTATGGTCATTATTATTTGCATAAATCTGCATATCCAAGAAATGTGTTTATGTTTAACCAATGGGAGCATTGTCCTACACCACCTAAAGGTAGTTCAAAAACATTTACCAACAAGTTTCCATATTTTTCAGGTTACAACACATCTGATCCAGAAATGTTTTACTATAAAAATGTAAACAAGACAGGACTGAAAATTATGTTAACTAATACAAAACAGATTTACTCTGCATTTTTTAATGCCCAACTGTCTAGACAGGGTTTCGACTTTTGGAAAGACACAATTGACACAAAAACTGTGTGGGGTACTAAAGATTGGCAAGTGCAGGGGATAGAAGCTTTATTTAGAGCCTGCATCATCCCTGAACAAATAATGTTTTTGAATGAAACTGTCCAACAAACATCTTGTCTTGGATTAGCCAAGATCAAAGAGATGAACACACCTTCTGTACCAACACCTGCCAGTGATAATAATACAAAGGCAGTGGTGACAGTTGACAATATACTACAACTCAACAGATCTAATCCTAATTGGAAAAAATGGTTGATCTGGCCCACAGACACGAATAACTGTCAGGAAAGATTCCTGAACAAAACTCAGGGCTTTACTATTCATAGGCCAGACCAAAGATACGTCCAAAGACAACATCCGGGGGTAGTAACAACATACAGTGTAGGGAAATTATGCCTCGATTGGCTGCATAAGTCTACACTACAGGATGTGAAATAACACTTAACCTTACTTAAAAAGGACGCAGACCTTAGGGAATTCTTGCTTGGACCAAGAAAACCGCGTCAAAAACGTTTCATATATGCCGGCATTTATGCTGCTTATAATGAAGCTTGGAAAGTATCACAGATAGAGGCTGCAGAACGTATACGTGAACTTGATCGTATTAATTTAGAGAAAACACTCTCTGTGGTCGACAATGGGTTAACAACTTTGTCCTCCAGAATATATTCATTGGATGGCATTGTATCCTCTGCTATCGACATACTAGAACAAGATTTGGCGATGTTACAACAAGGCCAGTCTCAATTACGTTCTATTGTGTTATTAAGCTGGACGCTGCAATCTTTGCGAGCGGGCTATGTGCCTTGGCGTTTTATCAACACAACAGCTCTGATTGCAGAATACAATCTCACTGATAAACAGATCGAACTGGCACAAAGAGGAGCAAAGTATACAGTGCTGAGCATTGAAAAATTGGAGAAGTTACCATTCACAGTGGCAGAAAAACCAGCTACAGAATGGCTTATTCATGGCAAAATAACATTACCTGTGAGTACTTTTCAGTTTCAGTATTGCCTCAGACAAATGCAAGCAGGCAAATATGAAAGGTTGGGTAAGGACTACATTAAGACATCGTGGGATTTACCGTATACATATAGATGTTGGAGTGGGGATCGTGAAGTGTTTTTGAGCGGTTCAAACTGTAAACTTGCACTGAGTGGTTCACTTATATGTCAAGACATTTCCTTGCACGGGGCTTGTAATGGTTCAGTGGAAAATTTGTCTTGCCATCAGCAGGGTACTCCAGCGGCTGTGATTAATCCAACGTTTGGACAACTTTCTAATGGGAGTTACCTCATGTTGAATGATCAGGGCTGCTGCGGCATGCTGCCAGGCATCCCATATCTAGTAACGGTCAACTCCAGGGTCACTTGCTGTATGCAAGTATTGTTTGCCCCAATAGACACAGTCAGGGAGTCGCCTCTATGGCCTTCGCTGAACGTCTCTTTTATAAGATTTGATACTTTAAGCAGAATGAAAGCCATGCCTTTACAGCAAACAGTGCCTTTGACCTCGGCCAAAGAAACCTATGATCTACAAGTAGCAAGGACTTCGGCTGAGATACAGACTTTAATACGTACAAACTGCCCTATACATTTCGTAGAAATGATATCACGTATCTTCAACATGTCTGATACAACAGGAATTGTACATGTATTTAAGAGCATCTGCTCAGGTCTGTTAGCACCTTTCCAGGCAATACTCGGAATCATCACGAACTTTGCACATTCGGTGTTTGGTGGCATACCATTAATTCTAGCACTTGTTGCCGGAATTCTATTTCTCTTCCTGCTATTGCGCTATGGCCAGCCTATTCTCTGACATCACTCCGAGCGAAATGGAGAAAGCTCTCCTTGAACGAAAGTGCTGTGAGCAAATAGTAAAGCTTTTGGGCATGACTCGTCTACGGGACCTTAATACAACCTGGTTCCTGTCATTCAGACCAATCTGGCAAGATTGCATCTTACCTGTTCTACGATGCCTGCTATGCGGTGAAGAATGCGTGTTGGACACCTGTCTAACATTTCCATCAGCAACGCCAACGGATGTCGATACTCTGCTGGTCCCGATAACGGCCCATGCTCTGTGTTGTCCCCAGAGGCTTCCTATCCTGATGTCAGCATTCATTGAGATCTCACAGACGCTTCCGGCTGCTGCTGAGGTACGAGAAAGAACTACAGGCACACAGGTAACAACGGACGCGAACATTGCTGAGGCAACCTATGCTGGAAGCAATACTTCCCATCTCTGTGCAATTAATCTACTACACGAGGTGTTCCAACTGACACCGACAACAGTGGATGATGTTTTGTCTATAGAAATAGATGATCTCATGTTTACACCAGACCCGTAAACTGACTCTGATTCAGCATACAGTGTTCCAGAGATGCAGTGACAATTTGGCCTTCATTTTTTAAACAACTTGGAACTCTACCAAAATTGAACTTTTTTTCCCATTTTTCAAATGAAAATGGCACATCAATCTGCTTAAAGTAGAACTAGCCTTATAGTACAGACTTTGCGGTACTTCCACGGACACTTAGTCATCTTGTGTGTCTAAAACAGTTCATTAATTTTCATGACTTGAAATGACTTTGATTTTTGAGTAACTTATCGATCATTTTCTGTCACATGTAAATATTACTGCTTATTTCATTCCGGTTGCATTTATTTTCGAACTTTATGCCTGAAATGAAAAGCAATGCTTCAAATGTACAGTACCTTTTTGCATTCTAATAGGTTTTTTAAATGCCTTTTTTAAATGGTTTTATGAACAATTTTAGCAATATGCGGTACTCCATTTTAATGTTTAGCATTTTAAATGTTTAGCATTTTAGTATTATCGTACACACGAAAGAGGAGTGGGTGTTGTATTCCTCTTAGGGTATCCATAAACGGGCTTTCCAGTATCATGTCCTTATATAGGCACAATTCGCCCTGCCCTTATATAGGCATAAAATCCCAGCCCTTATTTAGGCATTAAACCGTGCACTCCAAATACAGGCATGGTCTCTGACATCCGTCCACCCTAACGTCACAACGAGTTCATGAAGAACAGATCCTTAAAGCTCAGCCATCTCTAGAAATACCTTGGACAGTACAATCAAAAAATATATTTATGAAAGCAAGATTTAGCTGTCTTCCAGTACAAATGCATGCAATGCCCTGGCTGAGTCCAACCAAGCCGACTCCCTGCAGACTATGCAATCAATGGGAAGAAAATATTATACATTTTGTTTGTATATATACATCAATGAAAGAAGAAAGAATGAGATATTTAAAAAATAGTTTTATTGATAGAGGTGTACGATCATGTAGACAAGCCCTGGTAGTTTGTTTTAAGCCTAAGGATACAATAATGAATGCAGATTTTACCAAATTTCTGATTCTAGCGAAAAATAAATTGGAAGTCAGTGATTTGAGTATAGTAAATTTGGAAGTTACTAATAGCTAGAGAAGAATTCTGAATTGCACACGCGAATTTGCACATAAGTAATGAATTTATTAACTGTAAATTATTCCCATTTTAAGATTTACCTTGTTTACTTGCAATAATGATTAACTAAATTAGTGTATATAATGTATTCTCTATTATTCGCAGTGGTTATTCGCTCGTCTATGGTTTAAGATGGATCTCGGATTTATAGATATGTTTTAATATGGCTGTGTATTAAAATATTAGTTGCCGTCCCTTGACCATGTATAAAACCCGATTGATTTGGCGGGATTAGGTGCTTTTCCGTTGCCCACTCTTGTTAATTCTTTCAGGAGAATTGATGCAAAGAGCTTAGCTTCTAAATCTTGCAGCGTAATTAATCTGTAGTTAGTTGGTAGGGACCACTCACCACTTTTGTAAATAGGTGAAATTATGGAACCCTTCCAGGACTCCGGAATGGTCGATGTTCGCAGTGCTTGGTTGAATACCAGTGTTAGGTATCTGGCCCAAATTAATGCATTCTCCTTATAGAAGACAGTTGAAGTCCCATTTTGGCCTGGAGCTCCATCGGTTCTCTGTTTCTTAATAAGTTTACATACTTGACTTTCGGTTATAGATATGCCGATATTCTCGTTATCCTCTGTTCTACTTATAATATCTGGGACTGGATTAAAATCCATGCCTGGGTTATAATTCAAATGTGAATGTAGAAGCTTGACCCATTCTGATTCAGTAACTATAGAAGATGTAGTTGTCCTACTAGATCTATTCATGTTGTTGATTAATGTTGTTGGACTTGGCCCTTTTTCCCAGAAATTTTTCGTTTTTCCCCCTAGCCTTTTTACCATGTGTGAAATAATACCTGCTGCACAATGGCGTGCGCAGATTTAGGTGTACTGTTCTAAAGGAATGTTACTTTTAAAATGGACAACAGTGCTGAGTTGCAGGTGCTCTCTCACTCAAGATGGCTGCCACAGGTCCCTGCTACTGCAGAGGGGCCTTACACACATACACACTAGTAGCCAGGGTCAGGCTGGGACATAGGGATACAGTATCCATCCCGTCCCCGCCTCTGGGCCACATAGCCAGACATGTGGAAGGTTCCAGAACCTTCCAGGCTGTGGGAGGAGTTATGTTTTGCCGCCTTTAGGAGGGTCACCTGACCTAGGGGTATAAGAGGCTTGGAGGGAAATCTTTTAGTCAGTTGGGGCACCACTGATCCTGGGAGAACCTCTGCCGGAGTACAGGCTTTAGGGCCTAGGGGGGAGACCTACACTACTGCTGCTGACAAGGCTTAGGCACTGCTGTAGTAAGCTAGCTGAGGAACGCCCACCACCCACTGACCTTGCCCAGCGTGAGGGGACCCAGGGAACCACCTTCAGCGTGCTGGGAAGTAACATCAAGCAGTCCCAGAAGCACCAACTCATTCCCCCCCCTCATAAGAAGAAACTCCTGACAAGAAACTCCTGACAAGAAACTCCTGACAAGAAACTCCTAAGAAGAAACTCATAAGAAGCAACCAATCAAGAACTGCCGCAAGAAACCTTAATTTGAGAGGCCTGACCGACCAGCAAGGCCTGAAACCTGAACTGCCAAACTGGGGATCACCAGGTAAAGCGCCGTGCCCTGAAGCGCTAGACCTTCACCCCCTATCTACTCCTGCCTGCTGCTGGGCTGCCCCCAAGAACCTTTCCAGTCAGCCCTGCCCACAGGCTGCTGGTGCGCCCGCGCTATATCTCCACGAGGGAGAAACTGCCACCCAAGTCACTGACCTCGTGACTGAATCGCCGCCGCGGCCGCCGCCGCATGAGGAGAAGTGCTGAGGTGAGGGAGGCCCCCCCCCTCGAGTGCGTGTGGTGAGGTGCGCCGTCCGCGCCCTCACCGAAGCCTCCAAATTGCCCCCAAAGATCACCGCCGGGCCCGGGGCCCCACCAACGAAGTCGCGGCCAAAGGAATCGCCGCCGCAGCCCAAGGGGGCCGCGTGAAGAAGCCGCGGCCTAGCGGGACCAACGAGGCCTCCAGGCCCCGCCGACGCCGTTGCTGGGCGACCGGGACGCCGGCCGCGCCCCGGGAAAGCCGCGCAGCGATTGGGCGCCGGCTCCCGCCACGCCCCCAGTGCCGACGGAGGCCGAAGAAGAGCTCCGGACCAGCAGAGGGAGACGGGAAGCCGGCCGGAGAGGACTGCCGGCTCCGCTCCCCTTCCCGCAATCCCCCTACTTGATCCCGGGGGCCGGAGGAGGGTGATACCGGCCCCGCAACGACCCGCAATTCCGGCCAGAAGGCCGAGGCACCCCGACCGGGCCCTGCCCTTCAGAACACGGGCCGGCCCGGGAGATCGACAGTCGCATGGAAGCGCGACCAACGACCACCACATCAGGTGAGCCCAGGAGGCCCCTAGGGCCCGCAGAGACGCCACTGGGGGCCGGGGGCCACCATTAACCCGTGAAATTATCCCTATGAGGCGAGGCCCCGGAGAGGAGTGGGCCTGGCCTGAATTAACCCCTGAGGGACACAGAAGCCCCCATTGCCAGGGAAGCCCCAGAATACAGGACATGTTGAGGGGTTCCCCACATTGCTCATTAATCTAATGATGACGCCTACTGTAATTACTGTCTAGGCCTATGCTTATACTTGCAAAGTCGTTACCTAGTGTGAAGGTGATTAATTGAATTGAGCTGAAGTGTACACCGCCAAGAGTTGAAGTGTTTTATGTTGCAGGTGTACCGGAGTTGCGACGCCCACTGTACTGAATGTGGGTGCGCCTAGATTAATGCAGGCCCTGTTTGAAATGTAACGTGAAATGCCCTCTTTTAAGTAATTGAATATTCCTGAAGTGAATTGCATGTTTAGGCCCATGTTTTATTAATGCACCTTGTGATCATTAATGGTGCTACGTTTAGGAGATGATTCCTGCGGCCTTTTAGTGGCCTACAATGTTGATGAGCTATGATGCTTTAATGAGAATGCGCACCAGTTGAGTAATGCAATGATTTTAAATGTAGATCTGAATTTATCTGCCTCATCTGATGCTGCCTGGATTTATATAAAAGATCTTGATTTTAAATACACAAGCCTGGTGTGGTGTCATGTTATTGCGTCCGCATTTCTGAGTCAAAGTAAGAGTGTGCTGCACAACTGCCTTACACATTGCCTTCGCGTGCTTTCCCGCCTCGCGCCATGCTACCGTGACGGACTCGGTAACCCCGTTTCCAACATTGGTGTTCAGCGGTGGGATAAGGACTGGTGTTTGTGCAGCACCTTACAGTGACTCAGTGTGCGCCGCAATTGGACACCTATTGAAATGCAAGCGCTAAGAATTCTTTTGTGATTGCTGATTGTGTACATTCCTGCGTTAGACCTGCTACCTACAGTCTAGAACCCTTTCCCTAAATTGTCTGGGGCCCCACCTAGGAGGATGGAGTTTGAGTTGGCCAACCTAGAAAGGTATACGGTGACACAGCTCAAGGAGTTCTGCCTAGAGAGGGGGGTGGCCGTCAAGCGAGGCGCCTGGAAGGAGGTGCTTCAGAAAGCTTTGAGGGCATGGGTAATGGCCCTCCCGGAGGGAAGAGGGGACGAGGAGCAGGGGGAGGCAGACAACCCAGGAGAACTGGACCTAATGCACATTGATGTTAGCGAGAATGTGTTGCCAGGAAGACGTTCCAGGGCAGGCAGTAGTGCGTCAAGGGGGAGTTTGTCGGCAGAGGAATTTGAGGACAGGAGGGAGGAGAGGCAATTAACATTAGAACTTGCTAGGATGGAAAGGGAGCGAGAACAGGCAAGGCTAGCCATGGAAGAAAGGAAGCTTGCGCATGAGCTTAGCCTGAAGGAACTAGAGCTCCGAGCCTTGCAGATGGAGATGCAGGGCAAAGTGAATGGTGGCAGCGTACCTGCTGGGGTGCCACAGGAGCCCAAATTTTATCTACCAAGAGAGGTGATAGCCAGTTTTAATGTAGGAGATGACATCGATAAGTGGTTGGCGGCGTACGAGGTGGCTTTGGTGGCCCATAGAGTTCCTGAGAGCTACTGGGGGGGAGGTCTCTACAGGTACATACCTCCACCAGTAAGGGACACACTTTTAACCTTGGATAAGGGGGATCAGACCAACTACCCTATCATGAAGGAGGCCCTGCTTAGGAAGTTTGGCCTCACCCCAGAGAAGTACCGCCAAAAGTTCCGCAACAGCCACAAGCTTCACACACAGAACTGGGTGGATTTTTTTGATTATGCCCGTAAGGCATTGGGGAGTGATCCTGAAGGGAGTGGTGCAGGGATCTTCCAACCCAGCGAGGTGGGAGAGGTGGAGAATAGCCCAGCTAGGTCCCAGGATAGTGAGCGGGTTGTAGGGCCTCACATCCTATCTATAGGAAGGAGTGAGACGGGGAGGTGTCCCGAGGTGCCCCAACCGCAGTCTCAGGGCCTGGAGAGTTCCATAAGGGAACCCCAGGTTGGGAGCCTAGGCTGTCCCGATGGGCCATCCATGGAAGGGGATCCCCCAGTGACAGGAGAACCCGGGCGTATGTATTCAGAGCTCCAGGGGTTCTGGGGTCTGCCCAGCCACAGGATTTAGATCCTGGGCTGGGGTGCCAGGTTCAGGGGCTGCCTGACCTGGCGGGAGGGACGTCTGTAAGCAGTGTCCCTCCGGAGCTGACTCCCAGGGGTGCTTCTCCAGGTGGGAGGGTGCGGAACTCTGGGAGGGGTGCAGAGGAAGGGAGGACTCGCCTCTGGCACCGGGGCAACCTAAGGGTTTAGACCCTGGGTTGGTGGATCGGATGCAGGGTCACGGCCCTGGAAGAGTGAGAGAGTGGTGTTCTGAGGGTGCCCCACATAGGAGGAATGTGCGGAACCCCAGACGGAGGAGGAGGAGGAGAGTGGTCAACGGGTACTACGGGCCTGGGGCTACTGCCCCCCACTCTGTGAGACAGCCAGGGCCAGAGACATCTGGATGGCCTAGGGGCTGGTCCTGGCTGCAGCCAACTAGGGAGCACCAGTGGGGTGGCTTCGTTGGTCCAGGGAGGTTTGAGAGAGGGAACCACCGGGTTCCAGAGTGGAGAAGGACCTGCGGGTGTTCCTGCAGTTGTGGGCCCGCGTCCAAGTTTTCTCGCCCGAAGCAGGGAAGCCCATCAAGGCATTGATCGGTCTACCCTGGCTTTTGGCTGGGAGGGGGTTGTGTTGGACTTGGCCCTTTTTCCCAGAAATTTTTCGTTTTTCCCCTAGCCTTTTTACCATGTGTGAAATAATACCTGCTGCACAATGGCGTGCACAGATTTAGGTGTACTGTTCTAAAGAAATGTTACTTTTAAAATGGACAACAGTGCTGAGTTGCAGGTGCTCTCTCACTCAAGATGGCCGCCACAGGTCCCTGCTACTGTAGAGGGGCCTTACACACATACACACTAGTAGCCAGGGTCAGGCTGGGACATAGGGATACAGTATCCATCCCGTCCCCACCTCTGGGCCACATAGCCAGACATGTGGAAGGTTCCAGAACCTTCCAGGCTGTGGGAGGAGTTATGTTTTGCCACCTTTAGGAGGGTCACCTGACCTAGGGGTATAAGAGGCTTGGAGGGAAATCTTTTAGTCAGTTGGGGCACCACTGATCCTGGGAGAACCTCTGCCGGAGTACAGGCTTTAGGGCCTAGGGGGGAGACCTACACTACTGCTGCTGACAAGGCTTAGGCACTGCTGTAGTAAGCTAGCTGAGGAACGCCCACCACCCACTGACCTTGCCCAGCGTGAGGGGACCCAGGGAACCCTTCAGCGTGCTGGGAAATAACATCAAGCACTCCCAGAACCACCAACTCATTCCCCCCCCTCATAAGAAGAAACTCCTGACAAGAAACTCCTGACAAGAAACTCCTAAGAAGAAACTCATAAGAAGCAACCAATCAAGAACAGCCGCAAGAAACCTTAATTTGAGAGGCCTGACCGACCAGCAAGGTCTGAAACCTGAACTGCCAAACTGGGGATCACCAGGTAAAGCGCCGTGTCCTGAAGCGCTAGACCTTCACCCCCTATCTACTCCTGCCTGCTGCTGGGCTGCCCCCAAGAACCTTTCCAGTCAGCCCTGCCCACAGGCTGCTGGTGCGCCCGCGCTATATCTCCACGAGGGAGAAACTGCCACCCAAGTCACTGACCTCGTGACTGAATCGCCGCCGCGGCCGCCGCCGTGTGAGGAGAAGTGCTGAGGTGAGGGAGGCCCCCCCTCGAGTGCGTGTGGTGAGGTGCGCCGTCCGCGCCCTCACCGAAGCCTCCAAATTGCCCCCAAAGATCACCGCCGGGCCCGGGGCCCCACCGACGAAGTCGCGGCCAAAGGAATCGCCGCCGCAGCCCAAGGGGGCCGCGTGAAGAAGCCGCGGCCTAGCGGGACCAACGAGGCCTCCAGGCCCCGCCGACGCCGTTGCTGGGCGACCGGGACGCCGGCGGCGCCCCCGGGAAAGCCGCGCAGCGATTGGGCGCCGGCTCCCGCCACGCCCCCAGCGCCGACGGAGGCCGAAGAAGAGCTCCGGACCAGCAGAGGGAGATGGGAAGCCGGCCGGAGAGGACTGCCGGCTCCCGCTCCCCTTCCCGCAATCCCCCTACTTGATCCCGGGGCCGGAGGAGGGTGATACCGGCCCCCGCAACGACCCGCAATTCCGGCCAGAAGGCCGAGGCACCCCGACCGGGCCCTGCCCTTCAGAACACGGGCCGGCCCGGGAGATCGACAGTCGCATGGAAGCGCGACCAACGACCACCACATCAGGTGAGCCCAGGAGGCCCCTAGGGCCCGCAGAGACGCCACTGGGGCCGGGGGCCACCATTAACCCGTGAAATTATCCCTATGAGGCGAGGCCCCGGAGAGGAGTGGGCCTGGCCTGAATTAACCCCTGAGGGACACAGAAGCCCCCATTGCCAGGGAAGCCCCAGAATACAGGACATGTTGAGGGGTTCCCCACATTGCTCATTAATCTAATGATGACGCCTACTGTAATTACTGTCTAGGCCTATGCTTATACTTGCAAAGTCGTTACCTAGTGTGAAGGTGATTAATTGAATTGAGCTGAAGTGTACACCGCCAAGAGTTGAAGTGTTTTATGTTGCAGGTGTACCGGAGTTGCGACGCCCACTGTACTGAATGTGGGTGCGCCTAGATTAATGCAGGCCCTGTTTGAAATGTAACGTGAAATGCCCTCTTTTAAGTAATTGAATATTCCTGAAGTGAATTGCATGTTTAGGCCCATGTTTTATTAATGCACCTTGTGATCATTAATGGTGCTACGTTTAGGAGATGATTCCTGCGGCCTTTTAGTGGCCTACAATGTTGATGAGCTATGATGCTTTAATGAGAATGCGCACCAGTTGAGTAATGCAATGATTTTAAATGTAGATCTGAATTAATCTGCCTCATCTGATGCTGCCTGGATTTATATAAAAGATCTTGATTTTAAATACACAAGCCTGGTGTGGTGTCATGTTATTGCATCCGCATTTCTGAGTCAAAGTAAGAGTGTGCTGCACAACTGCCTTACACATTGCCTTCGCGTGCTTTCCCGCCTCGCGCCATGCTACCGTGACGGACTCGGTAACCCCGTTTCCAACAAATGTCCAAAATTCTCTTGCATTATTATTTTTACTGGTATATAACGGTTTTGCCCAGAGCGCTTGTTCTGCTTGTATTTTTTCTTTCCAAGTCAATTTGCTTACATCTGCATTTATCTTCTTTAATTTGTCTCCATAGATTTGATCGCCTGGATGCTTCTTAACCAATCTTAAGATTTATTGTGCTCTTTTTTTAATAAACGACATTCAGAAGACAATTTAACCAATGCCAGTGACTTTTTACCCTGCTGCTCCTTAATACCATCTTTTTGAATCTGGCATGAGATTATTTTTTTTGTAAAGAAGAACCATTCAGAGAATCTCCTTTAAAACAAATTTCAACCGTCGCTGTTTACTTCATGCTTAGAATCTAGTCAGGATCTGGTACAAGACTCATTGTATTTTGAGTGACTGACTTTCTATTTGGATGTCTCCGGTTTATGTGAGAAGTAAGGAGCTGATTCAGAACCCTAGCCTAACGATAGCGGGGTGCAACTGTCTGTTCCTTATGAGTGTTGTCTCTTTTTCGATCCTTCTGCAGATATCGCACATAAAGGGGGGACACTTTCCAGAGCGAGTTTGCCACATTATGAAGGACGCTGCGGATGAAGCTTCTTGATTTGCTTCAGCAGCTTTTTCTTATTTTATCCCATTCCCCTTTTCCCCTGAATGGTGCCTTTTCAGGATAGCTTGTATTGAATGCTCTTGAGAGGTATGCAAAAAGGAATTGGAGAGATAGCTTCACATCGCCCCTGCTGGGTAAAGGTATAGGTTAGTGGTAATCCCATTGACTGATTGTCAGCCTTGACAGCCTACACGTGTCGGGCGATGCTGGGCGGACCCCACACTTCTAGCCGTATATGACTTGGGGCCTGCTTGAGATTGGGGGAGGATAGATTGTGGCTTCCAGCTGGCAGAGTGGTGGCCGGCGGTGCCGAGAACCAGTTAAGACCCGGCAGGGATGGGCTGACAGCTGGACACCATCCATAGATATTGGTCTGCTGCAGGTCCCATGTTGAGAGGGCAGTGGTCCGACGAACGTGCCAGGGCACAGTAGTTGAGACACCTCGAACTTGGCTGCACGTGTGCTGAGCTCCGTTTGCCTTGATTGACTGTAGGGATGCCTTGACACGTCCCAGTCCTTTTGGGGTGCTCTTCACTTGAGGGCTACCCGGCGTGACCCCCCCCCGGGCTTTGTTTCTCCAGGCCTTGACGGAGGGGGCCTCCCCCAAACCTACCACATTAAATGACCCCGAGTTTGCTGACGCTGTCGCTCCACTTCCTCTGCATTTGGGGGAACCGGCATTGGGAATACTACTGAGGTGAGAGAACTTAGAAGAGACATTGGTGATCTATGCCAAAGAGTGGATGCCCTCAAGCAAACCTATGATGCCTGTGAAGAAGAGGTGGATAGCCACCGAAGAGAACTCCTTGAACTACGGGATAAGAATTTAGATTTGCAATAGCAGTTAGAGGAATTAGAAAATCGGTCGTCGCTCTAATATTTTAATTTAGGGAGTTCCTCTGTGTGCAGTCACATGGTGCCTTGAGGAGCTTGGAGACCAGGAGATCATCCTTGAGCGTGTCCATAGGGCTGGCCGCCCTCCTCACTCTCCCAGTCAAGCACAGGACATTCTTACTTGTCTGCATTACTACAGGCAGCGGGAGACCATCCTAGCAGCAGTTCGTGATAAATCTACTATTGAATTTGAAGGACCTCTCACCATTGACGCTGCAACGTCGTCGAACCCTCTGACCCTTGACGGACCTACTTCGCAAGAAAGGTGTCAGATATAGATGGGGACATCCATTTTCCCTCCAATTTGTATGGAATAATGAGAGTCAGAGTGTCGCTCTTTGGATGAAGCCCAATCACTGACAGACATGCCAAAGTTACAGGAGGCTCCGGGGTCCAGACGTCTTCACAAACCTTGAATTCCCCTCAGGCAGGCACCCGTCGCTCTACCCGTACAAAGAAAGGAAAGGGTAAGCAGACCTTTGGAGACTGAGAGTTGCAGAGATTTGACTGCACTGCTGCGCCAGCTACAACATAAGGAAAGCTTCGCTGAGGCGGACAGTGACCATTAATGCATGGGTGTCCCCTGCTTTTCTAACGGTACCTGGCCATGGTGTGGATGCTTTGATTTTTTGTATTGGCCACTGGCTTTGGTCCCAGACAGCATTTCCTCCCATCACAGCGGACTTCTTTTTGAGCAGCGGAGCTCTCCACGAGGCACTATGTCGACGGACAAAGGACTCCAACCAGATGACATGGACCCTCAGAGTTTGATTTGTTGGGTTCCCAGATGGGGAACTACTATGTTACAATGTGTTTTGTCATCTCCCCCTTTTCTTTCCCTATGCCGATCCGACTTGGGTTATATCCCAAAATAGGTACCTCTTCTGGGTGATCCCAAAGAGTTTTCTGTTTACAAGTGGGCACATAAGGTACATGTCAGAGAATATTGTCTGTAATGGTCCGTGATTAATGTACTTAGCCTTAATGTTAGAGGTCCGAATGCCCCAGTGAAGCATCTGGCATTACTCTCCCATCTCAGAGAGGTTAAATCGGATATTTGTCTACTTTCGAGAAACACACTTGCATAAAGCTGATTGGAGGCGGCTATGGTCCCGATGGTTTGACCGCCAGTACTTCTCTGGGGGACCTGGTAAAAAGACTGCTGTAGCGATCATCTTAGGGATGAATTTCCCAGGTAAGGTGACACAAACACACATTGAGTTACCAGGCAGATTTTTGTTGCTGCGCATTGACATAAAAGAGTACAGATTCACGCTGGCTTATATCTGTGGCCCTAATGACCATCAAGAATCATTCCTCCAAGAAGCGCTGGGGAGGGTTCTCACCACCACCGATATGGATGTGATGGTGGGTGCAGACCTTAATATAGCGATGGATACACAGTTGGACAGACCCACACAGAGACAGGGGCAGGCTGGGGCTATGTCTGTAAGTTTTAAACAATGGCCGATTGAAATTGGACTCTTGGATATATGGCAACAGATACACCCAGCTACAGAAAATGTCACCTTCTTCTCAGCAGCGCATCAATCATACACTCACCTCGATTATTTTCTCACCTCACCCAATGCATTCGGTGGCTATGTTAGCAGTAGACATAGGGGAAGCCGCCTTGTCCGATAATTCACCCCTTACATTGTGGTTCACGACACTTGGTATCTCTCTGCCACCGCGCACTTGGAGTCTTAACGCCAAATTTCTCACCTGTAACACTACACTTGTTGAGAATAAAGACACATTAGATACTTTTCTGGCAAAGAATGACACACCAGACACTCCCATTACACTACTATCGAACACATTAAAAGCTGTAATGAGCGGTCAATTTATTGCCATAGCACCGAGATTTAACACAGATAGACATAACAAACGGTTGCAGCTAGAAGCTACAGTTAGGAAGCTTGAGGCCACCCATGAGCGCACAGGCTCACTGATATCCCGGCACCAACTTACAACGACCCATAAACAGTTAAAAGCCATTGACAAGGATAGGGCAGAATACGCCCTGTTACAAGTTAAGCAAAAGTACTACGTGGGGGGAACAAAGCTGGACATCTTTTAGACCACTACCTCTGTTCTCAACTGGAGTCTATGAGCTGCTGAGGTCCGATGGCACCCTGACCCATCAGGACGAGCTGATTGCTTGAGAGTTTGAGTTGTTCTATACAGATCTGTTCTCCGTGGAGAGTCTTGATGCTGACAGCATTGGGACATACCTAGAGTTGATCCCCTTAGCTCGGATCCCATCCACAGATGTTGATAGCCTGGACAGGGACATAACCCCCAATGAGATTCTTATGGCAATACTGCGTCTACAGACTGGTAAAGAGCCCGGTCATGTTGGGTTTAGTTTAGAGCCTTTATAAGGCTGTTGGGACCCTCTTAGCCCCTATCTTAGAGAGGCTTTACAATCCTTTTAGCTCCACAGGTTCCCTCGCACCTACCATGCAACTGGCCACGATCTCTGTTATCCCTAAGCCAGGGAAGGGCCCAAGGCACTGCTCTTTGTATAGCCCTATATCCTTGCTGAATATAGATTTCAAGATTTACAGGTATCTTGGCAAATAGACTAGCCCCCTAAATGCAAGGTTTGGCAGACCAGACCAAACATGGCTTATAAATGAAAGGAGCTGCAGAGATAACACTAAGCGACTCTGTCACCTTGATATTTGTTTTTTTTGACGAGTTTTATATAGCGCGAACTAGACCCGGAGGTATCAGAGCGCTTTACATGAGCACCAGTTACGTTACAGATGGACACATTCATTTTTGTTAGGCAGGGGGAGATTAAGTGATTTGCCCAGAATCATAGAATGTTGAGCGTCCCTGCCGAGCCTCGAACCCGGTTCCCCAGCTCCAGGGTCAACCGCCCTAGCCGTTAGGCCACATTCTCTCCCTGAGATGCAATGCTCCAGCACTCCAGCCCTACTCTTTACAATAGACGCAGAGAAGGTGTTTTACTGGGTACATTGGTCCTATCTCCAAGCAGTACTGGTGTGATTTGGCCTTGGCCCATGGTTTTGCCATTGAATTCAAAGTAGCTATGCCTGACCCAGGGCAATGGGGAGGGTTAACCAAATTCTAGCCCAACCCTTACCTATTGCAAGAGGTACTCGTCAGGGCTGCCCTTTGTCACCCCTATTGTTTGCCCTGTATATGGAGCCTTTTGCTAAACGGATCCGTGGTAACCTGCAAATCTTCGGTGTGGGGGTCAGACCCCATAAAATAACACTTTATGCGGATGACGTTGTGTTTACCCTAACAAACCCATATACATCTCTCACTACAGTCATGGAGCAACTCAAGACTTTTGGGGGAGCCTCTGACTTTAAAACTAACCTTCAAAAATCATCGATACTCAATCTCAATATCCCTGAGGCGGACATGTCCAGACTTTTCATTCACTTGGGCCACACAAGGGTTGGAATACCCAGGGCTGCAGATACACCCTGCTCCCAATGCAACAGCGGAATGTAACTATACTGCATTTGGTAAGAAAGGCACAATCTGATTTGTCTAAATGGAAGGGATATGCTCCCTCATGGTTGGGCCGCTTCGCAGCCGTAAAGATGAAGCTTTTGCCGAGAGTACTGTATGTCATGCAGACATTGCCGCTCCAGCCCCTACTGCAGACATTGGACACTGGGAGTTCCTTTGGGATGGCAGAAAGGCAAGGATGGCAAAGGCATTTTTGCCCCAGGCGGCGGGGGAGGGCTGGAAGCTCCCACTTAGTAAGATATTACCAAGCTGCCAACTGCGGTACATGGTGGAGTGGTCTCGACCACAAACTGAACAGCATTGGTGTTTTATTGATCAAGAAGTGGTGGGAGTGCATATTTGGAAGGTACCATGGTTACCAAAGGCACATCGGCATATATTTCTCCAATACTCCATGCCACTATGGGGGTCTGGGACAAAGTACAAGTACAGAAGGGACTGTCTACTCCCATTTCTCCCCAGTCTCCATTGTTTGGGAAATTGGATTCTCCCCGCACAGCAGGGCTCCTCATACAACAAATGGCAGGAAGCCAATTGTAAAAGAGTGGACAATATTTTTGATGCAGCTACAGGAGGCTTATGGCCTCTCCTCCAAGGCTATTTGGCAATACATTACATTGTGTCACTGGGTATCCCAGCCCTTGATTCGTCCTCATGCCAGTAGACACCTCATACCATTCGAGAAGTGGCTCATTACACGATCGTCTGACAAACGCTTGCTGTTTGACATGTATGCTTTCCTCATCACACCACAGAAGTTAACCAAAACATCAGCTCAACACAGATGGGAGGGGGAGTGCGAATGCACTTTTACAGATAGCGAATGGTGGGACATGCTTAACAAGGCTCTTGCCTCCCCACGCAGTACGTCCAGTAAGGAAATGTTCCTTAAGATTGCACATTACTGGTATCACACCCCAGCAAGAGATGCACACTGGAAAGTGGGCAGGGATAGTGTATGCTGGCGGCAATGCAGACAGGTGGGAACATTAACTCACATTTTATGGCAGTGTGTAAAATCTGCAATTTTTGCCGGGAAATCCTAGATGCTTTAGACGCAATATATGAGACACCAATTCCTCGTTTTCCTAGGTACACACTATCAGGGCTCCCGAACCCACTGACTTATCCCTTGAGGTCCGTTAAGGCTGAGCTTTCACCCTAGCACTGGGAGTGGCAATACAGGTTTTACTGGTGCAATCGGGCTAGGATACAGTCCCAACTTACAGGGATTGGCTCCACAAACTATGGGATCTACTAGGGCTGGGAAAGATGACTACAGTGGTGACACAAACTCTACCATCCTTTGACAAGATGTGGACACCTCTTATACATTACCTCTCAGACGAATTCCAGGAATTGATATGCCCCACTTACCTGCAAATTTTACGCTTGACCCACATCGACCGTGATCTTGCTTTGTTGGGGACTATCGTCTATATATGATTTAACCCTGGAGTCCATTAGCCCACCAGTACAACACTCGGATCCCACTCAATACAACACCTGCCACCATTCCTCCCTTTTCCTCTTTCTTCCCTTCTATTGTATCTCTCTATTTTCTCTCTGTCTGTGGGATATGTTGTATTTGTTGATTATATACCCATAAAAGAGATCTTAAACCTAAATGTATTATAACTGCAGTACAATAATTCTGATAAATTTAAGATAACAGTTACCAAAGAAGCCAGAGGCCATTATCCCTGACAGTTGTCATTATGTCAGGGTATTTCATATGATTCCTGAAAAGAAGAAATGTGTGTACCATGGTATACATATGTCAATAAGATATATTGTGGTTGGATTAAATGAAAGCAGTTGTGGTGGTTATTGGTAAAAATGGGTGGAAGTTTCGTATAGTCAGAATTGCATGGTTTTGGTGGAGGATTCCTATTATTACTAAGGTAGTACCCAACTCTTCACTCTAAGTTCTGTTTTAGGGTCTATTCCACTGTATGAGATGACAGATGAAGGGACCATTATTTACTTTAATTATAGAAAGGTTAGGAACACATTATGGGGATAATCTCTTGGCAAGGGGGAGGTGAAAATTATGTCTGAATTCCTATATATCTAAGTAACAAACATTGAAAGCATCTGTGGTATGTTCCCTTTAATTATGAGATGCTTTGTTCAGTCTGGAATGTTAAGTTCCTGATATAGAATTTTGTGGTTTTAATTGACAAGGGAGTTGATGAGATCACCTGTATCATTGGGGCACTTATAATAAAGAACTCCTGCCTTAAACCAGGTTTACTATTTGTATTATCTTCACACTACAATTTGGTAACGAGATCTGGGGAAGAAAAGCACCTCAACATACCAGTGGACGTGCAGCAGAGTGGTGAAGGAAAAGGTTTGCCAGTCAAGTGTTGAGATTCGTTCTTCATGTGATGTTCTCTGATGAGAGTAAAATTGGCGTGGCGACATGGAAATGAGCAGATTTAGATGTGGAGTAAAGCACGGAGCCTAAATGGTAAAATTATTTGAGGGAATAAAATTTCAGTAAACTTTTGAGGCACGAGCGCATAAAAGCTATTGCAGCGCGAGCACATTGCATGAATCACAATTGTGCTTGAAAGACTATGGAAACAGCATGGAAATCCAGTAGTATGCAGAAAAATCTCTATCGCTTGTAGAAAACTACATACAGAAGCGTGGTGGACATCTTTTGGGCTAAGAAAACATAGAGAACAAGCCCAGTTTACAATCAAGAGATGTAAAAGCGACGTTGTGGCCACCATTTTGAAGAGTTGGGAAGGATTGTATTGGAATTAATTGGAGCAACTGGTGCTATACAATTTTTTTATTAAAAACCTGATTTAATCCACACTGAAAAGGAATTTTCGGATAGATGGGCTTTGTACTATCTTTACATTGATAGAAAAGTACTAGCCAGTCAGAAGGTCATGATAGGCACACACAAATTAATTTATCTTGTCAGCCTATCAGAAGAGAAGACTGATGATAGGCACCCCTTGTTATTTTTGGGTTCAACCTCTCAGCTTATTAGGAGATCGTTGATAGGCACCCCTCATTATTTGAACCTCTACAGTGTCAAAGTAACATGAATAATCTGTAGATTGGTGTGGAAGCCAGCAATTGGTGATAACCATTTTTTTATATTGTTTTAGATTGATAGTATAACATGTTGTTTAGTGAAATGTTTCGAACACCACCTCTTTTCTTCCTACCTATACCCAGTGAACCGATGTTGTGGTGGAGTAAGTGGAAAAAGTGTTTGGGAACTATGCTAGAGTGTGTGGGACAAATAAAAATTTGGAGCAGAAGTATTCTTTGGTATTACATTGTCTGGGCGCCGAAGGTCAGGATGTGTTAGAAAAATTACCGGATCTTACTGAGTAAGAAAACAAAATATTAATAAATATGATGTTTGCACACGAAAACTAGATTTGCATTATCTTCAAGATCACATACCAAGCCTACGCTATGTGTATGCTTGGCATGTAACCTGAAGAAAGAATAAGAGATCAGCTTGTTTTGAAGTGTAATAGGGAGAAAATTAGGGAAGGATTATGGATGAATGATGAACCGCCATTGTAAGAGGTGAATGCCATGGCAAAGAGGGTGGAGCACATGGTTAGGTGTATCAAATAACTGAAAAAGGAAAACTTGGTGTATGTTTAGAAGATTACCCGGTAAACGAAGTAGTTTCTGAAAGAAATAAAAAGGGGAGGGAAGAGCTGCAGGAGAGTTTAAAGGAGAGTGTTTTAGATGTGGGAAACAAGGATGTAGAGCAAAAGCTAGAGAGTGTCCTGCACTACTGGAATTTGCCATGGGTGAGAAAAAAAGGGTAATTTCCTAAAGCGAGGTAGAAATAAAATGAAAAGGGATTAGAAACAGGAAGTGAAGGAAGTGGCATATGAGACAATTTTTCAGGTTAAAAAAGATCATCCCTGTGATACTATACTATTATTGTTGAAGGAGTGAGAGTGAAAATGACATTTGGCTCATGTTCTCACTTGACAATTGTTTATAAAAATATATTTCTGACACATTTTGAGAGCAAAGTGAAATTGAAGAAGATGGATGTAAAACCAAGAGGATATAAGGGTGTTGCAATTAAGATGTTTGGTTATTTCGAAGCCTGCATAGAAGTGAAACTGAAGTATACTGTGGGAAAAGTATATGTTTCTGTCAAGGGAGATGAGTTGATTGGGTGGCTACACCAAAAGTTGTTAGATGTTACTCTCAATCTGAATGCAACTCCACAAGTGCAAGAACAAGAAATCAAGGTCATTTGAGAACAATATGAAAAATAATTTTCTAATGTATTCGAAAAATAGTTAAGTCATTTGGCTAGATACAAATGCAAAATTAAGCTATGGGAAGATGCAAGACTGGTGTTAGCTAAGATGAATAAAATGCCTCTGAGTAAGCAAGAGTGTGTATCTAAGGAAAAGTTGTAAGATATGGGTATTATAAAGCCAATGGGCGCCTGTGGTAGTTACTAAGAAAGACAGTGGGGTGATCCGTTTTTGCATTGTTTTAAGGGCACCGACTAGGGAGGTAATAATTGATACATACTGATTGCCAACCATAGATGAAATAGTTACAACACTTGCTGGGGCAGATCGAGTTGAAAGACAGTTCTCAGAATTTGACAGTTTTCATTACACTGATGAGAATTTACAAATTTAAAAGAATGGCATTTGGATTATTTTCAGCAGCTTCAGATTTTCAGAGAGTAATGGGGAATGTGTTAAAAGAACTGAATGGTGGTAAGTGCTATAAAGACATGTTGATTTATTGAAATAGTGTTTAACAACATGATATGCAAGTGTGTAATGTGCTGAGAAGGTTGATGCTCCGTAGGTCTTACATTGAAGCTGGAAAAATGTCAATCCCAATGTTTCTCCAAATAGAGATTTAGTGGATACTATCATAAAGATGAAAGAACCTTGCAATAAAGAAGAACTTGTTTCTTTTTTCGGCACGGTGGGTTATTACAGAAAGTTAATTAAACAACTGTGCTGGTATAAAAATTATTCTCAGAAGATTTTTAGGAAAGAAATTGGAATTTCTATGTGATGAAGCTTGTCAATGTGAGTTTGAAATGTTCAAAAGGATTTGCTGGATGCTCCATGTCTTCAAGCATTATTGACTGGTGAGGATTCGCCAATAGTGACTGATGCCAGTGCAAAAGGTATAGGAGCAATACTATTTCAGAAGGGACAAGGTGTTCAGAGGATGATTGCATGTGCATAAAGATATTTGAGAGGAGCAGAGGTTAACTATTCAGTAATAGAGAGGGAGGGTTTGGCTATTATTTAGGCCTTAAACAAGTTTCAAAATTTGAATGGGGGTACAAGTTTTAAAGGGTGTACTGATCCTAAACCACTGAAGGACATTTTTTTAAAGAAGGGTATGAATACAATTTCATCCAGAATAAGATGATGGGTAGTAGGTTTGCAGGATTTCGATGTTGTTGTAAAATATATTCCGGGTGTTAAAAATAGCTCAGCCAATTGTTTGTCCAGATTGATTGGTGGGTTTGATAAGTTTGAGGAAGATGATGTTACTATCTGTGAGGTACACTTGGGGTGCTGGAGAGGAAGAGTAGAGAGTTAAGTTAGAAGAGGATGCACTTATTAAGCTGGTAGAACTGATTACTGCTGGGAAGACTTGAAATTCAACTTTGAAAATGGCAAAGGATAAATTGGCAGTGGATAAAGAATTACTTTTTTGTGGAATGAAAGTGGTCCCCCCTTCACTCCCAAGGGTTGCATGACAGAATGTTGGCTTTGGCTCATGAAGGGCATGTGGGAATTGTTAACACAAAAGAAAGCATCAGGTTTGACTTTTAGTGGCCTGGTGTTGATTTAGAAATAGAACATTTGGTGAGGGATTGTATGGAATGTAACAATTCAGATAAGAATTTAAAGACTAGAAACTTGCCTATGGTGTGTCAGAAACTGCTAAGATATCCCTGGCAAGAGTTTGCGATAGACTTAGTAGGACTATTAAGAGAAGAACATTCACCACCTTATTTGATTGTTCTGTAAGGCTTTTATTCAAGGTGTTTGAAGTAAATAGTGTGGGTTATATATCGTCTTACACAGTGATCAAGTTTTTAGAGGAGGTTTTCAAGAGAGAGAGTTTTCGTGAGAGCATTTTGCCAGGTAATGATCCTCAATTTTGTTCATATGAGATGGAAGAATACTTCACGAAGTGTGGCAATGAACATGAAAAAAGTTCTATCTATCATCCATAAATAAATGCAGTGAAAAGAATTAATACGATTTTGAAACAATGCATACAGTTAGCAAGGGCAAACAATTTGGAGTGGAGGAAGATGTTACAAGAATGTATCTCTGCTTATTGTTTATCACCTAGTTCGACCATGGGTAAATCTGCATTTGTTGTGTTTAAAGGAAGATCTCCGGGCACCAAGTTGCGTCCGTGGTAGACTTTGAGGAATAGAGGGGTGGAAAAAGATGATGTGGAAGAATAGATGAGTCATGCGCAAGAGAAACCCCCTAGGCTCGCGACCCTTGATGAGCCGCTGAGTGACCGCTCTCCACGCCCTGCTGGCTTGATGCTGGAGAACTGATTTGGGCTGACTACAGGGCCTGCCCCGTATTCCCATGCCTGCACATGCCCCCTGGTGAAAGGGCCCCTCTGGAACTGAACACAGCACTAGGCTCAGCGACTCTATAACACCACAACCTCCCCGTGAGTGCCCCTCCATCATGGAGAAGGTGGACAAAGAGTCTAAACTGTCTTTTGACAGGAAGAGGCTCACTGGGCCCCCTTAGGAAGAGTGGGGGGCGATCTGTATGACTGCAGATGGAGGAGGTGCCTCCAGAGTTGAGATGGAGGAGTGCCTCACCAACATGCGCAGCATCCTCAAGACCAGTGACTCTAAAATAGGTGTGCTCAATACCCACTTGGACCGCATGAGCAACTGCCTAGACAAGCATGATGTCTGCCTGGCCCAATTGCAGCAGACGGTCTCAGACTCAGAGGACATAACAATACCAAACGAGCGCCTCCTACAGATGGGAAAGGTCCTTGAGACTATCAATGTGAAAAACGAGGACCTGGAGGCATGCTCCAGGAGTAACAACATCAGAGTCCTGGATGTCCCTGAGACTACGGCCATGGCTACGTTTAACAACTAAATGGAATCACTTCTCCGCAACTTATGCGGTGGCCAGTTGACTGCGCTCTTATCTGTCAAGAGAGCTCAACAAACCCTGGTACCCAGCCCCCTAAGGGGCTCCGATACAGCCCATAATCACACGCCTGCCACATTACCGCGACATGATCCTCCACATTGCACACAAGAGGGGGGAGCTGCAATACCAAGGTAACTAAATTATCTTTCTAATATGACTTTACCTATGCTGTTCAGGTTGCCTGTGTCACGACCCCCTCCTGCTCCCGCTCTGTCACAACCTACTCTTGTATCCTCTGCATAGTGGTCTTGAACGCAGGGCTCATGTTGCTTCCCCTTAAGGTGCCCTATGGAACGCTATGATATTATGACTGATATTTCCATAGCATTCTCATGACCAATGTTCCCCCAGCTCCCTTATAACAGATGTTCCCCCAACACACTCATGACTGATGTTTCCCCAGCATCTTCATGACCGATGTTCTCCCAGAACCCTCATAACGGATGTTCACCCAGCACCCCCTGACTGATGCTCCCAGCTCCCTCATGACTGATGCTTCCCCAAAGACCTGCAAGCATCCCCCAAATCCAGTGAACCAATGGATTATCTGCACCCGCTGTTACATAGGGCCTTGGCGTTGTTTTCCATTGAATCCTTGCAAGCTTCCACCAGCATCTCAAGCGCTAGTGGCAAGCCTTGCTTTCACTGTTTCTGGGACCGTTTCCATTTTGCACATTGAAGCTGGGTCCCTATCAACAAGTTGCACCTGCTATACTATATTATGCTAAGGGATTTATAGAGTGCACGGCGACCGGAGGCATCCCAGCGCTGCTTTGAAGTGGTTATCTCACTGAGGTCAGAGGAAACACCTGGAGAGTCCGTTCTTAAAAAAGCCAAGTCTTAAGAGCTTTTCCAAAACACCACTCATTGCCCTTAGATCAGATGGCCAAAGGAAGAGAGTCCAAGAGCTTATCCGCATTAAGGTGAAAGGACCGTCCTCCATTTCTAGCTCTTCTAACACTGGGGATGGCGGCCAGGTGTAAGTTGGAAGATCTAAGTGGCCTAGAGAACATAAGGAGTAACAACCTAGCGTAAGATGGAAGGACCTTGCCCATGCAAGGCTCTATGATTAATGCACAGGGATCTGAATTCTATTCATTGGGCAATGTGTAGCCAATGAAGATCTATCAACTCCTGTCTGGCTTACTGAGACCTGGGAATCCCAAGTTGCATGTGTGCAGCAGCATTCTGCACGACTTGTAGATTCCGAGTAACTACCCTGGGGGTGCCCAGATATAGTGTAATGCCACGGTTCAGGTGAGAGAGAATCTGAGCCTGAACCACCACCCACCTCGAGGTCTGGGGGAGCAGTGGCAGAATCTTGTGCAACATGCGCAAAAGTCCAAAACAGTTGGCTGAATGTTTGGTAGCCTGGGCTTCTATAGTCAGGGTTTTATCAATCCACATCCACAAACTTTTTATAGCTGTTTTGGTGGCGGGGGGGAGACATATTGGCCAACCCAGGACTTGTTGAGGGGGACTAGCTCCAGAGGATCATTAATTAAGTTTTAGCTCTGTTGAGCTCGAGACAGGATTTTTCCAGCTGGCTACCTGCTCCAGGCAAGGTCCGAGGGTGGATGCTAAGGGATCCAAGTCCGGGGCAAGTGAAAAAACCAGCTGGGTGTCACCCGTGTAGGAGACTACAGAGATCCCAAAGGGAGGTATGATGCCCACCTGTGGTTGCAGATATATATTATATAACGTAGGACTAAGAGAGGACCCCTGCATAACTCCACAAGTGACAGGAAGAATTTCGGAGGAGCAACCTTTGTTAAATACTTTGAAGGTTTGCTCCTTCAGAAAGGAGTCAACCGAATCCGGGGCTTTTCCTATGACTCCTACCTTGCTAACCATATCTAGAAGTTCTGGGTGGCCAACGGTTTTGAAGGCCACACTGTGATCCAAGAGTACAATGGCAACTGTAGCCCCTTGATCCAATCTTCTTTTTGCATCCTCTGTCACTGCCAAGAGGGTGGTCTCAGTGCTGTGCTTAGGACGGAAGCCAGATTGCGTGTGGTGCAAGAAGGAGTTGGCCTCCAGAAAGTCTGACGGGTATGTTTTAAAATATTTTTCTGCCACTTTACGTTTGTCTGGGAGCTGGGAAATTGGACAAAAGTTCCCCAGGCATGTTGGATTGAGGTTGGGTTTCTTTAAAATGTCTTTGACCATGGCATGTTTCCAAGGCTGAGGCACCGTTCCCCTCTCCAGGGAAAGGTTGCCTATATCGAGCAACATGCAGAAGATAATGTCAGCCTCAAGGTACGAATTCTGGGGGGTGCAGGATCGAGGGTCTATCCGGATTTGACTTTCACTAAAAAGAGTGGTAAACCCATCCAAAGTAAGGAGGGGAGGAATTCAGACAGAATGGGTGAACCACTCTCACTATCGTTCCTCAAGGGGATGGGGTTGTTTCTTCCATCAATTTCTTGAAAACATTGGTAAATGTCCCAAATTTTGGTATCAAAACAGGTGTCCAACGCGTTGCATTGGTCATTACAAAGTTCAGACAAGGTTTTTGTGATTTTAAACATCTCCCTAGGGGAATTAGTGGTGTCGTTAATTCTAATTCTAAAATCACCTGCTCATTCTGTAAGGTCAAAGAGAGTGCACTAACGTGTTTTCTCCAAGGTTCGAGAACCTTCCAGATGGCCATGTGCCCCATTTGCCACACATGATCTAGCCACATCCATTGAGCCTTCTAGTGGGTATATAAGCCACTCCCAACCCCGAATTATGGCTTGGCCTTGCTCCCTGCACAACAAGCTTCATCTTTCCCACTCACCTAAAGAATTCTGCCGGTAACAAGTGCCCCAGTCTCCTTCAAGTCCATCCAAATTTGTGGTTCCCGTGGCACCAGCTCGATTAACGTCTTCCTCCTCGCTCCCTCCTGCACAGCTACTCAAGACCCCACATGACTCCTTGAGTCAAGGCTTCGAGATCTTCTTCAAACTTCAGACAAGTGGAAGAACTAGGCTAAGTACTTGATAACAGATTAATGCACACTAAACCTCGTATAGTAGTAAACAGGACCAAGTATCCACCTCTTCAAATACTATGGACTTTTCCTCCATGCCCTCTCTGTGATTTCTTCCAGCACTTCTTGTTTCTTACTCCAGACCCTTCTTGCAAACTTAGCACTAGAACTGCATCGTGCGAGGATTAAAGACTTGAGCTTTGTGTTTCTCTCATGAACAGGAGTGCCCAGAGAAAGCACTTTAGAGTATTTGATATATGCATGGATCTTGTACCCCACCCTGTGTTCTAAGTGTATTCTAGGGAGTGCAAGCAACTCCAACCTTTGCTCCATGTGTATTCTAGGGATGGCAAGTAACTCCAACCTCTGCTCCGAGGGTATTCTCGGGAGTGCAAGCAGATCCAAACCTTTGCTCCAAGTGTATCATTGGGAGTGCAAATAACTCCAACCTATGTTCCGAGTTTACCTCCGTGAGTGCCAATAACTCCAAGCTGTATTTCAAGTTTATTCTGAGGAGTGCCACACTCCAATCTGTGATTTTGGTTAATTTGCTCTTATGCCGAGGTGCTGCTGAAAACTGTAAGTGTATGTCAGTAAAGTTAATGCATGGTCATTGTAAATAGACGCCTGTTAGTGCACTGATGGCAACTGCCTCCTCTAGTTATTTTCAGCGTATGGTGTCATCGCAAAACTAGAGGTTCTGGTCCAGTACATATCTACCTCACAGGGTTAAGACTGATTTGTATATAGCTGGGTCTGAACTGAGGTGACGAAGTGAGCTAAAGAATGATGATGGATTCAACCCAGATCTGTGACTGGGGGTGAGTGTCTGAAAAGTTTCAGCGCTCCGTCCATCATCTCCTTGTGTTTGCTTTGTTCACCCCAATGCTTACTGCATTCAGGGCACCTAACCGAGCTTTTATGTGGAGACTCCCTTTTTAGAGTGGAGACTGGCAATGCTTTTGCTGACTATTACAGGCAGAACTCAGGCTGTGTCTCTTCTCCCAGAGTCCTTTGGGAGGCACTCAAGGTTTACATACTCCATGCACACATACGGTCTACATTAGATATGCAAGCTGTCCTACACGACATGTGCAAATGACTGCGACTACTAGAGTGTGAGACATCGAACTTCAGTACTTCAACTTGCCAGATGCAAGACACTTGGCATGGTTTTGTGATAGACTAGGGGAGTATGAAGAATGCACAGAAAGTGACACCTGGTTCTTACACAGGGAAGCCGCTGACCACCACACTTGAGCCACCTTACAAAAGAAAAAAGGGAGCAGCTCTTACATTGTGGAGCTGCAGAACCCCAGAGGGGAAGCCTGTCATACAACACCTGCCATCTCAAAGACAATGCAGCAATTTTACACTGACCGCTATACCTTGGTCAAGGTACTCCTACCTGGCAGGCTCGTTGAATACTTTGACTCAATCCAGCTGCTTTGGCTGGACGATTGCCACAGGCAATTTCTCAATTCCCCGTTTACAAGCAAGGACATATTTTGGGCCATTAGTGCTATGCTTTAGGACCCAGCCGCTGGGCCACACGGCCTGACAGTGCAATTCAAGAAGACTCATGCTGCAGACTTTTCTCCATTTCTCCTGGTAATGTACGAAGATGCTAGAGAAACTGGCCCGCTACCTTCTTCAGTATGTGAGGCTCCTATAGTCACTATTCTGAAACCTGGCAGGTGAGCTGATCTTTGGAACTCCTACCAACCACTCTCCATGATTAACGAGGACATTAAAATCCTAGCCTGCATGCTTGCAACCAGGCTGCTCCTCCTCCTCCCTAACATCAGGCGGATTAGTCGCGCTTTGTCCAGAGCGCTCTAATGCACACAACCTGGGGACTCTCTTTGCCTTGCTTCGCACCTTACAGCCCAAGCTCCCAGCTGTGGCTGTTTCTATAGATGCCACAAAAGTATTCCACTCTCTGGAAAGGACATTCCTCTTTGCTCTGCTGTGGCACATCACCATTAGTCCCCCGTTTCTAAGCTGGGTGCACCTTCTTTATACTTCCCCCACAGCCAGACTACTTATCAATGGCAGCGCCTCCGACCCTATTCCAATTAGCAGGGGTACTCGGCAGGGACATTTCCACATTGGACCATACTGCTTCGCTATTCCCATATTGCCTTGAAAAAGTCTGAGTACAGACGAAACACATGTCGGCTAAATCGTGTGCTGGGAATCTATAAGAAATTAATAAAAGACAAGGAATTATCAACTGTTGACGTTTTTTTGGACTGTCTTCATGCTTTGCATATCACTTGTCTGATTTGATTATCCTGATGTGTTTAAAAATATATTGGACTCTAGATTGTGCCTAGTACCTATCCGATACGGTTTTGTGATTGACAAACATGGTGATGGGTGTGCTATGACTGCTTATTTTCTTGTGTATTGATATGCATGTTTTGTGAAACGTGCCAACAGCACCTCTAGGTAGTAGGATGCAACTTCTGCATAAAAAATAATTCACGCTCATTATTGTTAGCTACAGACACACAGTTCTTATTGATGTGCGTTTTTTTCCCTCATAGGGAACACTACTTTAGTTTTTTCTCGTACTCGGCAGGGATGTCCCCTCTCCAACATATTGTATGTCATTGCCATGGCACCCCCAGTGGCTTGCATGCGACAGTACCATTCAGACAGAGGCCTTAATTACACAGCACACAGGCTTGTCACGTCTAAGTGTGCAGACGACGTCACAGTGTACGTGCCAAATGCTGATGAAAACTTAGCCCTTATACTTCATGAATTTACTCTCTTTGGTGCACACACTGGTGTGACAATCAACTGGTCCAAATCTGTGATCTTACCCCTAGCAGATGTTACAGACAAATTCGCTGTAGACTACCCAGTGGAATGAGCAGAGGGTGCGATTAAATTCCTGGGAATACAGATTAGCTGAGACACGTCACAACTTTGTTTTGAGAATTATGGCAGGGCGATTGCATTGCTGGAGGATCGGATCCTGTAGTGGATGAATTTGCCACTCTTCCTCACTGGCAGATTGCCCATCGCCAATATGGTAGTTCTGCCGAAAGCTCTATGCCTATTCATCAATCTGCCTCTACCGCGTTCTCCACTTGACCTCAGTCCGTACTGGTGCACTTGAACTGTGCTGGCCATCAGCCATGACTAGCCTGGGAGACACTGATCCTGCCATTCTCCCAAGGTGGATTACAGGCTCTCGACGTAGAACTGCACTACCATTGCGCACGAGCCCAACACTCATGTCACAGGTGTCACTCAATGTTATATCTGCTGCATACAGTTGTTGAGGCGGATAATGCGTTGCCTTTACTCTGCTGAGTTGCTGCTCTCCAATAACCTGATGCTGCCCCGACTACAGAGTCAAAGGCTATGCTCCAGTTGACAACTCTCTGGCTATGGAGGTTGCAAGACCTCTGCCCTGGGGGGAACGCTTTAACACTTCATAAGGGGCAGATCACAGCTATGTGCCTGCCTGGGGAACTCACCAAAGAGAAATAGAAATGTTGCTTCATGCGGACAGGCTGCTTTCGCCCAACTATAGGCTATGACTGCTACATGCAACTTCCTTCACAGAGTATATCACACTCCCCTAGGCCTGTTTAGGAAAGGTCTTCTCCCTGACTCTTGCTGCCTGCGATGTAGATGCATGGGCGTGGATTTTCTACACCTAGCACACTCTTTGCCATTTTTGATGTGGTAGCAATTACCTTCGAGCAAGGGATGCTTTAGTCATTTATCTGATGAAATTTCAAGCTACCAAACTTTTGGAAGAATGTTTAGGGATTTAATTAAAGGCACTGACATGTGCATTCCCTACCTCATTCCATTTTCATTGTATTAGATGAGGTTATGAAACAGCGTTATGAATGAGTTTTTTGTTATTTTACACCTCATGACTATTGTACTTAAGTAATCTTCTATTGTTAATATGTGTTTTATTGCTGCAAGAATGCATTTTTGGTACTTGGTTCAGTATGGATAACAAATAGATTTATTGTCAAGAATGCTCAGATCTGGAGTGTGCAAAAGTCCAAAAGGCCATCAAGGAACATGAAATACCTGAACAGTTACAAGTATCCTCAATGGAAAAAAGCATTTGCAGTGCAATAGGTCTCACATTTTCTAAACTTTGACCTATTGGTATTGTAGATAACAATGCCTATTATTTATGTTCACTTTGTACTTCTAGTCATTGCGCCCAGGTTTTCAAAACACATAAATAAAAGGCATTGTCATTTACAATGTCAACTGCTCAAAATCTCACAAATGTGAGATGTATTGCATTGCAAATGCTTGTTTTTATAGCTCTGCTTTATCACGCCACGCAAAGTACAATTGAATAACCAACAAAACTCTTCACAGAGAGGGCGTGGTCTGGCCACAGCTGAAGATGGCCGCCTAACCTGTGAGCTCCGCTGCGAGTGGGGCTTCAAAAGGAGTTGGCGCCCATTAAATGCGAGACCTTCGACATAATTTCAGCATTAAGGAGGTCAGAAAGTCAATGAGGAGCAGATGTGCCAGTTTTCTTCAGCCTGGGTGACTCGGTTCCTGAGGAATGGAAACTGCGCATTCTTGACACCGGAGCCCTGTGCTGAGAGGAGCCCCGGAGACACTGGCAGCCTCTCTATTCATGTATTGAAGCTTATTTCTGCCGACAACACAGTCTAAATAACTGCGCTCTCTGAGGTGAGATTTACAGGACACTACATTAATCCCTTCAGAGGATATGTGGCTGTTTTTACTTTTGGCGCCAATACTTCAGCCTCTGACAGAAGCCAGCTGTCCCTGCTCGTGCCCTGTGGAATGTGAAATGTGATTCTGAAGGAAGATAAGCTGACTGGATTCGTGCCTCTTGAAATACAGAGTCTGAGAGAGAAGCACCGGAGCCTTTCATTATGACTCACGGCTCCAGCTGACTTCAGTTAAGGTCTGTAAAGTTCATTTGGAGTTCAAATGCTTGCTCTCTAAAATAATTACCTCAAGAAGCGCGGAGGGGCTCCAGCTGTAGTCACTCATAAAGTCTGCATTCTTCTGAGGAGTTACATGTGGCTGTTTTGTGGTGCTGAAATACGTATTTAAACTCAGCAAAGGCTTTACCCTTTTGTGAGAAAAATTTGAGTAATCTGCGCACAGTCTAACATTGTATACTAGAGCTTGCCCTTCTGCGCTGTGAAGAGCCTGGTATGTCGACAGAGGCTCCTTGGTGAGAGAGACGGTGGCGTCTTTCATCAAAATGAACAATCCCAGCTGAAATATAATTGACATTGGAGAAGTTTATGCGCTGTTTTGGAAAAGTACCCTCTTAAGCCTTAACTACATTACAATAAGGTTTGGTGAAGTTTATGTGTTGCTGGGAAGTCTGCCCTATGAAATTAAGCTGTAGTGTTGTTCACCACACAGTTTAACTGAACAAATGCCCAGACTGTCTTTGAGATAATTTTGTGGATAAATGTGCAGTACGCACTTTATATAATAAGCCTTGATTTTTAACTTATGTGCTGAGAAACTCTGGTCCTGTCAGCCTGCCTACAAACTTGAGCCTGGAGTTCCACAGCTTCCCGCCCGCAACGTTCCATTGGTCACACCTGAGCTTCCTGGCTTTTCCTCATGCGCCTCGGTCTGCTCACCACACACGCTTATTTGCGGACAGCTGTGAGGTGCTTTGAGGACACACTTTAATCCGAAATGTTGAAAAACAACAGCTTTACCGTGGGTGAGTGCTTTGTTTGATATTAACTTGAGCACCCTGCTATCTCGCTCTGGCTAATGCGAAGCGCTGTTTCAGAGAAAATCTGTTTTTTGACGCATTTGCGCCTGCGCATCACTCAATTTTCTTCATTGGCACGTGAGATTTGTTTTCTTGACCCGGTGTGGTCTGAATTCAAAAGCATGGCAACTTTGTAGCAGATGAGTGCTTTGTTTGCTGCTAGCCCTGATATCCTGCTTAGTTTTTTTTTAAACTACTGCGAAGCGATACTTCTGAGAGATTCTGAGAGACTTAGCAGAAATCAAAATGTCTACTGCCAAACATGGAAATAAATCCTCTAAACAGCCTCTTTTCTCGGATATACTTAAGCAGTCACAAAATACAGATGCCAATAGCTCTTCCTCTACAATAGACAATTCTATACAAACTAACCTCACCATGCAAGGGCAAACCATGGATCGCATCCTACAAGAAATATCAGCGGTCAGTCGCAGACTTGAAGGCATGGATTCAAATATTTCCTCATTAACAGCAGAAACTAAAACAATACGAGCAGACATTGCAGGATTTCACGCCAAGACAGAGGAGCTTGATCACAGGCTAATAAATGTAGAAACTCGTCTAGTCTCAATACAAAACAGAGATCAAGAGCTTTTATTTCTACGAAGTAAGATGATAGATTTGGAAGATCGAAGCAGGAGGGATAATGTCCGCTTTTTCGGTTTTCCAGAAAGGATCGAAGGTTCAAACGCTAGAACATTTCTACAAAATATCCTTCCAAAAATTATGGACTTTGCTTTTGACCCTCCACTGGAGATACAGCGCGCACATCGAATTGGTCCATTACGCAAGGAATCTGCAACAAACTCACGTCCCCTCATCGCTTGTTTTTTAAGGCATGAACAGACAAGGCAAATATTAATATCAGCACGTACTCATGGTCCATTCTCATACAATGGGTATGAAATTCGTATTGCAGCTGATTTTTCCAGAGACACTAACGAGAGACGCAAGGCCTTCCTTTCTTTTAGACCTCAATTACGTCAGCTAGACATTAAATATGGTCTATTTGATCCTGCTCGTCTCCGAATTTCTAAGGATGGAGTATCTAAAGACTTCTATGACCCTGAGGACCTCCGTATATTTTTAGACAATTGGAAGCCGCAACAAATGGAAACTCAGCAATCCACTCCAGAACTATCACATCATAGTTCTTTTCCTCAGGCATCGAGCAATCCACGACGTAATGTCAGCAGTCCTCGACAGAGAGGCAGGGATTTTGAAAGGTCTATTCGTAGTCATGAGGACAAGAATGCTGCTCTTCAAACTGTATCCACCTTCACTAAGGAACAGCATAGGGATAAATCCCGATCGCCATTAAAATCTACTTCGGATGCAGAATGTGGTTGATTCAGTACCTCTACAATTTTGACCAAAATTAACCTATGCTCACACTTGTATCCTTTTAAATGACTAACCATCCATAATGAACTCATAACATACAAGAAATGAAGAAGATATCTCGCCTGCGGACAGATGAGTATTAAAATCTACTTTAGACGCAGAATGTGGATGATTTAATGTTTAAATATATTTTTGTTCAGATTTAGCTTTATCTTCACACCCATTTTCTTTTAGGTGTTAGATCAAACCTAATGAACTCATGATATAAATGGGGAAAAGAAGGTATATCGTCATCAGTTTGTTGAGTAATACAGTTATTGTACTGTTCTTTATTGTTCTTCCTCTTTTCTCTCTCTTTTTTCTTTTTTTTGTTTCATCACATCTATTATATTAATTATATTGTCTTTAAACACTGGGTCTATCCCTCTCACTGTTTTACGCATATCTGATTGATATTCTTGGTACTTATTTATTCACTCTAAGATTGTGGTTATTACAGCTCTTCGTGCTGATAATTCCAATCTTTTAATTTTTCACATATTACCTAATTATCTACAGGGTTACAATTCCCGTCTCCTTATTTCATCTTTCTTTATTTTCAATTCAATACTCTAATGGTTTAACAATATGTTTTGCAATTATACTATAATGTTATGCTCTTTAATATTACTATGTTACGTCTTCATATGAATTATAATAATTCTCCTGCTTCTACATCTATCATTCGATACATGAGCCTTATAATTAATGATAGGTCTATACTGTTTTTTTGTTGTTGTTTTTTTCTTTCTTTTATTGACTACGTATTGTTAGTAAGACTGTTTTTTATTACCAAATTTACTGTTTTACCCTTTCCCATACATATGGTCAATATTCTCTGTATCAATTAATGCATTTTAAGATTGTTAATATTCCATTTCTCAATCAAATAGTTACTCTTATTGTAAAATGTTTTTATTAACCTCTATGTATAATTTATTTATTTATAAGCATATTAATCCTCTTTAATTCAAGAGATCATCCATAGGTTTTAATGTTACAGTATTACAATATATTGTTATATTTCTTATTAATAGTAAGAATACCTGTTATTATATACATTTTAAAGACATCTTTGGATTTATATTTGTCAACCACTGTTTCACTCTCCTGATGGGGCCCCTCCTCGTGGCGGCGGTCCATTAGTGTTTAGACCCGTGGTTAAAAGTCCTGAGATCCCTTGTGCCATTTTATATTTGGCACTCTTTACTCCCTACCTTTCCCTTTGTCATTTACACTACATACTATTCCTTCTGTTGAACACACCTCTAGCTATCTCTACACATATATTCTTCCATCATCAAATAGCATTACCCATTTGATTAATTCATTATTTACCTGATCTCTGTTACGGTCCAAGGTCCCCTTTTATCCTCTTACTTCTCCTTTCTTTTCTTTTTTCTCTTTTTCTTTCCCCTCTTCTCTCTTCCTCTCCCTCCTTCTTTCTCGTATCTTATTTCTCTTCTTTCACATATACAGCAACATTATATCAATTTTTTAATTTACTACATCACGTTCTGGCTTCCTTATTAAATTTCTATCGCTAGTCCTTCCTTTTTTTTTTTTTTCCTATTCTTATCTGACATGGCCACTTCACACGATCTTCGAGTAATAACCTGGAATGTTCATGGATTGACACATTATATTAAAAGAAAAAGACACTCTTATTTACAGTCCAAGCATGTGGATATAGCTCTCCTTCAAGAAACCCACCTTGACGCTAAAGAGTCTGAAAAATTGCGTAGAGACTGGGTGGGACGGGTTATACACAGCAGCATACAGAAGAGAACAGACCCAGATGCGACACCAACCCGCAAATGTGGAGTAGCGATTCTTATCCGTAAATCCTTACCAGTGACAGTCTTGAAATCCTGGATAGATCCGGATGGACGATATGTCTTTGCCAAACTTCGCATCGGTGAAACACACATATGCGTTGGCTCCATTTACGCTCCCACAGGAGCAAAACGATCATTTCTCCTTCAACTAAACCGCCTTTTAACTGAAATAGGTGCTTCCCAGTTTCTTATCGGTGGAGATTGGAACCTAGTGCGTGATCCAGTCCTAGACAAAACAGGCCCTCTAGATAAGGCAAATGCGGCAGATAGGGCTCTAATGGACGATGTGGTGGCAGATAATGGTTTGGTAGACCATTGGCGACTTTCTCATCCGATGGATAAGGACTATACCTTCACTTCCCCTGCGCACGGCACGCTCTCTCGTTTGGACTACTTTTTAATCTCCCAAAATGTAGTTCAAATAACACAGGACTCTCAGATACTGGAGGCAGCGATCTCTGACCATTCTCCAGTTCTACTTTCCTTACAAACTGGTTTATCTAAACCAGGTCGCAAACCCTGGCGTCTAAACATTCAACGTTATAGGACACCCAAAAACAACATTTTATTACAATCCCATTTTCAAGACTTTATGTTAGTCAATCAAGGGTCCGTTGACTCCAACAGAACTCTCTGGGCGGCGGCAAAAGCCACTATCCGTGGGCAGCTTATGAGAGATGCAGCTCAGTTTAATAAACAAAATGCTAAAAGGGAAAAAGAATTGGAGCAAGATATTGTGTCTTACACTAGATTATATACACTTAATCCAACGATACCACATCGTAAGTCATTGGAAAAAGCTCGTATGGCTTTAAATAACCTTTTTACTTCTAAGGCAGAATACGCCCTACATAGAATGAAAGGGAGACATTATGAGCAGGGGGAAAAAGCGGGAAGATTATTAGCAGCCCAGCTACGTCAGCAGCAAGCAGCTATGGCTATACCGGCCATTAAGTCAATGAATGGTGTTACTCTAACTAAACCCCAAGATATTGTTAACGAATTTGCCCAGTATTATCAGTCTCTTTACACTGCTGAAACTCAACTTGACACTGACAAATTGGATTCTTTCCTTACAAATGTAAACTTACCCTGTTTGTCAGATGAAGGTAGAATCTTATTGGAAGGTGAAATTACCAGGGAAGAAATATCGCGAGCAATTGCTGGCTTGCCATATCATAAGGCCCCAGGAGAAGATGGCTTTCCTGCAGAGTTTTATCGTTGGGCAGGAGTGGATGTGCTTGACTCTCTTTTACTCGCGTTCCAAGAGGCAGAGCTATTATTGCTGTGTTACCTAAACCTGGTAAAGATCCTTTATTATGTAGCAGCTATCGTCCCATATCTTTATTGAATTGCGACATCAAAATCCTAGCTAGCATTCTGGCCTCTCGCTTGCGTAAGGTTAACCCATCTCTCATACACTGTACCCAAGTTGGATTTGTTCCGGGGCGTTCCTCTAGGAACCATCTTCGCACTCTTGCCCACACATTATGGTATGCCAAGAATCTTACTGATGACGCTTTGGCCTTATCGCTTGATGCGGAAAAGGCGTTTGATCGGATTGAATGGGATTATCTTTTTAGGGTGTTACAAAAATTCGGCCTGGGAGATCAATTCATAAACAAAATACGCTTGTTGTACAAAAATCCTTCGGCACAGGTAAATTGTGGGGGCTTTATCTCAGATCCATTCTCTATCAATCGAGGTACTCGTCAGGGTTGCCCCCTATATAAAAAAAAAATGTAAGTCTGTTTTTATATAGCGCAGCTACTCACCCTTACGGGTCTCAAGGCGCTGGGGGCCGAAGTGGAAATTAAGTGAGCTATTGCCCAGAGTCACATGGTGCTGAGCTGAGCTGCTGCCGGAGCCGGGGATCGAACCGTGAACCCTGTGCTCCGAAGTCAGCTGCCCTGGCCGCTGCACCACACCTCTCCACGTTACTCTTTCTTCTAGCCATGGAACCGTTAGCTGCCTCCTTAAGACAATCTACTTATATTAAGGGCATTTCTCTTCCGACAGGTGAATCCAAAATTTATCTCTACGCAGATGATATTCTTCTCACAATCACAGATCTCTCCACCTCTTTACCATCTGTATTAAAAATAATAGATGACTTCTCCTCCCTTTCTGGGTACAAAATTAATTGGAACAAAAGCGAAGCGCTGCCCATCTCGAACGGGACCACAATAGCGGCCATTCAAGGTTTTCCCTTTCAATGGAAATCTTCTCATCTCAAATATTTGGGCATACTAGTGAACAAAGGTCTAGAGGGCATGGTTACAGATAATCTCAATCCCCTCATTGCTCAAATGCGAAGGGATTTTGAAAAATGGAAGGCACTGGGTCTCTCAATGTGGGGCAGGGTTCAAGCTGTGAAAATGGTTCCTCTCTCTCGTTTTCTTTATGTCCTCGGCATGCTCCCTATTCAGGTTCCTTTAACCACGTTACGTTCAATTGATTCTAAGATAAAATCTTTTATATGGAACTCTGCCAAACCCCGTCTCTCAGCTTCAAAACTAAAGGCTCATCGCTCCTATGGAGGAATAGGTCTACCCTCAGTGGAACATTATGCTTTGGCATTACAGCTTTCTCAAATGTCATATATGCTTTCACATTCATCGGATGCGCCACAGTGGGTACATCTTGAACACTACCTTTCATTTACAAAAGCAGGTCTTTCTGTTTTATACGGCTCTGAATCTCGTCCCCGAGACTCCACTAATCCTATTTTGTCGGCTATGCGCGCTGCTTGGCAAAGGGCACACTGCTTACTGGGCTCACATCCTCGTCTCCATAGGAAAGCACAATTATGGAATAATTCTGCAATTCGTATTAATAGAAAATCTATATTTTGGCCCATTTGGGAAACAGCAGGTGTTTCCACCCTAGACCAACTTTTTCAAACGGTGATATTAAATCATTTGTCCAACTGCAGGAAGAATTTCATTTGCCTGATATACAACTTTCAAAATACAACCAGTTACGACAATCCTTACAGAGAAGTCTAGGACCTCCACCATGGCTCTTGCCCGACTCACCAATTGTGACATATCTCCACGCTTGGGGTAAGATGAAAGGAGCTACATCTGGCTTCTACCAAACTCTCACTTCGCATCTTTTTTCTCAACCCTTATCGCAAACTTTACGTATTAAATGGCAAACCTCATTATCGGTCTCTTATACCGATGATGAATGGTCTGACATTCTTAGCAATCTCAATAAGGGTGCACGTGAAGCACGATTGAAATTTTGCTTATTCAAGATTTTACATGATTGGCACTGGTCACCAACAAAACTGCATAAAGCTGGCTTGCTTCCCCATTCTAACTGCTGGAGATGTGATAGTACGTCTTGTAACATTTCTCATATCATCTGTGGATGTCCAGTGATCCAACCCTTTTGGAATTATATAGGTAAAACCTTACGTTCCACGATGCCTCTACAAATTCCACTTTCGCATGCTACCATTCTTCTGCATGATACACGTCAATCACAACCACTTTCTAAACCACAAGCCCGACTTTTACACACAGCCTTAGCTACAGCCAAAATTTGTATATTACGACAATGGAAATCGCCTCAACCACCATCACAAGAAACATGGATGGTGGCCATGATCCAAACAGCTTCCTACGAACATATTATATACAACATACAGGATCAATCTGATCTCTTTCTTTGAGTATGGTCACCTTTTCTAGCATCAAATACTGATGCTAACGTTAATGACCCTTCTACGCAGTAATTTAATTTCTATTTCCTCTTCTTCTCACTCATTATTCATTATTGGTGGTTATAAATCTTAACACATATTGTATTTATCTACTACTGGTTGTTGTTTTTTATAGCTACTCACCAGAGCATTTACATGGAATTCTGTATCTTTTAATATATATATTTATACATGTGTGTTTCTCTGCTTACGCTTTCATTCTGCACAATATACCTATTGTTTTCATTTATTGTTTGCACATTTCTCTATATTATCCATGTCATTATCCTTTTCTATTCTTATCTCATAATTCCTTTTCCTACTTCATCTCCCTTGGCTCCGTAACATTCATATACTTGTAGTACAATGTAATTTATTTAATTTTGTCTATATCAAAGAATATTACTTTTTCTCTTTTTTTGAATCAGCATAATTACTTTATGTTATGGTAAGTATTTATCGTATCTTATCTTACCTTATCTTATCTATCACTTAGAATGTCCTCTCATACATTTATATTTAGGTACATCAAGTGAAATTACTTAACCCTTATATTCATCTTTTATCTATTCGCATTGCTTTCCTAGAGTGTCTTTTCCCTTGGAACATACTCATATTGCATTATGCTTCATATTTGTACATTTTTCACTTATCGCTTTCTTTTGTGATCCCTTCTTTCCTTACCTCTCTCTTCCCCCTTCCCGTAATTCCATCTTTTATGGCCTCAATATAAATCCAAATATTTGTCTTTGCATTTATATGTTTATATATTTATTAAATTATATAATATGATTAATTATTCAGAAAGTTTTACTATATGCTTATATTTAATAATTCTCTTATATATTTATTGTATGATAATGCATACAGTTATTATAATATATGTATAATTTTTTTATATATACATTTCAATAAAAAATTGAAACACAAAAAAAAAAAAACTCTTCACAGAAAAAAATACAACATAATATGCACACACCACCAGTCAACTTGTTTCGCTTCACCCCTAAATGCACAACGTAAAATCAGACAAAACAATCTTCCGCACAACAAAATAAATACTCTATTCAACATTCACTTAACTGCATGACCAATTTCCTACACACCAACATAAAACAGAAATATATAAAGGAAAACTGCATGGTTGAAGAGCGACTGACTGAAACTAGTCACTCTCAACCACTGAAACCAGTCAGCAGCAGGGACTATGGAAAGTTTTATACCGAGATACACAACACAATATTGATGCAACATGTGGCAGCAGCAAACCAACATCACACAATTCTCTCACACATACAGGACAGGTACAACTCAGGTTGCTGACGCACTAAAGAGTGAAAGAGGCGCTCAAGGAATGTTGTATTACTCTTAGAAACAGATAGAAAATACAAGTCTCCAGCAAGAAATATACAAACTCCTTATGACTGTTCCACACATTCATGTACTCCTATGGGATGAACCCTCACCTACCTCTTGTAGAATGCTTAATCTGTGGATTTCATGTCTTGCACTGGGACGCGCTTGATGGTACTACTGTTCATTGGTTGTCCAGTCTCCTGGTTACTGGGGTCCCTAGTTTGGGCAAGGTTATATCACTTATGTCGATATTTATTTTCTCCCTTTGTTAAACTGTTACACCTATACTAAAATTCTACTACACGTTTAACAACAGGAGGGCCAAGCAACGAACGCTTCTCTTTTCCATCAACTTATTTTGGGGATTGCCACACGGGGGGTCAAGTCTCTACTCTAGGAATATTGGTATTTTACATCCAATGTGAAACAGTCAGTTTCACAGGGCTTGTTTGCGATCCTCAGAAGGTGAAGTGCGATGGGTCAGACCTTGCAACAGGCTATTGGAAGAGGTTGTCAGTATGTAGTGTGTTTCCCAAGGCGAGTCACTGTAATCGCAGCCTGCACTATAAAACAGACCCCATGCCCATGCTGCCAAGGCACACTCACAAGTGCTGGGTGTGAGCAAAGGGTGTGCATAGGCCTTGAGACTGAAAACTATACGCCCACCACCAAAGCGCCTCACTGGAAGCAATAATTGGGTTGTGGTAGTGACATGGTGACCGCCAGTCCTATAATTCTCCGCAGCCCCATATGTGTTGCATGTTGTCTGGAAAAGGAGTGCAGTGAAGGCTCAATGGAACAACTCTTTGCTCAGCCTGAACCTTCTGCTCTTCTTAACATGTCAGGGACTGCCAATTTATTTATAGCTGAGGCTCGAACCTTTACACAAAAAAGTGATATTCGGATTGTTTCACTTTAGCCCCTTAGACTATGTCACTGCTGAGTGGTCTTTATTCAAATTAGAGAACCACACTTCTGCTGTGACAATTTTATTAACGAGTTAAAGGGCAATTCAGCTGTCCCGTTTCCTCCTATATAAGCCTTTTATTTTTTATAGATGCAGCAACGTTATTGTCTATTAAACCATATATAAGAAAGCTTGTTGTACTGTGTGCATCCTGAACTATTTCAAGGTTCTCTCAAAAGTGGCGATTGTGGAAAAGGAGTGGAGAAAAGTAATTGCCAGTAGTAACGCTGTTTGGGCAAGCTTGGAAGAGCAGGTTTCTTTCCTAAGTAGAAATTGTGCAATTCAGACCCTGGACGGATATCACTCTTTCCCCATTCTGCCCTGATGAAAATGTTATTAGTGACCCAAGAGGCAAGTCAGTTGTGTTATGCAGCGGCCAGGGCAGCTGACTTCGGAGCACAGGGCTCACGGTTCGATCCCCGGCTCCGGCGGCAGCTCAGCACCATGTGACTCTGGGCAATAGCTCACTTAATTTCCACGACGGCCCCAAGCGCCTTGAGACCCGTAAGGGTGAGTAGTTCGCGCTTTACAAATATGGATTTACATTTTTACTGTAGTCATAGCTAGAGCAACATTTTGGTCTATTAAACCATATTCAAGAAAGGTTTTTGTACAGTGAGCATCCTGAGCTAAACTATTTCAAGCTGCTCTCAAATGTGATGTTCACTGAAAAGGAAGCAGAAGGAAGCAAACTAGTTGCCATTTGTCACACAGTTTGTGCAAAGTGGGAAGCTGTAATTTAAACTGCAACTAGTGTGCCTCAAGTCCAATAAAAGCTTCTAACCGACCATGACATGTTATGCAAGAGCATTCAAATGATCATTTGTGTTTTTTTTATAGGATGGGGAAACAGCAGTGGAAACACTTCTCTTCAAAGAACAGCAACACCTGGGGCAGAAACACTGCAAGCATCCCTCCTTCAGAACACAGGTTCAGTAAGGATACCATCAGCACAAGCAGGTACAAATAGGACAAGCATTGGCATAGCCAATAGGTCTCGCCTTTGGGGCCTTATAAGTGTTTAGCCAGAGCTATTGACTTTACCAATGTCTTCAAGCTGTGCTGTAGAGAAGTGTGGCTGCTGTGCAGCATGCTGAAAAGTTATAATAAAAAAGTGTCAGAAGCATTTTTGTTACTTTATATATGACCAAGAAGGCATTATGTAAAACTGAGCGACCATATTAAAAAAAGTATTTACAATAAAAAATGTCCTCAGTTTTCTTTTGTTCTTGCAATGCTGGCAACTTGTTTCTGCCTATTGCAATGGTTGTTTGTTAAAGCTTTTTTTTTGAGGGGTTATAAACAATCGGAGGGTGAAGGTTGGGAACTAGTACCTGTATTATAACACTAGCAGCGGCCAGACGTTAGGGGAGAATCAACAGATGCCAGATTCCGAGAGCAGGCTGAGGTGGTGCTGAGTGATGCTGAGGTGGTAGTGGTGGTGGTGGTGACTGTTGCGGAGACGATGCTGAGGTGATGCTGAATGATACTCAGGTCTTGCTGAGTGATACTGCTGTGGTGCTGAGTGATGCTGTGGTGGTGCTGAGTGATATTGTCTTGGCGCTGAGTGATGCTGTGGTGGTGCTGAGTGATGCTGTGGTGGCCCTGAGTGATGCTGTGGTGGCCCTGAGTGATGCTGTGGTGGCCCTGAGTGATGCTGTGGTGGCCCTGAATGATGCTGTGGTGGTGCTGAATGATGCTGTGGTGGCGCAGAGCGATGCTGTGGTGGCGCGGAGCGATGCAGTGCTGCTGAGTAATGCTGTGGTGGCGCTGAGTGATGCTGTTGTGGCGCTAAGTGATGCTGTGGTTGTGCTGAGTGATGCTGTGGTTGCACTGAGTGATGCTGTGGTTGCACTGAGTGATGCTGTGGTGTGCACTGAGTGATGCTGTGATGGCGTTGAGTGATGCTGTGATGGCGTTGAGTGATGCTGTGATGGCGTTGAGTGATGCTGTGATGGCGTTGAGTGATGCTGTGCTGGCTGCTGAGTGATGCTGTACTGGCTCTGATTGATGCTGTGGTTGCGCTGAGTGATGCTGAGTGATGCTGTGGTATTGCCGAGTGAGAGATAGAGTGAAGATATAATGCCCAATTAGAGAGGGTGGTGAGAGAGAAAGGGTGTACATAGAATAAAGAGTGGAGCGGGATAGAGAGAGAGAAAGAAGGGGAGAGAGAGTGAATGAAGGAGTTTGAAAGAGAAACAGATAAAGGGGTGAGAGAGAATGAAAGGCTAAAAAGATAGAGAGGGAGAGTTAATTAAGTAGAGAGAGAATTAGAGAGGGGGAGAGAGAGAAGGAGAGAGACAATAAGAGTGGGGGTGTGGAGTTTAAATAGAGTGAAGAAGTGACGTGGAAAAAGTAACCTTAGATATAGCTTTGTGCTTTGCGAATAAATATTTTTAAAAAACAGAGTGAGACAAAAATACTGGTAATTAGGCTGTGACTCCCAATATAAAACAAATAGCGATATAAGGTGAAATCAACCCACCGAAGCAATATTTCTAACTAGACAAAAAAAAGCTTGCATTTCAATGCTAATCGCTGTTGTTTTTCATGTGACTGTAGTCCAGGGCCGTCAGTTGGTAATGTGAGCTGCTGCTGCGATTGAAATATCAGAGTCCAGAGAGTTAATGAGCCATGATGAGGAAATGAGGAAGAGATAGGAAACAACAGATGGCAGCTGTGCGCGTGCACGCCATCGTGAACGCAAGCTGGTCGCCAGCCGAAAGCCAGTGGGTTTGCACTTCCAAAACCCGCTTACTAAAACTCTCGGCCAGACTTATGATTAAACAAACACCTACAGACGGACTAAAAAAACCCTTGTATTTCAATTAAACTTTGACTCATTTCACATTAGCTGGTTAAGATCTGAAGATTCACCCATCATTCTGACTGCACTAGGCCCTATCGTGAGGATGAAAACAAAGCACTTGTCCAAAATAAACCAAATACTGACAACTGGGTTCTCGCTTCCCCTTGGTTGAGCTAAACCCATCACTCCTAGGGGTCTGAGGGGAGGAGGAGGTACTAACATCTTTAGTCATTCTTCACGAGAAAAGCTCTAATTAAAGGAAGCTGCCAGTTGAGGCTCATATACAAAATCCAACAACCACTGGCTCTAATAGTAGACTGTCAAAATCAGAAGCCAATGGACAACTGCATTAGCTACATGCCCAAAAAATACTTTATTTATTTTTAAAGTTATTCACCTTGAGATCTACCTTCCTGTGGAAGTGACTTGCCATCAGGTGAAGAAGACCAGGCGCTGAACATTCGCTGCCGCATTTCAGCATTTACAAGAAGTTTGACAGCAATGCCCAGTGCAGGGGTAGAGTAAATTGACTATGGATGGAAGAAGTAAACTGCCTGCTTTAGGTGGAGACCAGGAGGTGGCTACATGCAAAGGGCCCCATCGAGTAGTTTCTGAGTGTCTCAGCTAAACTCGCTTTCCCAGAACTATGCTTCAACCCAAGAACTCCACTTAAAAAAATTGAAACAGGTTTTCTCACATGTTTAACAAGACTAGACAGACACCTTCGAGGTCACCTATTGCAATGAGTGGCCCAACATCTGTGCGATTTACTTGTATCCTTACAAATAAATGAAGTGAGTGCAGTGCAACACCTTACGTTACATTTACATTTTACTTCGACTTAGTGGCACTGAAGCCTGGGTAGTTTCAGTGAAGTATTTTGCTTGAAAATGTATACAACGTACTAATCAAAAGAACAGATAGAATTTAGACTATTAATTGTGTGCGTTGCCAGGACTTTTCACTGCTTATGTAATTCACATGGACAAAATGTTCGAATCAGAAAAAAAAAGTAGAAAGAGAGGTTATTCTAGGAACTTTTCGCAAGAAACAATGGTTGTCTTTAAACTGCCGAGTCAGAAGAGAGCCTAACAATCGCTATCTTCAAAGACATACGGCTCACCACACGCCAAGTAGGGGCCACTTACCAAGCCCAGCCAGGTGTCTGCGACATCAGCCACTGTCTCCGGTGCTTGAACAAAACAGCAGCTACTTTTAATTAAACTTAATGAATTGGAGCAGGCTCATGTATGACGTAGAGGTGGTGGACGAACCAAACCTGCCGGAGAGTGAGGATAAAGCTATGTTCCGGAGAGCTAACAAGCTGTATTTGTTGGACAGTGAGTGGGATTATTACCCCAATATGGTCGCTAGGTGACGCCTAGTTATGGAATTGTGTTTATTTAGTCCCTCGGTTTGCTGCATCACTGAAACTTTATATAAAGACAAATGGCATTATTTCAAATGCATGTTAAAACAAGCGCGCGCGCCTCGCACGGCAGCAGGGGAGGGGGAAAGGTGGGGGCCTGCGCGATTCCCTTGCGGGAGCGAGCGGCGCCAGGAGCGATAATTGCTACCATATGGCGCCAGCTGCTCGCTCCCGCAAGTGAATCGCCAAACGTGCACGCGTTGCCATTGAAGGCAATGGAACGCGTGCACGTTTTTGGCTGAAGAGCCGAATCGATTGAAAAAGGTCTTTTTCCTATGCACCGCATGCGCGATGCGTAGGCGAGACCTAAAAAAGCAATGCAAACTTTAGTACCTCACTGAATAGGGACAGCATTTCAATAAAGCACACATCCCACTCTAACAGAAGGAAATAAGTGCAATCTCCATTTCTTCAGAAGAGATCCAGCATTTCAGAGTTGTACAAATTTTCATTGCTCACAGAACATGAACGGGTGAGGCAAGAGTGACATGTCGGTTACAGACAGATATCTGAAACAAGGGCTTAAGTCATTGAGAGAAATGTATTGGGAGATGGGTTAGTGAATATGCGAGTTCTGACTCTGTTTCCACTCAGGAGATATTTATTCCAAGTCAGCACCCTGAAAATTCTGCTGCTGTCTCTGAAACCTGTTTTTATTGATGCTTTGTTTTTCCACGTTTAAGAAATTGCAATAACCGGGTAACTCACTGTTATTTGGAACAGTCTCTCCACAGACCAAGTAATTACGCTTTATACGTGAACACAGGTATCAATCTCTCGGAAAAGGATTTGAATGCGCATGCATCAGGCTGTGTGCACTCCCATCCTCGGTGCTGCACCTGTTCAAAATGTTGAGGGCCGCCAGTGCCTCTCAATACGGTGATACAATTTGAAGCATTGTTGCGAAACGCTTCAGATGGCCGTCGCATTGTTTATATGATAAATATTGCGAAATCTAATACATGGGCTCTTAGAGCCACGAAAGACCGACTTCCTCTGCTCGACTGTCCCTATTAATTTCTTGGGCTCTAACGCTGTCAGTGGTTATCCCTATCATCTACATGAATGCGGCCACCCTGGACCAGTGTTTGAGCACAATCGCCTACCTCTCGAACTCCTATAGTAGACGTCGCGGGGTGGAATGCTAGCCCTGTTTACCGTGATACCCGAGACAGCGACTAAAATCTCCCGAAAACACTCACCAGCAGAAGGAGGCTGTTCATTCTTTCTCGCTCTTCTTCCACGGCCCAACATTGTTTCTCCCGCCTGAAGGTGCCTATCAGCCGCTCCCTTCCTGCTCTGCGCGCCGCTTCCTGAAGAGGCGGAGAGTGGATTGTAGTGTCTGAGAGCCTCGGCGCTAGGGGCACCACACCTGCAGTACACAACACAACATTCGCAAACACATACAATGGCTTGACTCAAAGAAACTCGCCATGATGGAATGGACATCGCAAGATGAGTAAAGCAACGAGAAACCCCGATAATCAACGCTTTTCCTGAACTTTGTAACAATCCATTTCTTCCTCCCACCAACACCTCCCCACCCTGTACCAGGCTTACCTGCATAGGAAGTGTCACTGGCGTTGTTGATGTTTCCGCCTCTGTAACCACCTCGATTCTGTCTGCCTCTCCCACCTCTATTACGGGTGGGGTAGAAGTTCGATCGGTTGGCGCTGCCACGACCTTTGTTGTCGAAACCTCTGGAGGCCTGGAAAGTTCCCCGGCCGGTCGCTGGACCCCTGAAGTGGTAAAAAGGCCACTGTGAAATACTTTTTTAATCGAAACCTGGGCCTTGTCCAGGGCTGTAAAAGTGGCCACGTACTTCCGTAACTCCTTGATGAATTTATCACCAAAGAAAAGGCCATTAGCCAGTGTGCCCGCTTCCTTGTTGGCCACATCCGCCAATTGGGGGTCCAGTCTCATCAAGAACGATTTCCTGAGCTCGGTGGATTGTGCACAATTAGCGTTCCCTAGAAAGCACAAAGCTCTTTGAGCACACTCCAATATCTCTGTTGGATCAAGGGATGTGTTTGAATCCTTAGCTCTGACTGCTAGGTCAAGAATCTTGGTGAGGGGTCCCAATACATCTAGTAACTTATCTTGGCATCCCTTCCATGCCCTGTCTAACCCTTTCTTTGGATCCTTAGCAAATTGTTTAAGGAAGGTCACCATGTTGGTGTCTAGTTCCGGGGTGTCCGTCACTTTTCCTAGTAAGGAAGGTCGTTGACACTCTGACCTTAAAGTACTGCGCACCTCGCGCTCGAACCTCTGCCTCATGTTCTCCAGCACATAGAGTTCCACCTCTGTGCAGTGCACCCATTCCGTGGACCTTGGGTGAATGATGTTTTTTGGATCGAATAATAGATTTTAATTCCCTGTCTCTACTTCCACATAGTGTGATTTACACTTGCGTTTTGCCGCCTTATGCGGCTTCTCAGTGTCCCTGTCTGATTCAGAAGTATCATGTGCGGAAGATGACTCCTCCGCCTCCCGTGGCAAGGGAGGAATTACCAAGGGAACTTGCATAGAGGGGACTGCCATAGCCATGGTCTTTAAGGACCGATGCTGCCACCTGGGACAACACCTCAGCCAAGGCATAAATGAGGGTCTTCCCTGTGCGAAGGTGCGCTCACCTAAGATCGAAGATTGTTTTGACGATTCTCCTAAGGAGGCACTCAGTGCGCTTTTCCCATAGTATTTTAATGGTTTAGTGAAGGGCTGTAAAGCCCTGATTAACGCCCTGTTAACCGAATGCTGCATGTGGGAATCCAGGGCCTCTACAAGCTGCTCCTCCATGTGGTGCTCGTAAGGCACCTCCTCAAACTCAGCATAGTCATTGTAATCGGCATATTCATCCACCTCCTCAACAAAGTACGCCATTGTTCACTACAGGAGGTGTGGAGGAGTTTCTGGGGGAGAGTAACCCAGGGGTGAGTTTTTCAAAATAATACCTGACTATCTCAGGCCTAAAGCTTCCAGTCAGCAGGCCTACAGTGGCCTAGTACCCTTCAAATTATTATTATTATTATTATTATTATTATTATTATTATTATTATTATAGCTTATAAAGTGCCCGAATCACCCCCGAAAGTGTATCTCCGTGTTACTGAAGTGCAACAGTTTAGGAAGGAGAAGAGATTTCAGAAGAGCTCTGTTTTTAGGAGTTTACGAAATAGTAAATACTCTGGACATTTGCAAATGTGGCTGGTAAGTTGATTCCAGTAGGAGGGGGCTAGGTAATAAAAGGCTTTCCCACCTGTGCGGGATTTCTTAACACGAGGTTCCCAAAGTAGCGACTTAGAGCCTGAACGGAGTGTTCTGGAAGGCTGATAACGGGTAAGCCTATCTGCTAAGTAGCTAGGGCTATTGCCATTTAGTGCTTTATGCACGATGCAGCAGATTTTCAATCTGATCCACTTGCGGATTGGCAACCAGTGTAATCCTAGAAGTAGGGGGGAAGAGGCGGTCCTAGCGGGAGAGTTGGAGACAAGGCGGGCCGCTGTGTTTTGAACCACCTGAAGTCTATTGAGGGAAGACTCGTTAGCTGAAATCAGAAGAGCTTTGCAATAGTCTAAGAGGCTAATTACTAATGCTTGAAGAAGTGTTTTACGCACATTCAGCGGGCGAAGAGGGAAAATCCTCCGTAAAAGGCTTAGCGTATGGAAGCATGCACCTCCGGTGGTAGTGACGTGCTCCTTCATTGTACGTTTTTGATCCAGCAGTACGCCTACGTTTTTTACCATGGTTTTAGGAGCTGGAGCGGCACCCAGTTCAGTTGGCCACCATTCTGGAGACCAGAGCAGAGGAGCTTCTCCGAATAGCATAATCTCCATTTTCCCTGCATTTAATTGCAGGAAGTTGTTCCTCATCCAAGCGGCAATGGCTGTCATGCCTTCTGAAAAAGTCAGCTGGATGTTGGGAGAGTTTTTATTAAAGGCCATTAAAAGCTGGGTGTCATCAGCGTATGAGATTGGGATGAAGCCTAAACTAGCCTGCCCTACCTATTTGCACTGTTGCTATAATGTGGAGGGAGCCACCCCTTAATACTCTCCTAGGGCAGTGCCCTACCACGTTTTTTGCGCCCCGTCGGGCGTTCAGGGACTGAGGATTGATGGCAGTTGATGGCATCGGCGCGAAGAGCCGATCAGAGAATAATGAGCTGTGATCGGCTGTCCGCGCATGTGCCCGTTACAGCAATGAAAAAAGGACTGCCTCCTCAAGCAGCGTGAGTCGCGCGTCCTGCTCCAGCTCCACCGTTTACCTTAAATTAATGAAATATGATGTCCGCTGCTCAGCGGGTGCCTATCTTGCCCTTGTAAGCGCTGCGCTGTAATTCCATGCAATAAACCAGTATACATTTAAGAAAGAAACCAACTGTACTTATCTCGCTGCTGCAGCAGCAAAGAAAGTGGATGATGGCTGTTGGAACTGTGTTATATGCCTTAAATTGTGTGATGATTGGTAGAAACAGGACATGCTATGCCTAATGGGTTATGTAGTTCAAAGTTTTATTGGCTGCTGTAAATGTCAGTAAAGAAAAGAGAAGCATTATCCTCTGTGTCCTTAATAGAATTGATAATTCTTGACACGTGAGCTAGAAAAAATGTTATTCTCTCCTGCTTCATTGTACAGCCGTGAGTAGTGTTTCAAGTCAAATTCAGTCGCGTTGAAGAGACGTTCCAAGGGAATAGCATCTTTCAGTGTTTCCAAATAGAACAAGAGTTTTCAAGCCTTTCAGTTACACCCTTGTGTGTTGTTTGTCAGTCCTTTAAAAGTCTGCAAGTAAGTGTGATTTCATTATTTAGCAGCATCTTGAGGAGACTACTGAGTGCATCCCGTTCAAAAGTAAATCTGTACATTTACGTCCACTTCAAAGAAATCATTTCTTCTCTCTCTACAATTAATTGGAGGACTATTGGAGGACTACTAGAGAAGGAAAAGATGTTTATTGCCACATGAGAAATAAGCCCTCCAGTCGGGAGTAAGTAAAAAACATGTCCTTTATTGCAGCAGGTACTTCACAAGTATGGCATTACATGTTTCGACCCAGCTGGGTCTTAATCATTTGCCGATTAGGAGATTCAATTACTGGTGGGTTTAAATACACTGAGATAATAAACAGTGAGGATGGACTCAAAGTGCACAGATTTCATTCGTGTTATATCACTTTAAATATATTTTCACAGTTCATAACTGCTAGGAGATCAATTAAAAACCCATCTTCTAATCAATGTTTGGCTAGTACATAATAATAGGAATGTTCGAGTGGGTTGGTCTCCAATCATAATGCGCTTTTGATTACCAGAACTCCAAGGTCCATAATGCAATCTGATAGTCTGTAGATATCCATAGCGTCCTTCCACAAGTACCCAGTTCTTAAAAGACTTATTTTGCGAGAAACAGCGGGAGTCTGATGACATGAATGACATTGGATTGCAGGTACTTGCATGGTAAATATAGTTTTTTTAAACAAACGCACGTGGAGAGTGCTGAAACTGAAATGTGAGTGAACTTTTGACATTTGAATGCCCTACACAGAATTTGAATCCTTTGAGGCTGTGAAATAAATTTTTTTCTAGCAAAATAAGTCTTTTAAGAACTGTGATTGGATGAGTGCACAAGTAGTGCCTGGGTGATAGTATGACTGCATGAGTAGTGTCTAGGTGATTAGCTGAATGTATGGGTAGTGCCTGGGTGATTGGATGAGTGCATGGGTATTTCCTGGTTGATTGGATGAGTACATGGGTAGTGTCTAGGTGATTGTACGAGTGCATGGGTAGTGCTTGTCTGATTATATGAGTGCCTAGGTAAAGCCTGGGTGATTGCATTAGTGCACAGGTACTGTAAGAGTGCATTAGAAGTGCGCTGGTGATTGGATGAGTTTATGAGTAGGGAATGGGTGGTTGGATGAGTGCACAAGTAGAAGCAGGGTGATTGTATGAGTGCATGAGTAGTGCCTGGGTGATTGTATAACTGCATGACTAGTGCCTGGGTGATTGGGTGAGTGCATAGGTACTGCCTGGGTAATTGAATGAGTGCATGAATAGTGCTTAGGTGACTGGATCAGTGTATGA